>CM031377.1:35379409-35795639 GCA_018208015.1 Medicago ruthenica | reverse complement strand
AGAAGCTAGTGATGCAAGGCAGAAGAAAAGCAGCTTCTGAAGGCAGCGTCTGAAGGCAGCTTCTGAAGGCAGTGTCTGAAGGCAGCTTCTGAAGGCAGCGTCTGAAAGCAGCGTCTGAAGACAGCGTCTGAAGAGTGCGTCTGAAGACCAGCTTCTGAAGAGTGCGTTTGATGAACAGTGCTTCTGAAGAGTGCGTCTGATGAACAGTGCTTTTGAAGACTGCGTCTGATGAACAGTGCGTCTGATGCCAGCTTCTGAAGGACCTGCGTCTGATAGACAGCTTCTGATGAACTAGTGTCTGAAGCCAGTTCTGAAGAGAAGCTTCTGAAGTCTGAGTTTTAAGGAAAAAGCAACTGTCCTGTCAACAGTAAAGACTGTACAGTCTAGAACAGCTCAATGCAATAGTTGCCTCCTTGGAAGAAACACGCAGCCATCTTTTAAGGAACACAATTCAAAATTGTTGTGCTCTGTTTTCTGGTTTGCGCACACAATGACAGGGATGAATTAAATGCTAGATGTAGCTTCTATTTGCAACGGATCTTTTGATGACATGGCTCTTCTCAACAACTCTTTAATCTTCTATAAAGGATTGAAGGATTGAAGATGAAGAACCAAGACTCTGTCCCAGAAAACGTAACACTCTGTTTTGCGTAACTGTCAAATTCTTAAGAGTCTCAACCTGAGTTGTATTTTGTAAACACCACTGATTGTATATCAAGTGTTCAACTCAAATCTATTTCTGTTGTAAATCTGTTTGAACCAAAGTCTCTAGCCTGTGTGCTTGAGCAACCAGAAGTCTCATAACTTTGTGTATTGAGCATAGAAAGTCTTAGACTGTGTGTCTAAGTAGGGAAGTCTCTTACTAAGTGTTTGAGCAACTAGAAGTCTCTTGCTTGTGGGCTTGAGCATTGGAAGTCTCTTGCTTGTGTGCTTGAGCAATTAGAAGTCTCTTACTAAGTGTTTGAGCAACTGGAAGTCTCTTACTAAGTGTTTGAGCAAATTGTAATATTTGTGATTATAGTGAAAATCTCTTGTTAGTAACAAGGGGACTGGACTACTTCCGGATTGTGGAAGGAACCAGGATAAACTGCTTGTGTCTCTCTCTCATTTACTATTTATCCGCTGCTAAACAACTCTGAAAATAGTTTCAGAATCTGATTCACATCTGATTCTGAACTAACCTTAGTTTTTGAGAAAGAAAAAAAAGCCAACACAATTCAACCCCCCCTTCTTGTGTTTTTCTCACCTTCACATTAGTTCGCCTAGAAAATTGTTGCTTGCCAAGCGAACACACGTAAGCTTTTCTCCCTGGATTTCTCTATTTTGGCTCGCTTTCACTTCGCCGCAACTCGTCTAGCGAATCAGGTTTAGCCCAAATGCCTGAGTTACTCTAGCTTGGCTTCCAACGAGTGTACTTGTATAGCATTGTTCCGTTCCAGTGTAATCACGTCAAAAACCTACAAAAAGTTCTGGGAAATATAATGTAATAACTTTATATCCTATATTTTAATAATAATAACAATATTTACATAATATTGAAGAATTTTATACTTTATTACTTACAAAACAAGTCGATAAATGCTAGTGAAAATAACAATAATTTGTCACTTATCATAAGATGAAATCACAAAAAAAAAGGACAGTTTGGTGTACTAATTCTGAACTTCTTGTACTAGTCATTTTTGTTGAAGAATGTTGGTCATAAGATGGACATTGGATTTGCTTCTCATCACATATATCCTTGGGCAATCTTGTTCTCCAACTTGATGTGCCCATGAGATGTTTTCGATCTTATTTTGAAGTTCTTCTGATAATTTTGAAGTCCTTTTTACCAGTTGGTGTTGTTCAGATTCATGTTTCTTTAGATATATATGTGTATTTGTAATATCTAGTTCTAAAGAACACTCAAAGAACCTTGTTAGAAACTTGTTAAATCAATTATACAAGAGAATCCTTTTAAAAACTTATCGAACCTCGGTGAATGCATGCTTTATCATCTAAAGAAAAGATAAAACACAATTAAGATATCATTAATTTTAAATTAAAAAATATAATTTTGAATATTAGGTAAATCACACACAATTGATGTCATTTCATTCTCATAAGGGTCTTGTTAACGAGTGCCTCCAAGACACTCTTAATCATTCCAAATTAGGAAATTATTTATTAAAAAAGTCAATAGTTCAATTTCCAAACATTGAATATACAAATTTTTATAAAAGTTACTACTTCAGACCCTTAAAGAGTGCCCCCCAGAGACACTCGTTAATATTTCCCTTCTCATAAATCAAAAATGACTCTTGAAGTCATGCATTACAATCACAAACACCACCACCAATTATATACTTGAACCACCAATATATCTTATAAAGATTACATATTTCTGAGATTCTTCATGTATTAAACATGACTCTTTGAGTCATGCATGCCATTTGAGAGTACATATTATATATGTTAAAAATACAAAGTGATTATAAATTTTAACTCCTATCAAATTATGCATTATGTTTTTATTATCTATCAATAAACTAATTTTATTTTCTTACAAATAAACACATAATTTTTTTTGTAATATTCTACTATTCTATGAAGAAATTATAAATTACATTATTTATCACTTGAAATTAAATGCCAAACATCAACAACGTTAATTATTTATTTGGTATCTCATTTGTTTTCATCCATCATTTTGTTTTTTCTTCCTTTTCTTTCTTCTTTTTGCACTAATGCGTAAAATTTAAGATATTTTTATGAACGTAAGAATACCATAAATTGTTACCCCCTCAAACTATTAAGATATAATGTTCTATTAAGATATAATGTTTAATATAAATTTGGTCAAATAACCTATTGGCTATAAGTTCATCCCTTAAAATGAATAAACGAGGATACAAGATTTGAAATATAATGTTATGTTTAATATAAATTTGGTCAAGTAACCTATATTAACTATAAGTTGATCCCTTAAAATGAATAAACGAGAAGTACATGAACTGCTTGAATACTGAAACATACTTGTCAATTAATTTGGAGTACATGAACTTTTTGTGCTTGCATAGTGCAAGATACTTGTCAATTAATTTGTGCTCCTTTTATTAATAAGGTCATGTGCGGCTGCTATCTCGGCGTCACCACTCTAACTATAATTAGCAAACAATGAAATTGTTTGCACAACACTGATTTAAAACAAAATTTAACTCACTCACGCGTTTTAAGCCAATTTCCATTATAATAACTTAATACTATTCTCAACAAACTTGACCTATTTATAACTCCTTCCGGTCTCGAATGCAAGAAATAAAATAAAAAAATTGATGGTAAGCAAAAATATACAAAAGTCATCCTATTAAATATCACTATTCCAATTTTACCTTCATTAACTTTATCTAATTTGTTTCACATTCTCATGTTTAACACTTTTCAAAGATTTTCTATTGGTGGAGTTCAAAAGTCATCTTTCCTTATAAAATGTTTATATCATTAATGTTTGAATGTGTACTACTCCAACACAAGGGAAAAATTGGAAAATGATATTTTTTTATAATGACTTAAATGCACTCAATCCACTTTCTTAATATGTGTGCCTTTTTTTGTTTCTTACATTCAAGACTGGAATGAGTATTAAAGATTCCATAATTCCTTTATTTTCACTAGCGAAAAGACGGGCACTCACATGCCCGTCTTTCTGCTCTTTTTGTTGCGCTAACGTTTGAAAATTATGAACGGTGTTATTTTATGAAATTTTAATTTTGATTAAAAGTCAAAATATAAAGGTTTTTTGCTTTCAAATTATAACAAATCAAACTAATCATGATTATCTATTTCAATGAAACCAACAATATAACAAAAAAATATAATCTAAATTCTTATTTTTTTAATGACACCATAACAATCTTTATTATAGAAAAAGTTGTTGTTTAAGGGTATAATTGAGATAATGAAAAAGTAAGTATAGATACACTTATCTAGTTTATTACGCTTTTTAAATGATAAAGGAAAAAACTGAACATTTGCATTTGTTACACTTTTATTTTAATATTTAAATTTATTCTTATCTATTTGTTACATGTGTTATTTGTATTGAAAATTGAGGCAATTTTTGAAAAGAGAAAAAATCAACCCAAAAAGAGCTGAAAGATGTTATTTTCTTTATATATAGTATAAATATGCATGTCACATCGTTTGACAACTAATTATAGAACTAAATCTTGGGTTAGAAAAAAAATCGCTTTTTTTGGTTCAAAATAAAAATATATATGATTTTTTTTTCATCACATAGTGTTGAAGAAAAAAATATCTTTAAATATCTTATATAGACAAAAACTATACATGATGTTATGTTAAAAATATATTAATTATTAAATATAACTGTTATTTAACTTATATTTTAATTTTGATTTACACTCTTTTTATATATATACTAGCAAAAAGACGGGCACTAATGTGCTCGTCTTTTTGATCTTTTTATTGTGCCAACGCCGTTAAATTATGAACCATGATTTTTATAAAATTATGATTTTGATTAAAAGTATAAAAATTAGATGTTTGTGAATTTTAAATTGTAACAAACCCAACAATCATGTTTATCTTTTTCAATGATACTACTAAATTCTTATATTTTTTAATGATACCAACAAAAAAACATTATTATAGGAAAAAAATTCAAAGGTATAATAGGAATAATGAATAAAAGTCAGTCCAAAATCCCCTATTTTATTTATATATAGAATAGATATAGGTTTTAAGACTAATGCAGTGAAAGAAGTAATAAAATGGTTTCTTTGTATTTACTTTGTCTCTTTTTATACAAACACCTAAAAAAAATCAAAAGTATTAAGAATAATCGGTAAGTATGTTGATACCCCTCACAAGCTGGAGGGTGGTAAATGTCCACCGTGCCAAACTTGGATAGAAAATCATGGAAGATACGTGGGTTAGAAGCTTTGGTGAAAACATCAGTAAGTTGAGCTTGAGAAGAAAATGGCAATAAGCGCATGAAACCAGTTTGGAGGTTTTCACAAACCAGATGACAATTTATGTCCAGATGTTCGGTGCTCTCGTGAAAAGCAGGACTAACATCAATATGCAGCCCATTCTGGTTGTCTTAGTATAGAATAGACAATCTAGAAGAATGTTGTGACAGATCTCGTAGGAGAAATGAGATCCATTAAAGTTCTCTGGTGGCTGAGGCAAGAGCACGATACTCTGCTTCTGCTCATGAACTATCAAATCAGAGAGAATGAAGAGTTTTACTTGAGCATAAAACCATTTCTAATTGAATGAATTGAAAAAATTGGTTACATCAGTGAGATAAGAATGCTATTTATAAGTGATATGATCTAACTAACTACCTAACTGTCATAGCTATGCTAACTAACTAACTAATTGTCATTGACTCATAGTTATATATAATTATAAATATACAATTAAATAATTGAGATATTTCTAATATCCCCTCAATTTGGAAGATATATATCGTAGATTCCTAAGTTGGATATGCGAGCTACAAAAAGAGGTCGAGAGAGAGCTTATGTGAAGGAGTCGGCTAATTGATGCTTGGAAGCAATATGGAAGAGATTGATAAACTTGTTGTTGATATGTTCTCTTATGAAGTGGACATCAATATGAATGTGTTTCGTTCTCTCATTTAAAGTGGGATTGCTAGCTAGTTGAATTGCAGATTTACTGTCACAAAACACTTTGCAGGAAGGAAGGACAACTTGAAAATCTATCAACAACTGTTTTAACTACAACGACTCAGAAGTAAGCATAACTAAGACCATATATTCTGCTTATGTGGAAGATCTGAACATTGTAGGTTGTTTTTTAGACTTTCATGCTACTAAAGAATTACCAACAAACACACAAAAACCAGTAGTAGACTTTTTAGTTGATGAACAACTTCCCCAATCAACATCTACATATGCTGAAATGGCCAAGTACGGTTGTGAAGAAAAGAGTATACCTTGTCCATGAGAGGATTTTATGTATTGCAATACATGGTGTACTGCCTGTAAATGATGAGTTCGAGGCTGAAGCATGAATTGACTAAGTTTATTCACAACAAATGCTATATCTGGATGAGAGGTAGTGGGATACATCAGTCTTCCTATTAGTCTTCTATACTGAGAAGGGTCATCAACTAGTTCCCCTTCATTATCACTAAGTTTTATGTTGGGTCCATTGGTGTTGGAAGAGGTTTAGAATTCAAAAAACCAGTGTCATTGAGAAGTTGAGTAGCATATTTCTTTTGACAGAGATAAATGCCTTTAGGAGAAGTAGTAATCTCTAATCCTAAGAAATATTTTAGATTTCCCAACAACTTTAGCTTGAATAAGCTTTGAAGAAGCTGTTCTGTTGTTGTAATAGAATGATCACTTGGACTAGCAAGGATGATATCATCCATATACAATAGTAGAACAACCAGATTTGAAACCATGTTTCATAATGTTGGATTAGAATTTATGGAACCACTGTCTAGATGCTTGCTTCAACCCATATAAGGACTTATTGAGCTTACATACCATGCTTTTTCCTTTGTTGGGATAACCAAGGGGCAGCTGCATATATACTTCCTCAAATAAATCACCATTGAGGAAAGCGTTGTTGATGTCTAATTGAACCATCTTCCATTTTTTTTGAGCTGCTAACGCGAACAAAACTCGTACAATAGTAAGAGTTGCCACTGGAGAAAAAGTGTCCACAAAGTCTAGACCAAGTTGTTGAGTGTAACCTTTAGCTACAAGTCAAGCTTTGTACCTATCCAAACTACCATCAGCTTTGTATTTTACTTCAAAGATCCATCTGCATCCAATGCTTTTCATTCCTGTAGGCAGTGGTTGCACAGACAGAGTGTTGCTTGCTTCAAGAGCATTGATTTCCTCTTGCATGGCTTTACACCATTCAACTGATTTACAAGCTTGATGATAGAATTGAGGCTCATAAATATATGAAACCTAAAGAACATAATTGTGATGTGCAAGAGAGAGTTTGGTGTAAATAAGGTGAGAGTCTATTGGATAAGAAGTGTTGTAGACAAAGTCATCAAGGTATGCTGGTCTTTTATGAGTTCTAGAAGATTTTCTTA
Source organism: Medicago ruthenica (assembly GCA_018208015.1). Classification (NCBI taxonomy): domain Eukaryota; kingdom Viridiplantae; phylum Streptophyta; class Magnoliopsida; order Fabales; family Fabaceae; genus Medicago; species Medicago ruthenica. The sequence goes on along the minus strand of CM031377.1, from coordinate 35,788,552 downwards.
TGGTTGGTGTAGCTAGTGGCAAGTTAACAGATTCAATTTGGGGATGAATTACAAGATCAGATTGAGGTAAAATAACTGGATTAGATTGAGGATAAGGAGGTTCGGGATCTGATTCTGTTTCAGAGATTGGGACATGGATATAGTCATCATGTGGAGACACAATAGGTGATAATGAAGGTTTAGGTAGGACAAGATTAGGGAATTGTTCGTCGGTTGAATGTGTTTGCGAGAAAGATTGAAAAGGAAATGTATCTTCATGGAAAATAACATCTCTATATATAATGAATTTTCGAGATGTCAAATCATATAACTTGTAACCTTTGTAACCAGTAGGATAACCTAGTAGGATGCAGGGTAATGCCCTAGGTGAAAATTTATTTCGAAGTTGAGGAATGGTGACAGCATAGGCTAAATAACCAAAAACTCTTAAATTTTCATAAGTTGGGATATTATTATGGAGGATCTCATAAGGTGACTTGTCTTGCAGCAAAGAGGATGGAGTTCTATTGATGAGATGGGCTGCAGTACATATACTATCACCCCAAAATTTTATAGGCAAATTAGCTTGAAACATGAGTGCTCTAGCAACATTGAGTAAGTGTTGATGTTTCCTTTCCACCACAAAATTTTGTTCTGGTCTATATGGACAAGAAAACTAATGGTCAACGCCATTTTCCTGCAAAAACTCAGTTAAAGCCAACTCTTTGGCATTGTCAAATCTCAAACACTTAATGGTGTGTCCAAACTGACTTTGAACAAAAGTAAAAAATTGTTTTTATCCGTATAGGTGCTTCTGATTTTTTATTTAACATGTAGATCCATGTGAATCTGGTACAGTCATCCACAATTGTCAAGAAATAGACCTTACCATCATAAGTAGATTGGCTATAAGGACTCCATATGTCACAATGAATTAGATCAAAAGGATTCTTGGACATATTATTTAAAGAAAGAAACGACAATCTTCTGATTTTAGCTAAAGGACATATTTGACATTTATGAGAATTGAAATTTAAAGGTACAATAAATGGAACTTTAGTACTTACAACTTTCAAAACATGATCAGACAAGTGACCTAGCCTAGAATGCTAAATATTGGCATTTTTATTCAGATTGGAAGAAAAAACTGAATTACAAACAACATGCTTATATGGTGACTGGCTTGATGCATAATGGGATTACATAGTGTAAAGGCCATTGTTCAGGTTACCCTTGCCAATCTCCTTCGATTGCTGGGTTTCCTGAATAAGAAAATGATTTGCAAAAAAGGTTAGTGATATTTGAGAATTCTGTAGTAGCTTACTAACAGAAACTAAATTGACACTAAATGTAGGAATATACAACACATTTTGCAATTTTATTGATGGTGAAAGAACAATTGAACCTATAGCACTAACAAGCACTTGTGATTTATTTGGTAATGTCACATGTTTGTCATGCAAAGGAGTAAAAGAAGTGAACATAGATAGATCACAACAAATGTGCGAGGAAGCACCAGAATCAATATCCAAGTACTGCGACTAGAAGACTCAAAAGTGGAATGAACCATACCTAGGCAAGAATTTCCCAATTGATCAGATTTAGGTGAGGCAGCCTTAGCCATTTGAGCCTGAATAAACTGCAACATCATTTGATATTGCTGATTGGACAGAGAAGAGGAACCATTTGCATCATGATCAGCAACATGATTCACAGCAGAAAAATTCTTATTTCCTGGACCGTTCTTGTTGTATGAAGGTGGATATCCATCTATCTTGAAACACTTCTCTTTGAGATGACCCATGACTCCACAATGAGAACATTTTGGCCTTTCTTTCTTGGAAAAATTACATTTAGCTGCATGAACAGCATAAGCCATTTGTGATTCCGTAGGTACAACAGAAGTTACTACTTTGCGATGCCTCTCATCTTGAGAAACTACGGCAAACACATGGTCAATGGAAGGTAGAGGATCCATCAATAAGATTTGGCCTTACACATTGATAAAACTTTCATTAAGTCCCATCAAGAATGTGAGAACACATTCACTTTGAAGATAATCCCGTAATGGTTGAACGACACCACAATTGCAATTGTGAACTGGGCAATATTCACCTAGTTGTTCCCACATACCAATTGAAGATGAACCTTGTGTGCAATTGAGAATTTCTCTCTTCAATTGAAACACACATGGTCCATTTTTCTGTTGAAAACAGACATTCTAATCATGCCAAATTTGCAGCAGCATTTGCAGAATATATGACACTCGCTGCAATTTCCTTGGTTATGAATTCAGGAGCCAAGAAGACATTGTATTGTTGTTTCGTATCCAAGCACCGTATTGGGGATGATCTCTGTTGGGTTTTGGGATTGAACCATCAACAAATCTTCTTTGTTATTTCCATCGAGATCCATAAGCATAGCTTTGCTGTAAGAACTGAAATTATCTTCAGTGAGGGGTTGAGAAACCAGAACAAGACCTGGATAAAGTTGTGTAGTTATAGGTTTGTGTCTTAATGATGTTTATTAGGTAGTTTTTTATTTGATGTTGTTTAGATATTAGTCGTTATTGCATAGTATCATGTTAAAACACACCTAGCAATCTTGTTTCATGTATCCTATGATCCCTGGTAGCCCAGTATGTCGATTGTATGAAGAAAACTTCATTGCTTTTGGTCAAATCGTTTGATTCGATTCATTTTTCTTTGAATCATATCACTCAAAGTCTCTGCCATTTCCTCATTCATTTTGATTCGATTCATGATTCTTTGAATTGTATCAATGTGAATCGATTCACTACTTCCTTGAATCGTATCATTGATTTGTTCTGGTCTTGGGCTTTGGTTGCGTTAATCGAATCACACTTCTTTGAATCGTATCAACCTTCATCTGGGGGCATATGAATCGATTCAAATGTAGTCTGATTCGCATCAATCTTCTTGGCTCAGCTTGCTTGTCTTATCCTCTCTGAATCGAATCACACATTTAGTGAATCGATTCATTATGTTGTTTTTGGCCAAATATTTGCTCTTGCCACCCTTTTGTATATATACTCAATCCTCATAACACCTAAACTACTGAATCATTTGTATCTATTCTCTCTAGAGTCTCCAAACCTCATTTTCCATTTGTTCTTCAGATTAAACACTTTTTCTAAGAATCGTTGTGGTCTTTGAGTCATAGATTGCTAGAGTGCTATATGGATTGTAAGTTGATTGCTTTCAAGGATATTGATTGGGAATCAAGGATCTAAAATGAATTGAGTAATTTCATTCCACCTCCAAGGGTATTGGGGGTTCTTTCTAACCTTCTTGAGTTCAAGGGGATTCAACCACCGGACGGAGCAAAGAAGAGTTCGAGCGAAGAGCTTCAAGGATTGCATGGGTGATTGAGGATTCAAAGACTTGAAGAAACACCAATTTCAAAGGGTATTTGAAGATTAGGGGAGTGATTGCATATGAATTGAAAATTAGGTTAATTGAAGGAGTTCTTGTAATCATAACATTGTAATCAAATATACAATTTTAGTTGAAGTCCTTGGTGAAGACGTTTTCCACCAAGAAGAGTAGACGTACCCCGAAACGAGGACGAAAGGGGGAACTACTATAAATCTCGGTGTCGTTTCTCTTCCCTTTCCTCTTTAATTTCGTTTAATTTGAGTATATGTTTGTTTGATAATTGTTAGAATTGATTTGAATGCGATCTTGTTTCGTTTTGTTAAACTTGACTTAATTCATTGAATTAGGTTTTCTCTTAATTCACATTGATCACATTTGGATTCAATCTAGTGTCAATTTATCAAACACATATACTTTGTGTTCATTAGTATAGTTGATTTAATTGCTCTTAGGTTTGATTTGAGAATTCTTTAGTTTAGTTTATTGTTTGAGAATTATTAATCATTGATTGTATTAAGATTTAACATTTGAATCTCTCAATTCAATAGTACATCTTATTGTGCATTGCATTATCTTAATCTTTTTGTCATTGTTATTGTTTCAAGCACAAATCCAATTAGTCAAATTGTTTTCAAACTCGCTTTCGCTAAAAACTCGATAAATTTTTTGAAACGCTATTCACCCCCCCTAGCGCGTATTCTATCTTGCCATATAGACCAACACTTGATTATCTGAGGGATGAAGATAGAACGCATCATCATGATTCTGCATCTGAAATGCCATTTTTGAAGAAGAGCAAGAAAATACCGTGAAGGAGAGATGAATGCGGGAGCGGCGAAAAAGAAAACACCAAAGAGTGATCATAGATCAGAGAGGTGAAATCGCATGAACATGATGAAGCATTGATTGCGGAAAAATACCTTCTGATACCATGTCAAATCAGAGATAATGAAGAGTTTTACTTGAGAATAAAACCATTTCTGATTGAATGAATTGAAAAAATTGGTTACAACAGTGAGATAAGAATGTTATTTATAAGTGCTAGGATCTAACTAACTACCTAACTGTCATAGTTATGTTAACTAACTAACAATCATTGACTCACCGTTATCTATAATTATAACATACAATTAAATAATTGAGATATTCCTAATAAGAACAAGACACAATCTGTTGCTTCTTAGATTTCCTCTACTCCTATAAAAAATGTCCAATGAAAAAGTAATAACCAGAAATTGACGTACGAGAATCAATGCAGCCTCCCCAATCTGCATCACTTAAGCCTAGTACATGAAGATCTAAAGTTCTTGGAAAGAAAATTACCACGTCCAAGAGACCTTTTGAGATACTTGACTCTCAAGGCTGCTTTGTAATGTGTATCAGTAGGTGACATCATGAACTGACTAAGTTGTTGTGTTGCAAATGCGATGCCAGGTCTTGTGGTGGTGAGATAGAGTAATATGCATATCAGTCTCCTACAGCCAGTTAAGTCAGTAAATGTTGGATCGTTATCTTGATGCAAACGCATTGCTTGTTCCATTTACAATTTTGACATTGATATCAAGTTCATTGTGAACTCAGGAACATATAATACATTTTCAACAATTAACTCGTTAGTTAATTTTACTGTGTCAGATGAATTGGTTTCAATTAAACTACCATTTGGTAATGTCACTTGTATTGGACTGATTTTACTCATATTAACAAACTATTCTTTTGAATAGCATACTTGATGTGATGCTACTGTTTAAACTATCCAACTATAATTCACCATTTTAGAATGATGAAAAGCAGAGAAAATGTTACCTCCTGCTTGTCTAGAACTGGTTCTTGCTACTCCTTTTGTAGCATTTACTACACATTTTGACTCCATATTGTTCTTCTCTAGAAGCGCAACTATGTTTTGATACTGCTCATTCGTCAAAGAAATATGCTTCTATTTAGTTCTTGTTGATCACGTCACAGTTCGTCCTTCCTATTCCTTTATAACACTTCCTGCAAAATTAGCATAAGAACTAGTTCAACCATTTCCATGCCTAAAGTTGGGTGGATATCCATGTTTATTGTAACAAGTCTCTATTGTATGCCCAATTTTGTTACAAAATGTGCATTGCCTGCAGTTACCTCTTCCTCTTCCTTAAGATCCATTACCTCTTCCTCTACCATAACTTATGGATCTATCAACAACATTGACAAGAACACCTTTATCATCATTCACAACTGTTGCTACAACATACTCCATCTTCTTTTTTGTTGCATAATCATTGAGAAAACTTTGTTCATCATAGGCATCAGTTCCATGAAGAGAATTTGTGAAGCAACATTCTGATATTCATCATTCAAACCTATCAAGAGCTGAATTATCCTATCTTCCAATTTGAAGGTCGTAACATTCCTAATTGCAACACATGAACACGGTACACGACAATTACATTGAGGCATAGGTCGATATTGTTCTATTTCTTCCCAAAGACCATGCAATTCAGTGAAATATTCATTAATTTTTCGATTACCTTGCTTCAGATTCGCAATTTCCTGTCAAAGTTAAGCGACGCGAACTCGATCTCCTTGCATATACCGATACTTGAGATCTCTCTACACATCGATAGTGTTCTCAATGAACACCATGCTTTCTGCAACTGACGGAGTGGTTGAGTTCACGATCCAAGAATGCACTAGATTGTTGCATCTCTCCCACGCAGAAAAATTGAGATCATCTTCTTTCGGAATTTCAATCGATCCATCGATGAATTTGAATTTGTTCATCGTTGCTAACGCTCAACGCATCTTCAACGCCCAAGCATGGTAATTGTCGTCGGATAACGGCGGCGTAACACACATCATCACAGGGTTTTTCGGCGTATGCACATAGTAGGGATCAAGAGTATCTTGATTGTTATTGTTGTTTCTCACCATTTCAATTCATCGGAGAGAAAACAGAGGAAAATTTCTTGGAAAAAGAAGGAAAAGGATGAAGATTGACGAGGATCTTATGAAAAAGAATTGTAAATGATCTTACGATTAGGGACAAAAAGTAACTTTTTTTACTTAAACAACTAGAATGTACACCCGTGTGTCACATGTGAATATATATATATATATATAGACACACTATAGTAGCATTTTTCTCAAGTCATTTACATTTTCAACGTGTTGGTAATTACGTACTCAAGCACAATAAATTATTAACCATTGTTTCTCTTAGTCCAAATATACTCGCTCTGGTCCTAATTATAAGAAATAAAACCAAAAAATATCAAAACCAATGATCATTAATCAATGCAATCTTTTAAATATTTTTACAAATATACACTCATAAAAAAAATGTGAAATGTTAAATACATTTGCTAATATTAAAAAGAGAAATGTTAACTAATGCCCCCGGAACATTAGTTAAGAACCTTTAATGGTAAACTTTTATGAAAGTTAGTGTAATCAGTGCATTGCAAATTAAAAAGTTTGACATTTTTAAAAAATATTACTTAATTTAGAATGCTTAAAGAGTACCCCGGGGACATTCGTTAACAAAACCCTATTAAAAATTTGGAAGTGGAAGACTAATAGGAATTTAATTTTCTGCCGAGTTCATTGCATGTGTCGCCGATTATTTTCATTGAATGCTAGTAATTTGATTGGCATTCCAAATGCACTATGGTATTCCAATTACATGCTTTTTACCATTTTTTTATGAGATACACTAATACAATAATTAATTGTTTCAATGATCTAATGCATTGAAATTGGAAGACTATAGGATTTGAAATGCTAAACTCATTAAAAGTGGTATATGTATGAAAAAAATTAATCTCTGCCGAGTTCAATGTATATGTTGTGTTTTTTTTTTCTTCTTAAAATAATATACTCCCTCCGGTCCGGTCCTTATTATAAGGAGAAAAACCAAAAAACATCAAAATCAATACAATCATTAATTAATATATAACTTTTTAAATATTTTTACAACTATACCCTCATAAAAAATTGTGAAACATTAAATACATTCACAAATATTAAAAAGACAAACATTAAATTAGGGGTAGAAAAGTCTTTTAAACAATAACTCCGCCTTAAAAGTTGTGACATTTTCTTATAAATAGGACCAAAAAGTTTTTTGATAATTTTCTTATATATAGGACCGGAGAGAGTATTAATTAAGGACCCACTAATTTAGTTTAGGATGGAAAAATTAGGGTTAAGGGAAGGAATATAGGATGACTTAATATGATTATAATATATAGATAGATAGATATAGATCTCATAGCATCTCATTCATAACAATTGATTGAATACAATTTGGAATAGTCATAAAGTACTAAAAAGAGACCAATGTGTGTTGATGTATAATTCTTTTGTTTACTCCCACCCCTCTGTCCCTTTTTATAGGAGTAATATACAAAAATCATACTCCCTCCGGTCCTATATATAAGAAAATTTTCAAAAAAAATTTTGGTCCTATTTATAAGAAAATATCACAACTTTTAAGGTGTATTTATTATTTAAAAGACTTTTATACCCCTTATTTAATGTTTGTCTTTTTAAAATTAGTGGGTGTATTTAATGTTTCACCATTTTTTATGAGGGTATATTTGTAAAAATATTCAAAAAGTTACACTAATTAATGAATGTATTGGTTTTGATGTTTTTTGGTTTTTTTTCTTATAATAAGGACCGGAGGGAGTATGTATTAAGAAAAGTTGTTGGAGTAATAAAGTTGTCTCAAATGTGTGTGCTTATTACTAGATTACTCTTAATTAAATATATATTTAATGTTAACTTTTCATATACCAAGACAAATTGATAGTATTAATAAGGGGTATATTTGGAAAAAGAGTAATCAATACATCTAAGAATTTGTATATAATCTTATATTTAGGGACAAAACTTTTTTTCGTAAACTACTCCTATAAATAGGAACGGAGGGAGTATCATTTTTTTGTCCTTCTTTTTGTTTATCATTACCGTTCTTATTAATGTTTTGATACTTTTATACATACATATATTTTTTCAAGTTGGAATGTTCAATGAATTTATGGAGCTAAGTGTTACAATTACAACTACTCCCTCCGTCCCTTTTTATAGGAGTAGTTTACAAAAATCACGTGTATTAAGAAAAATTGTTGGAGTAATAAAGTTGTCTCAAATGTGTGTGATTATTACTAGATTATCTTTAATTAAATATATATTTAATGTTAACTTTTGATATACCAAGACAAATTGATAGTATTAATAAAGGGTATATTTGAAAAAAGAGTAATCAATGCATCTAGTAGTAGTAATTTGTATATGATCTTATATTTAAAGACAAAACATTTTTGTAAATTATTCCTATAATTACAGGGGACAGAGGGAGTATAACATTACATGGAGCGTCATTATTCAATTGTTTCATTTGAGTTGTTTAAAAAACACTAGTATCATTTTAGGCATGTAAAACACACACTAAATTAAAGACTTCTTCAATCGTCATCAAATTCGTGATCTATGCTAGTCTACCTAGGTTTACACAGGAACCATTTGTAAGCGACTTGGTTCATAAGAACCTTGTATTAAACTGTTAATACTCCATAAATTTGTAAAATCATAGTGCTAATTAGCCTAATTATAGCAACATGCTAGACCTATTGTAAAACATTTAAACATTGCAGTGGTAGGATAAGTCTTTGAAAAAAAGTGAAAGGAAAGTTACAAGAGCAAAGTGCATGGGATTACCCATAGCAGAATTCACAACTTGAACAATTAAAACGTTCGCCTTCTAAGGTTGTCATTACATTCAACCTGAAAATATTTAAATTTAGCTTCAAGGAGTTCACTGTCACCATCATTGTCACAATATTTCAAAATCTCCTTCAAAGCTTGTTCAAGACCATGCTTCTTATGCTCCAAAAGTCCATAGAATAATGGAGCCTAGGTAAATAAAGCAACCCTTTGGATAAGTAAAAAACATCCTTAAGAAAACAACTGCATTTTACTAGGTTGCATTTAGCATGGGAAATTGCAAAACTAACCCATCTTAGTCTCAATTAAACTAAACCATTGATTTAATATAAAGTATTGTCTTTTTTACCTGCAACTTGTAAAGATCGTCAACTTAACTACATGGATTTTTAAAAAGTAAAATGGAACACTCACAAAACAAATTTGAGGGCACCGGAATGCGTTTTGATTTTCCCGTTTAGATTTTTTCTTATTATACTTTTATTTGCAGAATTTTTCATTTCATTATTCATAAATGTAATTCCCCTCTCTTACGACGATAACGTTAATACTTAATAATTTCACATAGATTAAAAATTTATAAAAAGAAAAGAGAAAGAATAATAATCTTAATAAATTACAAAGATAGAGTATTTATATATTCTCGCAAAAAAAATACATCATCTGATCATTATTATAAAAAAAACTATTTTTTAAGTTTATTGAATAAATGATGTATCTGATATATATCTATATATATATATATATATATATTATGAACCAAATAAATTAGTTATTAAATGAACATAAAGTGATTTTATTTATTTATTATACTGACCGGAAGGTGTTTTTTTTTGGAAGGGGCTATATTTAGGGATTTTTTTTTTTTTTGTCAAATTGGTACTTATATTTAAAAATTGAGTGAACAAATAATATTATCTTGACAATTGAAGGTTATTTAATTTGCAACATGAATTTTTTTCAAGAGAGTCTTATATTAGAGACGAATGTAATATTGATTTTTAGATTAATAAATAAATATATTGTAACATCCGAGGTTGACGAGGGTGGGGAGTGGTTGCCGGTGCACAAGGTATGACAATGAGCGGCTCCCGACAGCTTCTAAACGAACCGAGTCACATCAGAATGAGAGGGATCATGAGACCGTGCAGGTATGGGACTGCATGATTGAAGGAAGACTTATAAGAATTGTTTGATACTACTTATACCAACAAGATGCATCTTCTTTTTGGTATCCCATTCCATAAGAACTCCACAGTTAAGCGTGTTTGACTTGGAGCAATTTTGGGATGGGTGACATTTGAGAAGTTTCCTGGAAAGCATGCGAGACTGGATAAAACACGCTGAAAAGACTAGTGTTGGTTTGTGGGGTCAATCAGCAATGCTTAAAGTCGTCTGAGATGTTACAAGTGGTATTAGAGCAGACCTCTCCCTGTACGATGTGGTTCAGGGACGAACCAAGCGGAAGCTTGTGGGCAAGTAACACCCGAGGCTAACGATGGTGGGAAGTGGTCGCCGGTACACAAGGCATGACAATGAGCGGCTCCCGATGTCTTCAAGACGAACCAGATCACATCGAAATGAGAGGGATCCTAGGCCGTGCAGGTATGAGACTGCATGGTTGAAGGAAGACTTATAAAAATTGTTTGGTACTACCTAAATACTTGTACCAACAAGATGCATCTTCTTTTTGGTAGCTCATTCCATAAGAACTCCACAGTTAAGTGTGCTTGACTTGGAGCAATTTTAAGATGGGTTAAATTCGTATGGGATATTACATATATAGTGCAATATACTTGGATGTATCCTACGAATTAATCGGTTTTGTGTTGGATATCGAATTTTAAAAAAATACTTGAACGTAGTGTAGATAATATTTTAGTTAAATTTATAGTCATATGTTGTTTTCACAATTTATTTGTGCCATAATTTTGTTTTCGGTTCTTTGACAAAATCTGGTGTAATTGTTTACAAGTAAAATAAATTGTTTATATTGGAACACTGACTTTTATAATAGGTTTCTTTTTAGATTAAATAAAGAACCCTTGTTTTTTTTACATTAGTTTTTAGCATACAAAGGCAAAATGTCTATAAATAATATGATAAAATTAAAGTGATCGGAATACACATACCTTTGGATCTGCAACTTTGACGCTCAAATCATTGATTGAATAGTTGATCTTTCATTAGGAACCAAATGAATACCGCAACAAGACGCGATAAATAAAACAACGTCACACAAGACGACGAACAACACAACGCCGCTCTGGGACGACGAAATCACGAAGAAAAAAACCTAGATCTATGTGAAAATCACTTATTTTGATTGAACTAGAGAGAAAAAGTTGAATAGGGTTGATTTTTGGTCAAAAATTGACTGAAAACCACCCTCTCAATGAAGAAAATGGAAGAGAGAACTTAGAGAGAGAAAACTAGGGCTGACCTGATTTTGTTTGAAATATGAAATAGGAAGCGATAATTGTGCAATGTCGATGCATCAATCTTCAAGGAACACGACTACTATGGAATATGAATGTGTGTAAGTGGAAGGCTCAGAGAGTTCATAAAGGCAAAAACAACTTCATGTTTGACGCTATTCTTGATATTTGCAAAGCTTCACTTAGAATCAACTAAAACTTTAAGATAAGTTTAATTAGAAGACAAACAAACAATGTTTCCCATTTTCTAGCAAGGACGTCATTATTTTATGTTAGTTCCCATGTCATGATCATATGCCATATTGTATTGAGACTGGTATTATTAATGAAATGAGTTAGTTTTACTTTTGTCCCATTGTTAATACCTAAAATAAATATTATTTGTGGTTATTTATTTGAAGTGCTTAATGGACATTTAAAGGGAGAAAGCAAGATTTTGACAAGTCAGATGGGTTATTTTGACATACTGCAAAGTGCAAAGGGATTTCGATCAAGAGCATATAGACTTCGACATGCTGCATTTTCGACCAAGTGCTTTAATATGTTGCGTGCATATGGTTTTCGACCAAAGATAAGAAGAAATAATCTGAATTTGCAATTGGAGTGCAATAAGGCAAAGTGGAGCGCATGGCAGCAAACAAGGCTGAAGTGCATGGAAGTTATTTTCTAGTGTCTTGTAATTATGTCAAGTGTAGGGCTCTAAGTACAGGAAGTTTTCTACTTTTAATTTAGACCGTAGGATTTAGTGGTAGTTTTTCCTGCAAGGTCTATATAAATAAGTTTGTAATAAGAACAAAGGGCGGGTTTTTGATTTCTGAAAACTCTGTAACACCCACGCCATGGGAGAAAACGGGTTCAGGAGTCGACAGACAGACGGATTCCAGCCACCATTATATTCTCTGCAATTTAATTGCTTTATTTTCCCTTTTCTTTACTACATTCTGCACTTTTCCTTTCATTTTCTTTCTTCTTCTTTCTTTTGAATGCTCATTTGAGTGTTATTTCTTTTAAGTTGTCATTTGATAACTTGTTTTATTAAAGTTGTTGGAAGCAATTCTAACACTAATAAGAACAATTTGATTTGTTCTCAACAAACACATAAGGAAAGAGACCATAAATCGCTAAACCCAAAGAACCCCAAAAAAGACTTTAATTCAGTCCTTAACTATTTTGGATAATATTGCTTGTATTACCAAAAATCAGTGTAAACACCCACGCTGAAAAGATAGCTGGAAAATGGGAATTAATAGGTAACAACCCGGTAAAAACAAATAAGCCTAAGATGGGGAAATTTCTCAATTGTCGCACGCTAAAACTGGCTGAACTTTATATGTTTCTCAAGTTTTCTAGAAGTTCTTGCATATTTCCCCTTGTCTAACAACATTTGCCCTTCTTTTGCCTTCACAAGCGCATAGTTTTTTTTCTTCTTTGAATGACAAATGTTAGTAATTAATTGTTAGATTGATTTTTCTCCTTTGTCCAAGTTTAAAACCAAGACCTCAAACTCCTTATCCTTCACTTAAACCAGTTGAGCTACCCAACCCCTAGTGCTAAGTTAACCTTACCCACCTTACCCTTAATGCTAAATGGCTCTTTATCCTTTATGAATGATACTAACTCAATGTTATAATACACAATTGAATAAGGAGGAACCACTTGCCATTACAGCATTATCAAGCCCATTAATCACTTCCGCCTCATCTGTTCTGAATTCAAATAGCTTCACTTCATCATGATCCAGATAGGATAATTGAGGATAAGAAAATAATAACTCTTTTAGTATATTTTAGAAGGTATCTTTTAGGCATATTCTATCAATTAATTATTAAGCCGTGCTATTATGTAGCGTTGTAGTTATCTTATTATAAGTATGTTCAAGTTTATATAAGAATTGTATGTCTCATGAATTAGAATGAATGAAAAATATAACCAATTTCTTCTCTTTTATCTTTAATTTCTCCCTCTAAATTCTAGAGTGTGATTCCTACTTAAATTAGGTTGTATCATGATCCTTTCTTCAAAAATACGTTGTCATTTTCCAGCATACCAATTAGTTTCAATTTCATATAAGTTCCTTCATTTGGAAGCTCAAGTCCTTCTTCTTCTTTAAGATATTTTTTATAACCTTTTCGTCATCAGTTACTTTAGAAACAATATTCCAAGACATTTAAGTCAAGATCAATCTTCAATGTTGCATCAGGTGGACCTTCAACTTCATCACCATGAGCTGGCTTTCCATTCTTACCAAAAGCATATTCTGACATCACATACAATGGTTAATATTCAATGTTGTACGTAAAGAGAAAAAAATCAAAACAACTCCAAATTGTTACATAAAAGACTTTGGAGTTTTTTGCTTCAGAAATGGTTAATATTGTAAAAATCGTTTTATAGTGTTAAATATTTTTAAGCAATTTATTAAAAAAACTACCTTTGACCGTAATCACTTTGTTAAATACTTTTATTATAAGCTTCCTTTGACTACAATCCACTTTGTCAAAGAAAACTTTAAATTATGAAAAACATTCCGTTGAACATTACTATAAAATTATGTTTTTGTGAAACGCAGTTTTAGGTTTGCTACAAAAAGAAAACCAAACATGCATTTAGATTATGTTCGAATAAACAACTTCATTAATCACTCACAACTGTTTATCAAATAATGTTAATAATTAGTTGTTAGATTAATTTTTCTCATTCGTCCAAATTTAAATTCAAGACATCGAACTCTTTATCTCTTAATTAGTTCAAATCAGTTGAGTCTACCCAATCACCACATAAATGTTGAAGTACTAGTATTCGACCCGTGCAACGCACGGGCAAAAATAGCAATGTTGTAGTGAATTAAAAATTTTAAGCTAAAACCATTAACAAATGATTTAATATATATTGTCATTCATAAATATTTATGTAGATAATATTACCTGTTTACAACTAACAAATATAATATTGAATGCAAAAAATTGGGAAACTGCAATCGTACTGTTTTTATTAGGTTCCATGCTAAAGTATTTAAGTCATGCAATGATCAACGTGCGTTGCAAACAAACCACAAAGTAGATAAATAGCAAAACAAAAAACAAAGAAATGTCTTTGAAACCAAAGTAGTTTCAACCCCCTTTAAAGCTCCTGAATCTACTGCAAAATAAACAAATAAACATGTCAACTTGAGTTGTATATTTTAAATAATAGTGTTTAAAACTTGTATCATAACTAATTTAATAACTATACGTTCATACCTTGTATGAATGCAATCTACAAATTTTCAAACACTTCCGGATAAACCACATTAAGAGTTGACGTGCAAGGGTTGCCATCTTCATCCAAAATTAACATTTTCAACCCATTCTTAGTTGTTACTCTGGATATGGCAACATACAACTGACCATGTGTAAATACTGGTCGAGGCAGATACAACCCAACCTTGGACAAAGATTGGCCTTGACTTTTGTTTATTGTCATTGCAAAGCACAACGAAATAGGGAACTGCCTTCTATTGAATTTGAATGGAAATCCTGAATCTGAGGGAACCAGATCCATCCTTGGGTTTAAGACCTTTTGACCTATACTTTTGCCAGTAATGACAGTTGCAGTAATAATATTTTTCCCAAGGTGGTTAACTTGCAGGCGTGTTCCATTACATAAACCACTTGCTTGATCAATGTTCCTTAAAAGCATGATGGGAACTCCAACCTTCAAAGTCAGACGATGGTTTGGTATCCCAGAACATTTAATATCATTAAGAAACTCAGTAGTACACCAATCTCCTTGAATATCATAATCCTCATCCGACTTGCAAGCTGTGTCAGAACTCAGATATTGCTTTTCTTCACCCACAATCAATGACAAAACATAGTCATTAACCTGTTCAACACAATCAAGCGTAGGAGCTAGAATCGCTTTTTCTTGAAAAATCCTTTGATTATGAAGGTTGTTGAGAATATTAGGATAAACAAAGTCTATCAATTCTTGTAAGGGATTTTCACATGGAGGAATACACAACTCTTTTGGTATATCTATCCGACCTTCTCCATCTTCATCAGAATCCATATCACCATCTCCAATTTTCAAAATCCAATTTGCAAAATCTCTAATTTCAACAGCATTTTGGCTTGTACCATCATCACCTAATCTCATGTTCTTTGTGAGCTTTAAGACCTTGCAGCTTTGCCAAAGAATAGAAGAATAGATGGTTGACTTCATTATGTCTAGTCTAGTGCCTTTTCTAATCACAGGTAAAATTTGCCTAAAATCTCCACCCAAAATGACTACTTTACCCCCAAATGGTTTTTCCAAGTTTTCATCAGATACAACTCTCATCAGATCACGCATAGTACGGTCAAAAGCTTCAAAACAGTATCTATGCATCATAGGAGCCTCATCCCAAATAAATAGACTCGCCTCCCTCAACAACTTGGCTCTCAAATCTTGTTGTTTTATATTGCATGATGATTTCACATTGATTTGCAATGGTATACAAAAGGTAGAGTGAGCAGTTTTACCTCCAGGCAACAATAACGATGCAATGCCGCTAGATGCTACATTTACAACAATTTTTCCCTGTGATCTAATAGCTGCAGATAAAGTCTTCCACATGAAGGTCTTTCCAGTACCACCGTAACCATACAAAAAATAGAACTGGCCATCCTGATCCATAACAGATTTCATTATAGTTGAATATACATTATGTTGCTCTTCGGTCAATTTTTCAAGAAGTGATTTGTGTAATTGACCAAGTTTAACTTTGTCATAGTTCAATTCATCTGCAATGAATCTGTTTTCCATGGCAAAGATCTCTTCAAAAACTGGATAAGGTAAAGATTTATAATCTTTCAATGACCTTCCATTACACATCAACAACTTCTCTAACTCAATTAGGCAAAGATTTTTCAAAACAGACTCAGAGATATGTAGATCTGCAGTAATTATTAATGATTATTTAGATGTCATTGCATTATAATTTACATATAATTTGTAACAACTAATACAGTTAAAAATATTAAGTTTGTAAAGGTCAACATCAATCAGCTTTATGTAATATGTTTGTCATCTTGGGTATATATTTCCGGTGTTCATTACATGGTAAATAACATATGATATTTGTCATAGTGATAAAAAAGCAGCATCTAAACAGTTTTCGTGATATTTATCTTAGTCTATAATCAATAACGAAAAAGTATGGTATAAAAGTTTAAGGAGAGGGAAAAACCTGGTATATTTAAGATCCTTCATCTTGCATATACAATTCCATCAGCCAACATCATCCAAGTAGCGTTCCAGACCTTGTCAGGCTTGTGCATTGTGCTCATGATCAAAAGTCTGACAAACAAAATTCGAAGCATATTACCACTCTCTGATCTATAAGCTTCGAAAATTCCATCAATGAATTCTTTGTCGTCCGACAACAAACCAAGAGCATAACATGCATCTTGGAACGTGTCATAGAGCTTCCCATCAACAGTTCTTAGACAATTATACCCCATACAACCCTTTTGAATGGTCAATAAGATGCGCAAATAATACAACTCACCCGACCCGACCGGAATGTAGGAAAGCCTTCCAATTTGATATCCATTTTTTCTAGGTTGCCATAACCTTTTTTTTGGAAAATATGTAAATTTTGATGGAAATTCAGCATATGTCAAATCCCTCCCTTCGCTATATAATTGATTAGCGACAAACCAAGCCATAAACATTGTTGGGACTGATTGGTGGTATTCAACAACTTGTTTCAATTTTTGGTTTTCCTTGAACCTTACATTCTGCTGACCTTCCAAATGCAATGATAATCTCAACACAGGAGGCCATTTCTGATGAATATCAAACATGTAAATCCTCCAGGCAGCTTCACATGGTGATACATACCGACAATCATAATAACGCTTGATCTCATCAACTTGTGTAGGTTCTTCTTTGTCTCCTGATTGATTTTTAATATGAAGGTTTGCTCTATCATGACCTTTGTTGACATATTTGAACAAATACTTTATTGCATTGGATTTGTTGCAATATTCAGTATTAACATGTCCTTGATATCTCATCAACAGTGTTGGATTATAAGGAACAACGAATCTATTATCCAAAGGAATCCCATTCTTCGTCACAGACAAACCACTATCGGACCTTTTGTAGACGGGAAAGCCATCCTCGTCTATGGAAGTCGAAGGACAATTTTTCTTGGGAAAGTATTTGGAACATCTTCTTCCTTTCATGCAAGGAGAATTTCCATTTGCCTTTCCACATGGTCCATGCATCATGAAACTGGCGACAGCTGTGTGCAACTTTGGACATAAATCTGGGTGCGGAATCTCAGCTGATATGACCTTGTCAATATCTTTAGTTGTGCTCAATTTATGTGTACCTTCTAGCCACAACAATATATGTGCATGTGGTAGCCCCCTCTTTTGAAACTCAACAGTGTACATCCCTATGCAAATATTTATAAAAATAAATTATTAGATTATGTCTATTATGTATAACCAAATAAATTAAAGCAAACAGTGTTAGCGTATATATAAAAATTTAATTTAAAATATATTGTTTAATGGAAGCATATTAGGTACCTGCTGTACATTTCCCAAACATTTCCTTTTTTTTAAAATCAGACATCATTTGATCAAGCTTCATTTGAAAACTCTTGAAATTATGTCTGGTCTGTCAGATGCACTAAGACCTTTGGCCGCAACAAAGCTTTTGATTTCATCCCAACTTGAGTTGCAAGTAAATGTAATGAAAAGATCGGGATAGCCAAATATCTTGCAAATTGCCATTGCATCTTGGCAATTGTTGAACATATACCTTGGTGAACCTGTAAACGAATCTGGTAATATTACACGTTGTCCAGCACTGCATGGGTCGTTATCTCCATTTTCAACAGCTTCTTGAAGTCCATTCAACATATCTGAACGTATAGTTCCTTGATTGTTTCTTATAAAAGATAGCCTTTGAGCTTCAATCATGGTGTAACTGTCAACGATAAACTGTTGAAAGAGTCTTCTTCCATAGACAATGTTTCCATATTCACGTTCCCTCTCTTGAATCCTAAAGGCAATAAATTCTCGAATAGCAACTCTCTCCCTTGAACCTCTATTCTTTTCTTCATCTTCCCATTCTCTATAAGGTATGTCCTCCTCATAGCCATTTTCACCCCGGGGAAAGATTAAAGGGTACTGAAGTGGTAAGTATAAAGGATGTGTTTCATGTAACCTTCTTAAACCTTTGCTGACATCATCAACTATAATGTCTCTTCCTTGTTCAGATAGATCATAATCACCAACTATCAACCCAGCAACTTCATCAGCGGTAGGTATATTATGCATCCTTGAATCTTTTTCCCTCTTACGGAACAACCTTAATGCCATCTTTGGTGGTGAGCATTTGTCAACCATATCACGAATCTTTCTAAAGGATTTGCACAGAGGGTTGAAATGATCCAACATGTTCTTTAGATCCTCCACCAATGAAAGATCAAAGCTCCCCTTCCCATCATTGTTGCTGCAAGTATAAGAAATTTAGTATGAGGTCAATTGAAAAAAATTAACAAACATGCTAAATGTTAAATTGAAAATACATAACTAAGATAAAAATAATAGAGATGTACATACTCAAAAGTTTTTGTTCTGTTTTGGATTTCATTTTGAGTGTCATAAATATATAGCTGCGCAAACTTTGGAGTATTTCCGGGCTCAGGCAATAGACTACCAATTCTATGATAATTTTGACCACTCAATATAAATTGCGGCGGACCATTCCCATTGTTGATCCTTGAAAAAACTTTGCCACCAAGAGATGTAAATGCAAACATACTGTTATATGCCCTCATGTTCTGTTGATAATGCTTACTTCTTGGTTCAGTCCCATTCAGCAATGATACCATAAGTTTTGGTGTGTTGGTTATAAGAGGAATATCAACAAAACCTCTTTGACAGCATATAGAAAACTCAGGATTATCGGTTGGAGGTTTAGACTTTTCTGCCCTTTCTTCTATCCAAACTTGAGCTTTGCACCATTTACACATGATTTCTGGATAACCCAAATTCAAGCATCCTATCGAAAAAATGTCAGACAATATTATATTTCGCAAATAGATGAATATTATATCTGAGATATATATTAAACATTAAGTCATACTTAAATGAAAAATAGCCTACTATTTATAGGATAGAATTAAAAACCTGTGGTCTCAGCAACAGTATATATATCAACCTTGAATGAATCCAAATTCTGATTTTTTTGTGTGATCTCTGTTACAAAAGTAATTGAATATAAATCTTATATTACATGAATTAATTGTTTTATTCCTAATGAAATACACGAACATCACCTTCGGTTGTTGATCGTGAACTTTGACCGACATCGCTTGAGCATGTATCAAAATCTAATCGAGCGACGGGAAGTTGTTTGTATTTCCTTTTCCTTCCAATTTGGGTTTTTTGTGACGCCTTATTTGGATTTATTACTTGAGATACTGCATCTGAGCCTACTCTTTCAAAGTTTATGCAAACATACCGATGTATGTTCGAAAAGGGGCATAAAATTAGTATATCGTTAAATTAATAATGAAAAACATATCCTTCAAAAAAAACAAATAAGTGACATACTTCTAGACTCTCCGACAAAATCATTGTAAACCGTAGACAATGGAGTTCTATGTTGATAACTTGGTAGAGACAATCCTTCTCTTGAACCGTTGTTAAAAGAGGACTGAGTTAAAGTTGATGCCACTATAAAAAGAAAAAAACCATGAAAATAATGTCAACAATGTTGGACCAAAAATTTAATTGATATAATGGCCTATTAAAACAAAATAAACGAAAAAATGCTATTTACTCACGTGATTGAATAGGGCTTTGAGATTGAATGATTGTTGATTCCAACAATGGTGTATGACTTGATATAGACCCACTATTATTGATTGTGATTGAAGATTATTGATTCGTACCTATGTTTAAATACAAAATTTGGTCATAAAATAGTAACAAAGTATTGATAGAGAATGTTATATTTAGGTTTTTCAACTATTTAACTACTTGTTCTATTATAATCAATGAGTGGGATGTTACCATTTATTAATGGTGACAGAGGAGTCCTCAATGGCTCATTTGTAACCATCTTTCTTTGATACCTTAAGGCATAATCCAAATCTTCATTCTCTGCAAAATATTTTAAACAATGAATGAAAACATGACAATGTTTGAGTGTTACCAAGCAAAACCAACAAAATTAAAACATGGAGGTTACCATTCTCCATCATTAATATAATTCACAACAACATCATAAATACATATGCCAATTTAGAAAACATCATTAAAACATGGAAAATACCATTGTCCATAACAAATTGTAACTATGTGACATAATGCAAGAATTTAACAAAATATGATTTCTATCAATTCTTAAAATCTACTTGTTATACAAACATCTCATCAAGAAATAAATCCATATCCAAATGTAGAAAACATCATTAAAATATGGAACTTACCATTGTCCAAAACACATTGTGAATATGTGACATAATGCAAGCTTTTTTGAAATTATTATTTCTATTGATTCTTTTAAGATAATTGTTATACTAACATCTCATTAAGACAAAAAACCATATGCCAATGTAGAAAACATCATTCAAAAATGCAAATTACATTTGTCAAACAACATTGTGACTATGTGACATAATGAGATCCTTTAAATGGGTATCATTTCTATTGATTCTTTGGCTCTAAGGCTGTTATACTAACATCTCATTAACACATAAAACAATATGCCAATGTAGAAAACATCATTAAAAAATGGAACTTACCTTGTCCACACGTTTTTGTTTGGAACCTCTTTGCAATAAAGTAAGCTTTCTCTTCATTCTTGCACATTTTGCATCATTTGGTTCCATTGTTAGTAGCCTTAATGAGTGAGGAGATGATGACACTTGACTTTCACATGAAGAAGATATGGTTTTTATGTGTTTGTTGTTGTGAAACCTAATGGAGTGTGTGGGTATTTTATGTGTGGTTACAAAGAAAATGACAAAAAAATGGGAAAGACAAAGAATGTTATGTCTTATTCTTTCAAGTAAGTCTCTACCTACATACACCAAATTAGTATATTTTGGTCATGTGTATTGTCTTTATATACAAATAATATTCCAAATAGCAATGTCTTACCAAGTGCAAAACGTGGGGACCAAAAGGAATTGGTCATTAGAGGACAAATTCCTTATACCAAGGTGTAAAACTTTTTGTAAAAAGTAAGGCTTTTTAATGCTTACATGTATATAACATTAGGTAATTTCCACTTAACCTTTTTACTCTACAAAGTAATACTTCAACAATGATTTCCTTAACTTTACATAACATATTTAATTGAGTTTGTCATTTGACTTTATAAATTTTGAAAAAGTAACCACATTAATTTAATATACAAAATATATAAGAACAAAACAACATTAAATATAACATAACAAAGTTAAGATTGTCATTACATAATTAACCTTTGGGAAACCTTCCAAAGGTGGTACTAACAACATTGTCATAAGGAACACTTGTTAGAAAATGTTCACTAACATCCTAAATAGTTAAACATTCAAGTCTTAAAAGATTTACATCATACTAAGCCACTTGTCAAGCCAATAACCATCCTTTCACCCCAAAAAACCTATCAAAATACCACCCCCCTAACGGTACATTCAATTCAACCAAGCCTTAACGACGGCGAGCTAGGGGAACAACCTCGACATACAGAGTTTTGGGACTATCATCGAAATCAAAAATCAGCCTATCTCCCTTTTTGAGCTTACGGTCACAAACGAACTTGTACCAATCCTGTCCTAAGTACTTTTCATAATCGGCTCTATCGGCGGTGATAAGACGACACTTATAGGTTTTGCGTTTATCCACATCCTTGAGTTTAATTACTATTGTCTCTCCGTCGGGGACATCTTTTGATACTTCTTGTAAGACATCCCTTGACACTCTATTCGGAAAGTGCTAAAATAGACAAAAAAAAATGACACAAATAAATATTAAGTTTATGTATTTCCATATGTTATCAATTAAAAATGACATAATTAGTATACGTACCATGACTTGAGACTGAGTTACTCTTGCCATTGCCTTCGTCACCTTCTTCTCAAAGTGGTAGCGATCAATTGTAGCTTCCATTTCATCCTCGCTACTTTCCATAGAATCGTCATTGTCATCACTTGCAACATTATTCTCTTCAACTTCATCATCAGAACTTAACTCAATTACCTCCTGCTTGACTTTCACATTATAAGTTTCCTCATGCAAGTCACCTATATATGAGGCCGGAAACATGTTCAAAGGCCCCATAAACTCAACCCTCCGCTTAGTTGGGCGTTTGAACCCAAACACTCTAGCAGCCTTGACGCCATTTGTCATGAAAATTTCCTTCTTTTCTTTTCCAAGATTAATCACCAAGCTTTTGCCACCATCATACATGAGATAACCATTATTTTTTAGATCAAGTTGTTTCTCATTCCGAGCATAAAATTGCTTGCAGACACAAATCCTTGCCTAAATTCAAAAAATCATAAAGAGTGATAAATAGTTAGTTAACTATATTTTGCATAATTAAGTGAATAAGGATTACATGATTATTTAATACCTCATGTGGCCAAATAACAGTTTCAAAGAAGTCTCTTCCAATTTTTGAACCTGAGCCTGAACCGGATGAGTATCTAAAACACAATAGTAAAAATAAATAAGTTATATTAAGACACTTACATATGCTATTGTTATTAAATAGACAACTCAATCTTTTGACAACTTCGTCTACAATTCATACTTGACAACAATTAATAGTGTTTTACCTCAATATTAAGTAATATAGATTAGTATAATTATATACTTCAAAATAAAATCATGTACATATTAGAGGTGGCCATTATTGTGACAAATCGTAATAGACTAATTCAAACTTTTAATAAATTACTATTCCAAGCATTAATAAAAGAGTTTCAACACCAACATCAATAATTAAAACTTGAAATTTCCTTAAGGTGTGTTATACATGTTTGTAGTTTACACAGTGGAAGAAAAAGTAGTTTCTTGTTCTTGTTCATAACATATGGTTTATCAAAGAGAAACATTTCCAATTCTTTTCAAGCAAAACAAACACATACTTAAACGAACTAAACAAATGAGGAAAAACCAAGAATAGAGTAATTTTCGATAGTGATTTTGAGCAATTTCGAAATCCGCATGCAGGGGAAAAATGTGGGTACGGATGAAAGAAAGCGATTTCCTATATTAGAGAAACAAAGATTGCGACAGAAAGAATATAGATCAGTGCATACCTTGTACTTCCATCTGCCATGTTGTGGTCCTGCCGAGCCAAACTGGAAGGGAGTAGATGGAACACGTACTGAGGCTTTTGGAAGAATGAAAGGTTGTAAAGATGTGTAGTTTTAAGTTGGTGGAGATATAAATGAGTGGATGTGAGTGGTTATGATTTTAATTCAATGGACAACAATAACTTAATTAATCTATGGGCTTGTAAGAATATTTTGTGACTTATTCTATTGAAAATTGATAAACACATAAGGCCCAATAATTATATCTTAGATTTGTTATCTAATTTGTTACAAAGTAAATGTATCTTTATTGATAAGACCGACATATCGGAATTCCACCAAAGTTAGTTGACAGTTAAGTCATGAGTAAATTTTAACTTAAAAAAATGGTTTACATAATTTATTAAGTAGTGATACAATTCTAGTTGTATTTGAATTCTACACTCCGGTTTGAGAACTTTAATAATCGTAAGGAATTGTCTTATAATCATAATATCTTAGGAAACTCACATTCTCACTTGACGAATATAATTCAAAAACTAAAATATGATAAGTTAATCTTGGTGACTTATTATTTTGATAAACCCATAAGACACTATACGTTTATCGTAAATGTTATATCTAATTTGTAATAATGAATGTTGTATTATCGATGTCAACGACATTAAAATGATTTTTGGACCTATTTTGCACAAAAAAATAAAATCAATCATCATATATTTCCCAAATGAAAGCAAGTCCAACACTCCAAACCCAACTTGTTGGCTATAATTCAAAAATACAAATTATGATAGGTTAATCCCTGTCTTATGCTTTTTTGTTCATAACTTAGTCTGGCATTGATGATACTATTTTTATAATTACTTAAATATTTAATATAGAAAGTTAATTTATTTTTAAAAATTAAGAACAATAATAAAATTCAAAATGGTCTTCGAAGTTCAAAACTTTTAGTAAGCTTTAGTTACATACGCAAAATATAGGATTGATTTAATATTGTTTCAGTCATTTTCAGTACAGCCATCTTCATCATTTCATTTTATTAAAATATAGGATTGATTTAATATTGTTTCAGTCAAATACATGTTTAAATATTGTTGATGCCTTATATATTTGCCTTAAAAAAATCAAAAGTTTAAACCCCTATATAAATTAAATTGTGCACCTGTATTGTTTACTACAATTAGAAGAAAACAAAAATTTGGACATTTGTGTTGACTTTCTTATATAAGTATCTTAGATAAGAAATGACACAATAAAGCTTTAGTAGATGATGTCAAAACTTTGTTTGACTTCTAATATTTAAAATACTATCATAGGAAAGCTCAGTTTTTTTTACTGATTTCATTGAGTAACCGAATACAATTAATAACATATATTTTAGAAAAAATGGTCAAATGATTATACCCCTAGGATTAAGTCAACATGATTATAGTCTCACCATGTCCACATAGCATAAATATGATTGTTATAGAACTTTACATCCATAGAAAGTAACCAACGGCAATTGTTACATCTTATAACATTTCCCTTGGATTTAAGTACCAACAGTGTCATTAAATTACATATGAAAATAGAAAAAGCAGAATACATTAACAACGAAAATAGAAAAAGCAGTCAGTAGTTAATATCAACCATATAGTCACCAAACAGTGGACTGCACAACAAAAAACTGCTAGCCAATCTATAGACAGTAAAATTCGCCTCAAGGAAGATGGACACAGCTGATGTGCTCGACCAAGATGACCCTAGGAGGATCCTGAACATGAAACAACAACCTATCTCCCTTACGGACTCTACGGTCTTTCAGAAACTTGAACCAATCATTCCCTAAATACTTTTCGTAAAAAGCTCTGTTAGAAGTGATAACACGACATTTATAGCGTCAGTTTGTTTCAACATCCTTCAAAGTTATGCTTTCTTGATTTTCTTTAATCACATTGACAGAAGTACGGTTGGGAAAGTGCTACGAAACAAAAAAACAATTGTTTACTTCAAATTTTATCCAATACTAAAAAACTAAACTAAAAGTGACATAGTTTCAAGATAATTAAAATAAATTGGATTAGCACATACCAAAACTTGTTTTTTTTTCCTTCTGGCCACGGCCTTGGTGACATTCCTAACAAAGAAGTGATTAGTTTGATGGTAATTGTCTTCATCATATTCTATCCCAAGTTCCTCATCCTCATCCTCGTCATCATGATTGACCTCAAGTTCTTCATCAGAACTAATTTCAATGACCTCCTCCTTAATTTCACCAAGTAATGGTTCATTGTGTACTTTACCCAAGTACCCCACCCTAAACTTAATCAGTGTTCCCATGAATTCAAGCCTCACCTTAGTGTCATGTTTCAAGCCAAAGATCGTAGCAACCCTTGCTCCATCTGTCATATAGAAGTCTGAGCAATCGCTACCAAAGTACACAACAGTTTCTTTGCCATTAGGACTGATGAGCATAGTTGAGGCACGGAGGTGAAGTTGGTGATAGTTACGTTTCATGAAATCCTTAGAAACACGTATCTTACCCTATAAAAGCAATGAGAAACTTGTTGATAAAACTATACTATAAGGTGATGTAATTTCTTTAAAGAGATTAGTAGGTCATGTTTACCTCATGAGGTGACAGAATTGTTTCAAAAAAATCAGTAGGCCTTGCTGATGTTATATCTTTTTTAGTTCTGTAAGATATGCAAATAGATTAGTAGATACTTGTGATTGCCAATATAAAAAAAAACAGTTCCTACCAAAAAATTAAAAATATAAATTCCAACACAATTGTATGAGCAGAGTTGGACAATCAATATTACATGTATTAAACCTAATATATTAGATAATGGGTATTGGAATAAATTGTGAAGATACTGCTAACTTGCCATAAATCGAATTTTCATGTGAATATCAGAGTAAAATGTCGAATTATAAAAAAACATTACAATTTGTGAATTTGTGATAGGTTTAATATCTAGAATCTATTAATTAAAAACAATTGATAATCCCCATTCCAGATTAACCAAAAATTAACCAACAAAGTTTAACCAAAAATTAAGTGGAAAACAGGAAAGCGATTACAGCCTTAACCTTTCACCATCTTAAGCTCCTTACAGCCTTAACAGGAAAACGATTGCTTAACTTACCTCATTAAGCTCTTTGACCGATCTCGTTTCACCATCTTTGTCATAGTTACAGCCTTGCAAATGAGTGAAAAGAGGAAAGCGATTGCTGGGTTAGAGATCGGATGGTAGGAAGGGAATGGTAGATGAAATGAGTGGTTGGGAATGGCTGTAATGGATAAGAGGGTTTGCTGGATCGGGTTTAGACAGAAATGGGTAATGGGCCGCGCATAGACAAAGCCTTAGACCCAATATCTTGTTTAATATATGCTATCTAGACCATTGTTTTTAATTTCGCACCATGTTTATCTGATTATTTTTTTATTTTAATTTGAACTTATGTAATTTTAAATTTTGCACTTATGTAAAATTATGTATGTTGTTTTTAATTTTCCACTTGTGTAATTTTATCTATTTAAATTTTAATTTTAATTTTAATTTTCCACTTGTGTAATTTTATCTATGTTAATTTTAATTTTGCACTATGTTAATTTACAGATTTGGATTTCAACTTATGTAAATTTAATTTTTTTTAAAATGATTATAGTGAAGTCACTCCAATATAGATATGTTAGTTTATCATCTAAAATAAATATATGACTAAATTCAAAAGAAATGTCAATTTTTTTTAACAATCAAAGAATTGTAAATTGGAATTTGTCAACAATGACAGTGGGTTATTAAATATATAAAAAGGCTGAAAAATATACCTAAATATGATAGGTTAATGTTAATCCCTGTCTTATGCTTTTTTGTTCATAACTTGTCTGTCTTATGCTTTTTTGTTCATAAAAGGCTATTTATAACTGCAAATCATCTATGTTTATTTTGATATATACTAACTGTAACCAAATGTATAAAAGTTATTCCCTTAAAACTGACAGTTAAATGTGCTCACCCAACTTAATTGGTCATATAGTAAAAAAAAAATCCAAACTTAAGCAGAATAGTAGTAGATTAAAGGTAAATGCAATTAGTTGAAATATTACAGACCATCAATTGTATCAAAATAACCTGATTTTAAAAATCAGTCAGAGTCAAGAAGCACACAATATTACATATGATAATGCATTCAACAAAAAGAAACCAGCTGATGTAAAAAGTAATGATTGGCAATATTTTCTTCAAAGTTAAATCATCAGCAGCAAAAAAAGCCATCAAGTTAATCTTAAAGCTTTTCAACTTTCACATTCTTCTTGAGCAGCTTAAGTGGCATGTTCATCTCATCTTCATCCATGTTAGGACATTCCCTCTTGCTATCCAAAGATGAACCATTGTGGGATATCTCAAAAACATCAGGCTTAGTATCTGCTACTGCAAACTTTGGCAGGAGATCCTACAATACATTACACTAATTCAATGTCTGACCTTTGTTTTTATAAAGAATTAAGTATTACGTATTAAGTGTTGAATATTAAGTATTAAGTATATTTAAACATATAGGATGGAATAATATGATATTGTACCTGTTTGACACCATCAGAAACTTTCCCCCTAATTTTTTCATTAAACTTCTCAACAGGATCAGATAAAGTTAAGTAATCCTACAACAAAACATGAAAAATAAATTTTGAGTGTTGCTGTTTAACTATAAAAGATATGTGCTTAAACTATAATGTTTAAATGATTAATAGCTTTGTCCTTACTTGGGTCAAAACATTAGAAGAACCAGCAATCATAGGCCTTTTCCCTTGTTGATCAAAACACTTAGAGATGATGATTCCTAATTCATATAAGAATGTGTAATGTTATTCCAAAATTCCATATAACACTTAGTGTTACCATATAACAGATCAAAAATGTATATAAATAAATGGCCAATGAATTCATCTTACATTTGTTTGTTTTGAAAAAGCAGCCTCTTCCCCTTCCCACTTTGTCATAAACTCCTTGATAATAGCAGACTCAAAACAGATCTTCCTGACACGGAAAGATTGCTCAAATCTTGGACTAAACTCAGCCCTAGTCTCCACTTTGAAAAGAAAGGTTTTTTCCAATCAACCCATTAATCTCAGGTGGGAGATGACCCTCAGCAATAGCCTAAATACAAAGCAGAATTTTTTTAGAACACAAAATTATGTTGTTAATGATGTAAACTAAAATTAAAAGTCCATAAAAAAACAAAATATACCGCTCCATGTTCAGCAAGCATGTCAACGCAGCTCTTGTTAAAAAGAGCACTGCCATCTTTGTCAAATATGACCAAAGTAACACAGTCAGTGTGATCAATAGCTCTAACCCTCAAGCAATACCTAACACAATGATTACACTTTTATTCAATATACTTTGTCAAAACAGATAATGTTGAATCAAATAAGAGGGCTAAGACATATTGGGGACTATATGATGTTACCTAGACACCACTTTCTTGACATGCTTGTCACATTTCTCGCAAAAAAACATATTAGAATCGGGTATCACAGCCTTAGAGCACATGCAAGCTGTGTACCAAAAATTCTCCTTATTAACAATCCTCTTAATAGTCCCCAGCACAACATAAACAAAATTCTGCCAAAAATAATGTTCAATGTTATGTACGGAAAATGACTCTAAAATAATAGAAGTCTAACTATTATAATGTTCATTTAGATGTATTTAACTTCTTTGTGCTTACCATGGATTCAATTTTGGAGGCAAACAAATAAATGAATAATATTTTATATTTGGTGTACAAATGGATAATAGTGTGAGCATTTCTCTACCTTATAAATGAATAATAGTTTAGTAACAGCAAAGTTGAAAAATAATCAGTGTGATTTTTTTATCCAATGAAATACTAACAGTGTACTTATAGTCTGCCTTGCATTGACTAAACACTACCCCCATAATGTGATGTTTTCATCCAATAATGAACTCCACTTCTCATTTTAACTTACATCTAACTCATCATATCTTTGTCTGTTTGGTAAAAAAAAAGAAGAGAAAATTCATATATTTGTTTGTTCATTGTTTTTCCTCCCCCCTTTGATACTTTATTATTTATTTGACTTAGAGTAAGAAAAGGTGAAAAAATACTCACAGTGTTAGCATCCTTCAACCCTTGCATTGTGGCTCTAGGTGTCCCATAGAGAAATTCTTCCTTGGGATCAACCCTTGGTTCAGGTTGGAGCTGTGTTAATGCATTCTGCGAAGGGGTATCCACAGTTTCAGAAAGCCTAAAAAAACATGTCACAACATTTACCAAAATATGATTAAGGGCTTTAGGCAAACTAATAAATATTTAATATCATTCATAGCATGAATTTGAAATTTTTATACCTGCTCCTCATGCTTACAGCTTCAACACAATTAGGCTTAAAAATGACCTTAGTGCAATTAAGACAGTTTTGCACATGAATCTTATCTAAAAAAAAAAGAAATAATTTAGAGTAAAAGTCAATGACTAACAGGTAAAAAACCAGGTGAGACCTTAAGAAAACAGAAAAACAAAGTATAAGTTGAAAAAAAAAAAACTGTGTCTAACCTTGAAAGCTCTTGGCTTTGGCTAGCTGAATGATGACAATAGCATTTTGGATGTCTCCACTTGCTATGAAGTTGTTAAGGTCATCAACATAGCTTCCAAATAAGGTACATTGTATCTTGTGCCTTGTTAAAAAAATACAACCCAATATCAGTCAGCATGTTGTATAACTTATAAAAAAGAAAGACATAAGAAAAAGAAGAAAAATTTACCCTCCTGCCTCAAGTTCAATCACATTAAGCTTTGTCATGGTACCATTCTTTTCCAATTCCCTCTCACTGCCAACTCCAGTCAGCACACCAATAGTGTCTATAAGGTTTATAAACCAACTAAAGTTAAATAAACATAAACAAACACTTATATACATTAAATTATTGTTAATATTTAAGTCAACAAATAATCACCAATGAGGTAGTCAGTGTCATATGTTCCTCCAATTATTTCAGCAATAGGTATCAAATGGTAGGGTGACTTAGTGATGTTCAAGCTGGGCAGATATTGAACTTTTGAGCTAAATTGAAAGTTAAGTTTGTAGCTGTGTCTTGTGGTTCTATAAGCACCATCATTGTTAGCAACACCCATGTTTTCAAAACTATAACATTTGCCTTCAAAAAGGTCATTTCTGAACTTGTAGAGAAGGGTTTTTTTAACTGTGGCATGGATTCTATCACCAGCCTCGTCAAGCAAAACCAACTCAATCGAAAATGGCATCCTGTTTCCATTAAAATCTGATACTTGCCAAAGTCGAATGATCTTACCCTTCAAGTTCCAAAATGTTTTCTTAGTAGAAATTTCAGAAATCATAGAAAACTCAGAAAGATTTGACATTTTTTTGAGACTTTCGAAAATTTTCCTTTGAAAAACAAATTATAATTTCTAATACTTAAAATTAAAACCAAGAAGAAAATAACAACAGAGGGAAAGATAGCAAAGCTTTGTCAACACAAAACCATACTGGGGTGGGTTTCAGTTGAACCCAAGCGTCCCCCTTTTATATGCAAAATCTAGGGTTTCAGATTCAATAAAAAAGTATAAAATTTGGGGAACAAATGGGAGGGAAATTTCAAACCAGAAAAGTCTAACATTTTTACCTCAAGAATTGAAGAAATCCTGCGATCTTATCCTCCAAATCACAGCTCCGATTTTGTCGCGTTTCACCCTTGCTGCTACCGTCGCAGAAATCGCAGGAATTGGAAAGGAAAATTAGGGTTTTGGGATGAAGTGCACGGTGACGGGTTGGGAAGATTAAACAACAATTGAGGAAAGTGAAAGCTGGATGGTGCAGGCTGGTGATTATGTTGTTTGTCTCCTAGTTACCTTGCTTTTCAGAGTTGCACCATTCAGCCATGGCCTTTCCCTCTCCATCTCTGCGTTTCACCTTTCCTTACCCCTTTGGTAGCCTTTCAATAAATGACTCTGAAAAAAAAACTCTGATAGTGTATTGGGCTGAATGCTGCAGTTGGGCCTGGCGTGTTTGTATTTTGTTTGTTACTGAAAAGTGGTGTAAAATATTATTTGTTGGAGGGAAAATAAGTAATTCAAACCATTTTAGTTGAAAATGCATTTTGATGAATTTTAAAAATTATTTATTATGGCTTTCTGATCCAAATTGCTAAAAGAAGGCATGATTTGTACCTTTAAAAATTGCTGATGTGGCAAGAGGTGGCTAAGCAAGTGACACATAGGATTAGAGGTTAAAAAATGGGGGAGGGAGTGTATATTATAAAGATAAGTTTTTTATATAAAAAATTATTTTAATATATCCCAATTAAGTTGTCTTTGTGAAGTTAGCTCAATAATGCAGGGCTTGGAGTTCAAACACCGAACACATAACTTATTTCATTTAAAAGTGAATTTGTAGTCATTAAACCACTTGACTTCTAAAAAAATTTAAGCTTAAAACATTATGGGTAGATCATAATTAACTCTGAATACTAGTAGAAAAGTTTAAAATAACCCCTCTAAAAAAATGTTTAAAATAGCCGACCCAAACATACACTTTGTACGGAGTATTGAGCCAATATATTTTTAGCAAATTGGGAAATATTTTCATATCAATACTTTTTAGAGTAAATTTCCATATTTACAATTTCCCAAATTAAAATAGAATATTATATTAAAAATATATATTAAAAAAATAATATTATATATATAAATATATAATAAAAATTATATAATTATTTTTTAGAGGAAAAAATATATAATTATTCTCAATCTCTAATAGACATTATGGTGCACTGAGCACTCCATTGTACACTTGTTGTATTTGGGTTGAATGTTAATGAACCATTAATTTAGAGCATGATGAATAGATGGGTTTTATTGAGCACCATTTTTTTCTTCATCTTTTTTCTTATAATAATTGATTGGAACACCTACATCAACTGGTTTGATCCTGTAAGTTTGTCTTCTATTCCATCATCTTGATCTTTATCATTGGATTTAGTACTTTCATCATTCAATATTTCTCTTTTTTTATGCCCACCATTTTTTTTCATATATCAATGTTTATCTTTATCGATGATGCCCAATATTATTCTTTTTGTTTTTTCAGTAGGACTTGTTTTATTATTTATTTTTCTTTTTCTAAACAAAATGATGGTAGTATGACTCCCTCAATGTACATGGCACCAATGACATGAGGACAGACTAAATTAAAACAATTTAATTTACAGATAATCGACAAAAGTTGGGAGGATTGTCTCCAATAAGATTTTTTGTGTCCCAATTTAATTTGTTTGGGTATTTATATGTAATTGGGTGGCTTTGTTCTTTGGCCCTTTTTTTTTGCTTGTTACTCGTAGTTCTTTGATGTAATTGATACTCTTTCAGTTGAGTTGTTTGGCACTTTTTATGTTAAAAATCTCAGGCTTTCAATAATATAATCCATTTTAGCTTCTTTAAAATAATAATAATAATAATAAAGACAACAAAGCAATGTTTACGTGGTCACACAACCACAATTTTAAATGACTTAGACACACTCACAGATGAAGAAATAGAAAAAAATTAATTTATTGTTATTATTATTGAAAACATTGACTAATGTATAATTTTGTATGTACCTAAATGAGTTGGATTTATAGAAATTAACATATAAAAATTATCCGGAAGACAACAATAGTATTATATATCTTTCTTTAATCATGCATTTCTTAATATATGTGTAAAATCTTTAATTGGAATTCATTTTGAAATGGAGGGAGGGAGTAGTCTATAAGTGAACTGCAAAGTTATAGTAATTGTTGTTAGTTGGATAACACATTCATTTTACTTCTTGTCTATGATCAGATCAAAACAAAGATAACTTCTCCTACCAAAACAACTACAATCATCAATAGACAACAAACACAATTCACACTGAACTGCTTCAATGGAAACTCAACACAAACCTGCCCAAAAGATCATTCCCCAATTCAAACATTTCAAGAAGATCAAGATCCATCATCATCTACATCAACATGTCCAGAACACTTCAGATGGATTCATGAAGATTTGGAACCCTGGAAGAGTACAGGAATCACAAGGGAAATGGTGGAAAGTGGAAAAAACATTTCACAGCTTAGAATTGTGATTAAACAAGGAAAAACTTATGTAGATGTTTATGGAGATTCATTTCAAACAAGAGCTACATTTACTGTATGGGGAATAGTACAACTTTTAAGGTTGTACCCTGGGAGAGTACCAGATTTGGAGCCATTGTTTGAGACCGGTGATAGAACTGTGTTGGATAAAAAAATATTTCAAGGATCACAATATGTGACACCACCACCTATTTTTAGTTATTGTGGACAGAATGATGCTCTTGACATTGTCTTTCCTGATTGGTCCTTTTGGGGTTGGTAAGTCTGCTATATTAAATTTTGCTAATAATTAATGTGGATTTTTGGAATGACAATATGTTTAACAAAATATGGTGGCATACATGATTTTGTTGAAACTTTAAAATATATGTGATGGAGCGCACATCATGATTTTTGTTAAAGTCGCTAAAATCCAACATGTACTATTCTCATTTGTTGAGATTGCTAATTTGGACATAATATTTGATTTAAATATATTTTTTTCTGATAAAAAATATGCCAATTTCTAGCTTTTACTATTCCTATATGTTTTTCTTTGTTTTTAGTTCCTTTAAATAAAAACTTGTTTTGATGTTTGTTGTTTTATTTTAGTCTCTATAATATTCGTCCTATTGGAATTAGTTACGTGGATCATATTAATTTTAATCTCTATAATAGGTTATATAAGGATTAAAA
The DNA here is from genome assembly GCA_018208015.1 of Medicago ruthenica. Lineage (NCBI taxonomy): Eukaryota > Viridiplantae > Streptophyta > Magnoliopsida > Fabales > Fabaceae > Medicago > Medicago ruthenica. The sequence continues at coordinate 35,753,889 of CM031377.1, read as the reverse complement.
TCAATGTAGTCGCCAATGAAAGTTGACAAATAGTTGATTAACCTGTAAAGTTGAGGATTCAACTCCTGCCGTTGATGTGAAGATTATTTTTTTTAAGAAGTCAAACTAATCCATATGTCACACTCAACGTCTCAAACTACCAGACCAACCCAAATGAGTACGTGTAAGCGTTCACTAAGCCTTTAGGATCTTATTCAAGCATAAGTATTTCAAGGATGGAAAATAAAATGTAAAAATTGCATACATTTGTTTTTGCGATGGAAAAAGTTGCAGACATGAAAAATAGATAAATTTAAACCAAAAATGCCTACTGTGTTTTTTCTTTCTGATTTCTATCATTTCATTCTCCTTTTGAAACACGACAGAGACAAATACTCAACTTTCTAGTACATAAGCCACCAATTCTGAATAAATGAAGTTTTTGTTTTCTTAAAAAATATTGATCCAAGTTATTCTCTTAATAAAATTAACAAAATGAAAGTAAAGCAAATCTACCTATATTCTTATACATTGTTTTATTTTGTTTGAATTTGAAGGGCTGAGACTGGAATAAAACCATGGGAGAAAGTGTTAAAGGACATACAAGAAAGCAACAAGAAGATCAAATGGAAAGATAGGATACCCTATGCTTTTTGGAAAGGAAACTTTTTGTCCAACCCAAGGCATGAGCTCAGGAAATGTAATGTCACAGACCAACATGATTGGAATGCTCGTGTATATTCAGTGGTAAATATATAATATGTTAAATAAATAAAAATATCACAATTTGTGACCACTTTATAATTTATATTGTTTGTTTTTAGGACTGGAATGAGGAAATTCAACAAGAGTTTAAGAACACAAAACTAGAAGATCAATGTACACACAGGTAATTAAGTATTTAAAAAAATTTCATGCCTTTTTTTGTAACTTGTTGCTATACTTTCTTCATGCTGCATTAGATAAAAGACACGGTTTTTTATCTCAATATCAGATTGGACGGTTTAGATTATATAATAACAAAATCAGTTTAGAATTATCTTGATCGTTAATTAAAATGAATGATTGAAATTGAAAATTGCGGATGGAGTTACTACGCCAAATCAAAATCTAATTTATTACTTTTAAATTTGTCCCTCAATAAATTGCTACATTTCTTGTGTTACTTTTTTATGTGAAGGTACAAGATTTATGTGGAAGGAATATCATGGTCTGTGAGTGAAAAATATATAATAACTTGTGACTCAATGACCTTGTTCATAAAGCCAAGATATTATGATTTCTTTACAAGAAGCCTAGTACCTTATAAGCACTTCTGGCCCATCAACCAGCAAAACATGTGTCAAGATATTAAATATGCCGTAGATTGGGGCAATACTCATCCAGAGAAGGTAATCCATATATTCATTTCCCATCCTAATATAATAGTTGTTGATATAAAATGTCAATATATACACGTATGAGTTCAAATGATAAAAGGCCGGAGAAACATTTGATATCTTAGAACGTGAGTTTGAACATCTGATTCTACACTTTTCCGCGTTTTGTGTGTGAAATTTGCCAATAGACTCTTTGAAGCCAAAAAAATGTCAATACATGATATTTTGGACAAATTACACTTTTCTGCCTTTGAGAGAATATTGAATTGCACCTTATTCTATTCGGATTGCACTTGTGTGACATAATGTCACGTGACATTGGTCAATCTGATTGTGACACGTGGCAATACAATTTTTTTAAACATAAAAAGATGAGAGAGAATAGTTGAATTGAATTATGTCACAATTAGATTGGTCAATGTCACAATGTCACGTGACATTATGTCACACAAGTGGTGTCCTATTCTCTTGTGTTAAAATTTATGATGTAAATATTCATTTGAGTAAATTACAACTATCTCTCGATAATTTTTTTTCTCTCTTTACAATTTTCAGAATCACCACAAGTATTAACCTTGAATATTTTATTATTAATGTTAACAATTTGAAAGATAAAATAAAGTTCTTAATACCTATTTTATCTGTGTAAAACAATTTTCAAAATCCTTATTTTATCTGTGTTGATGGTAGGAGTTCAAAACTATATGTTGTTCAATTCATGCTAGGAGAGTTGAGCTTGAAATAGAGGAAATTATATGTACAAAAAGTTTGATTATATTAAAATGGATTAAAATGTAAACTTTTCAGCAAATATGAAACTGTAGATTTTGATTAATATAAGAGAAAAATATATTGTAATTCAAACTTCTCTAACAAAAGAAGAGTGTGGTTTTCTCTATATGTTTTTTTAATAAAATACTGCTCTTGGAACTGAGACAAAATCAATATTTGAAGAAAACCCTATTTACTTGCTTCATAATTATTTTATTGTGGCTGAATTTTTTTAATGCATAATTCAACAGGCAGAAGAGATTGGCAGAGAAGGGACAAGGTTCGTTGAAGAGAACGTAAATATGAAATTGGTGTATGATTATATGTTTCATCTATTGAATGAATATGCAAAGCTCATGAGATTTGAACCAATCATACCTGCAGAAGCTATTGAGGTTTGTACTGAAAAAGTGGCATGTTCAATGGATGGTATATGGAGGGAATTTATGGTTGAGTCCATGGTTAAGTCCCCAAGTGACACACCTCCATGTACAATGTTTTCTCCTTATTTATGATGATGTCAAATAAGCAATGAAAGGTAATTATATTTTATGAACAGATTATATTGTGGCCTTTTTTTAAACAAGAAACAGAACAATATATTTTATAATATATACTCAATAATATGGACAACAAAATTTGGGTTCAGGCTCTTATACGATATGAGTTGGATCATTACCAATTAAACCAAATATTTGTTGGTATTTATTATTTCTTTTATTTATAAGAAGTTTTGACTAAGTCATTTTTGGGTAGATTTCTAGACTTGACTTGATCTCCTTTAATTTCTCTCAAGATAAGAATTTTTGGGTGTATAACAATCTTTTTCCTTTGAAATATACTTCATCCATCCGTGAGAAAATATAAAAAAAAAAAATACATCTATTTGTGGTCCAAATTTTAGCAATATACATACTTTTTTGCTTATATTATGTTAAGGAAGGAGAATTGGTGGATCGCTCTCAAAGTCATCCACCTTAATTAATATCATATCCACAAGATATTTATGTCAAATTAATTCATGTACAAATTTTAAAAATGAATTATACCTAGCCTTGTGATAGAAAAAAAAAATCCGTTTTAACGAAAACTGATAAATAGAATGCACAAAAGAACACAAGCAATTGATGATAAAGTTCAATCAATTGCCACTAAGATCATCTCCAATGGTGAGATCTTAATCATTTAAGACCCGATACAAACACTTCCATTGGGGAGAAAATTTTTGGGGGTCTTAAAGACTCAGGGTCTCACTCAATCTTAAGTGGGACCCACACCTTTTTAATATTAAAAAATTGATATATAATGATATAAAGTTATTGATAGTTGATTTGTATGTCCCATTTAATAACTTTGTGTGAGATGTTGGGTTAGAGGGATTGAAGACTTATTAGGTACTACTATTAAAAAAATTATAAATGAGTGATGTGTACACATGAGACCCAATTAAGTACCAAAAAATGGAGGTCTTCATTCTGGATGCTCTAAGTTACTTAAGGAAAAAAGTTCAGTCAATTGTCCCTATATACTCTATTACGTTTTTTTTAGCGTATACTCTATTATGTTAAACTCGAGCATTTGTTCACTTATCAATAAATATGTATTTGGTAGGAACAATGTATAATATATGTAGAAGTCGGGGTTCAAACAGCAGACACTCCATTCAGCGGCGAAGGTAGAGTGAATGTCACGAGAGGGCCAAATATAAAGATCTTTTTAGATACTTATACAATAAACTTGAGAGGTGAATATATTTTTAATCTCTATATAATTATATTTCTCTATAGCCATTCAAGAGATTGAAATGTCAAAATAAGACGAATAAACTTAACGATTAAGGAATAATTTTCTAACTTTTTCGCTTTTCTAACTTTTTTGGTATATAAGTTTGTTTGAGGTAGCTAAAAATATATTATTGGGGTTGCTTAAAACAAAACGTACTCAAATCATTCAAGATAAATAAATTGTTTGGGGCAGCCAAAGCTACCCTATCCTCACAAGAGGTTCCGCCCCTGAGTAGGGGTGGAAACAGGTCAGGCCGCCCGACAGGGGCATACGGCCTAGCCTATTTAAAGCCTAACTCGGCCCAGCTCGTTTGATAAAACGGTTAGACTCAAGCTTTTTATAAAGCTTATTTACTTAAATAGGTCAGACTAAGACTTACAAAAAAAGCCTATCAAGCTCGTCAGGCCGGCCTCTTAAGCTTTTTATATATAATGTATCTTCCATTATTATATTGTTGAAGTTTTTTTTTCATAAACTCAAGTCTTCATATGATTTGGTTATTTAGTAGTAGATATATTGGTGTGATTAGACCTTCGTAAGATTTCGTTATTTAGTAGCAGACTTATTCATGTGTTTTAGGCCTTCACAAGTTTTGGCCTATTTAGTAGTAGGCTTATAGGTGTTGGTAGACCTTAGTGTAAAATGGACTTTTAAATAAGCTTTCAGGCCTCATCAAACCTTTAAAAAGGTCAGGTCAGACCTTGAAAATGAGTCTATGACGGGTAATATATCACGCTCAGGCCTATAATTTTTGAAGTAGGTCAGGCTTAGACCTTACAAAGCCCGGCCCGGCCTAGCCCATTTCCACCCCTACTCCTGAGCCCACTTATTCACCTTATAAAAGTGAATTTATAGCCACTAGATTACTTGACAAAAAATAGATATCATACTCAATTGTTTAAGTGTGCATTTGATTTGCTAAAAAATTAAGGTATTCGACTACACAACTTTTTTTTGTACACTTTGATTTATTATGAGACTCCACAATAGATAGCAAGAAATTGTCCTCACCATGAAACAATTTTTTGTCCAGAATACATACTATCAAAAATACCAAAATACAATTTTTTTTTATTCTCAAACATAAAAAAGTATTATTTTTCTACAGTACAATTATGCCTTATCATGTACTTTTCTAACTAATATTCACTTATTTGTGAATCAAACGTTCCACAAAATTTCTACTATTGTCAAGAAAATGCCGTAACACTAAGCCAAATTTATGGTGTTGTGACAACCACAAATTTAGACTTATAATATACAGGATGGGTTGACTGCAAAATTTTATAATATTTTTCTAACCATGCATGATTGGTGCAATAATTGAATAAAAAGGCTAATTACTCTCAAGATAGGAGCATGACGACTTGCAAATATTTTTGTGCAAGTCTTTGTTTAAGACAAAATATCCCTCAACCTTGATCTTCAAATGGTACTGTCAATGAAAATGATCACGAGTTTTTTAAGATTGTTAATGGTTAGAAGGAAACTACCATGCATTATGCATATATTTTGATTTTTTTTTTTATTACTTTTCTTCCGAAGACTATAAATTCTTCAGTCTTGTGTAGGCCAAAAAAAGACAAGGAGGAGGTCGTTGGATGAGTGCATTGACTTTTCAGATAACTTGACTAAAAATTGTTACCTAACTTTTTTTTGGATTATACCGAGTTTTGTATATTTGGATTTTTTTTTTGAATAATTGTATATTTGGATTTTAGAAACGATATGGTTTAATTTTTCTAATATTTATAATGTCATGACTGTCCATGATATATTTCTAAATAAGAAGAGGAAGACTTGAGCGGTTATAATGTTTATTTTAATTCAATAATAATGTTATTTAGACACACAAACAACAATACGAAACACTTACATCGTTCATCATGTTTATACGTCGAATCATGTTTTTTTTTTTATTTTATTTCAATATGCACGGTGTTGTCCTCTTAAAAAAAAATATTCACCGTGTCGTATTATTGTTTAGAATTTGTGTCCAAATAGTATTTTTGATTTTTTTTTTTTTAACAAGAAACATATATTCATTCTCCGAGTATGGCTCAAATCGAAGACCACGGCTGCATCAATACAAGAAGGTGTTTCTTCAATCCAAACATCATCGGAAGAAATAGAAATTACATATTTTGCTAAATTAGTGAGCAACTTGATTAACTTCTCTTCTAACATGTGAAAATGATGTCGTATACACTCCCTTTTTTTTGGTCATGTAGATTAGTGGTTAGAGCTCACACATTTTAAATGTGGAAAAGTGCGGTGTCCGGAGTTCGAACCCCGCCCCCTGCATATAATATGCAATATTCCTACCAACTAATCTCCCTTATGTGAGTGTCCATTATTTCTCTATTAAAATAAATTTATATGTTTAAACTTCATTGTAATATTGATTAGGGAGGAAGGTATTATAAATTAGGGTCATTTTATATTTGACCACACACAAAAAAAGTTTTACGTGGAAAGGTTTATTTTTTAAACTTTTAAAACATTATTGGCTACATAGTTTTCAAGATATTATTATTGTATTTGATTATTTAACACATTTCTCTATAAATTATCAACAATGATTCAATGTAGGCAAAATTATGCTTGTTGTTCATTAAATTAATTTCATCATTTCTTTCTTTTTCACATCATTTTTGTCTTTTTGATTAATTTGCAAATGGACTTTCAAGTATCAAATCTAAAATTCATATGAAAACATAATTGAAGAATCATATATTTGAACATTAAGAGTTTACATCGAAATAAAATTATATATTTGAATCTTGAAAATTCATATACAAATTGATAAAATGACATGAAAAAAAGATAAAATACAAAATTGTAACCAGAAATTAAATTGAGAAACTGTAATTTTGCTCACAATATATACATACACTCAATATTTTTCAATACCATATTTTATGTCTATCTCTATTTCTATCACATCGTCTACCTATCACATCTATCACATGAGTATCTTATATTTCAAAAGATATAAAAAGTTGTTTAGTGCATTGCACACTATTTTTAAAAACAATCTTTTTCTAACATTTTCTCGACATCTACTCTTTTATTGAATTTAATCCATGTAACGCTTTGAAATGAACATGACATACTTAAGTTTTAACATTTTTCTCATTTTGAAATGAAGAATTATACGTGAGGGACACGAGAGATGTGTGTACTAGAAAGAGGCTTTTAACGCGGTTAGACGTGAGACAAAAGCTGAAGCCAAGACCGAGGTTGTTGTTGCTGTTCTCTTAAACTAAACTAAGCAAATACAAAGAAACACAAGAAGAAAAGAAAACAAACATAAACCGACATTCTCAAAACAAGTACAACTCTATCTCTCTTGAACAAAATATAAGAAAATGGCAAGTCAAAGTATGTCATTTTCACTCATTTTCAACGACTCTCTCTCCTAAACCATATTTGCGAACCATCCTGGAACACCTCAATCCTTTCTTCTTTCTTATTTATCCTTTCTTCTTTCTTATTTATCTTACACTATCTCTCTCTCTCTATCTCATTGTTATATTTCCAAGCTCAAAAGACCGTTTATGTAGAATATTTTTCTGCTCTTAAAAAACAACCAGGTATACGTTTCATCTTCCTTCTCCTCTTCACTTGTTGCTCAATTTTATTTTTTGTTTATCAAGACATTTTTCTGATATTTAGTGTTAATTTCGATAGAATAGTTTGACTTCTTAAAAAAAAGCTTGAGTTTCATTTTCACTTCTAGTTTAGCACCCTCCTTCCGTTGAAAATACAGAATCATTGGGAGTTCATGTATTAATCCTTAATTTTCTTTTGAATTTTTTATATGGCTTTGTATTATTTATCTGAAGATCATTCTCCCTGTATTGAGCAGAGTACAAGGAGTCTATGTTTTTTATTCCTTGTTCACAAAATCTGTATTTCACCTTTTAGAGTATAAAAAAGGTTTTTTGTTATTCTTGTCTTGCCTTTTGGTCACTAAAAAAGAGAGTTGTGGGATTGGTTGCTTTTTTGTCCACTTTTATGTTCCAAATCTTCTTCTTTTTTGCTTGTACTTGAGGTATTACTTGCTTTCCAAGACAAATTTCCACTCCCTTTTTTAACTTTTTGTTTCTTCCTTGTATATGATTGAAAAATATGTGATTTTATTTTATATATTAAGATTCACAAAATATTTCAGATTATTACTTTTAGAAAAAGAGGTGACAAATAAAATTTTAAATTTCATGCCTTCATGTAATAAGTCAAACAAATATCATGTTTATTTGATGAATGAACTTTCAATTGTACTCATGGATAGGAACTCTATCTTTTTTTGTTGATCAATTATTATGATAGTACATAAAAGTGTTCTAGAGAAATCGGTGAAGATGATCTTGTATTCTTACATTTTGTTTCTTCTTCTTTTGCAAACATAAATTTTTTCCTAGATCATTCATCAAGATAGTTTTGTTAAGTTGTCCTTCTAATACTATAGTATTGTAACAACAAGGTTATTGAGATTTATATATTATACAATATTACTCTTCAATCTTATTCATGGACGGACCCAAGTTATGGGTAGTGTGTGCAATGACCTACACTAAAGTTTGAAAAACAATTTTTTTAGTACATAATACACTAAAAGCCATATGATATGGTACCAAAAAGGCATATGTTATAGATTGTGCCTCCACTATGTTTTGATTTTATTTTTTAAAAATGTGAGATGTTTTAATAGTTTTTAAATGTTTTAAAATTACGAAAGTAAACTTAATTGTGTCTTATATTTGTCATTTTGGTGTTTACATGTGTCTTTAGTTAGTTACTTTAGTTCCCAAATGTACTTTTAACTAGTAAAATTTTGATATATAAAATTAATAACAAAGAGACCTTTGGAGATGAGTATGTAACTTTGATACATTTATATATTATAACGACAATACATCACACATTTAAAGACTTAAATGGCTATTTTTAATTATTTTTTTTAGTACAATACATAGGACAACAGTTGAAAAGAGATATATATGGTGCCCCATAATTTGAAATTTCTTCGCTCGTCCTGCTTATTTATTTCATTTCCATTTTCAGATACTTTCAATGAGCAGCCTCAAGCTATGTGTTGAAGTTGTTGGTGCTCATGACCTTGTAGCCAAAGATGGAGAGGGTTCATCTACTACTTTTGTAGAACTTCAATTTGATGATCAGAAATTCCGTACAACAACTAAAGATAAAGATCTTAGTCCATTTTGGAATGAGATTTTTTACTTCAACATTACAGATCCAAGCAAGTTACCAAACCTCAATCTTGATGTCTGCATAAACCACTATAACAAATCCAATGGCTCCAAAATTCCCCTTGGTATGGTTAGGCTCACTGGAACCTCATTTGTTCCACATTCTGATGCTGTTGTATTACATTATCCTCTTGAAAAGAAAGGCATTTTTTCGCGCACGAAAGGTGAACTTGGTTTGAAGGTATTCATCACAAATAATCCTTCCTTAAGAGCCTCAAACCCTCTTCCTGCTATGCAAGAACCCTTTCTCAACAATGGATTCATGAATACAGATGAAAACCTTACACAAGATCAAATACCAGTACCGGCGTCATTTACAAATCAAATCCTCAACAATGTGTTGAAAAAGAAAAATGAATCAAGGCACACATTTCACAACCTTCCTAAATCAAATGATGGAAAGGAAAAGAAATCAAATGTAACAGTTGGAATGCATGAGATGAAATCTGGACCGTCTGCTCCGAAAGTTGTTAAAGCGTTTGCAGGCACAGGAGCGTCTGCAATGGACTATGTAATCAAAGAGACAAGTCCTTCTCTTGGAGGTGGAAAAGTTGTTGGTGGAAGAATTCTTCGCGGAAGTAATAAACCTCCTAGCAGCACCTATGACCTTGTAGAACCAATGGAGTACCTTTTCGTACGAGTTGTGAAAGCTCGCGATCTTCCAAGGATGGATTTGACCGGTAGCCTTGATCCCTATGTGATTGTCAAGGTTGGAAACTTCAAAGGATATACTAATCACTTTGAGAAAAACAGTAGTCCTGAATGGAACCAGGTGTTTGCATTTGCCAAGGAGAATCAACAAGCAACTACTCTTGAAGTTGTTGTCAAAGACAAGGACAGAATACATGATGATTTTGTTGGAACTGTGTGGTTTGATCTGTACGATGTTCCTACGCGTGTTCCGCCTGATAGTCCTTTGGCTCCTCAGTGGTATAGGATTGTGAACAAAAAGGGCGAAATGATGAATACTGGAGAGATAATGATTGCTGTCTGGCGTGGCACACAAGCTGATGAGGCTTTTCCTGATGCTTGGCATTCTGATTCAATGTCTCCTAATGGAAGCTTTTCGACTAACTATGCTCAGATTCGGTCTAAAGTCTACACTTCGCCAAGGCTATGGTACCTACGTGTGAAAGTGATTGAGGCACAAGACTTGGTTTCACCCGACAACAAGTCTAGAGCTCCCGATGCTTTTGTTAAGGTGCAACATGGTAACCAGATTTTCAAGACAAAACCGGTTCAATCAAGAATCAATAACCCGCGGTGGGATCAAGGTACTCTGTTTGTTGCTGCTGAACCCTTTGAAGAACCTTTGATCATTACGGTTGAAGATAAGGATGAGACTATTGGCAATATTGTTATTCCTCTCAACACAATTGAAAAGCGCGCTGATGACCGAACTATCCGTAGCAGGTGGTATCCACTTGCTAAGTCCATGTCATCAGCAATGGAAGCGGAAGAAAGGAAAATTAAAGAGAAAAACAAAGATAAAGATAAGTTCGCGAGTCGAATCCATATCAATGTTTTTCTTGATGGTGGATACCATGTGCTAGATGAATCAACTTATTATAGCAGTGATCTTAGGCCTACTTCAAGACAACTTTGGAAGAAAGCAATTGGTGTATTGGAACTTGGCATTTTGAATGCTGATGTACAACCAACCAAAACTAGAGATGGAAGAGGGGTGGCCGATGTATACTGTGTGGCAAAATATGGTCACAAATGGGTGCGAACGCGAACGATTGTTGGCAATTTAAGCCCGAAATTCCATGAGCAGTACTATTGGGAAGTTCATGATCCATCCACAGTTCTCACCCTTGGTGTATTTGACAATGGACAACTTAATGATTCAAATGACAGCAATGATTCAAAGATCGGTAAGGTTCGGATAAGGCTCTCAACGTTGGAAACCGGTCGCATTTACACACATAATTATCCATTGTTGTCGCTGCAAAGCTCCGGTCTCAAGAAGATGGGTGACGTTCATTTAGCCATCCGTTTCTCATGTACCTCAATGACCAACATGATTAACTTGTATTTCAAACCGCATTTGCCGAAGATGCACTATACAAAACCTCTAAACATATTTGAACAAGAAAAGTTGAAATTCCAAGCTATGATCATTGTTCAAGCTAGACTTGGCAGAACAGAACCACCTCTTAGAAAGGAAGTGGTTGGGTACATGTCTGATACAGACTCTCATCTATGGAGCATGAGAAAAAGCAAGGCGAACATCAACCGTTTGAGATCAGTTTTTTCGGGACTAATATCAGTTGGAAGTTGGTTAATGGAAATTTCAACATGGAAAAATCCTGTCACAACAGTATTAGTCCACATTCTTTACATGATGCTTGTTTGTTTCCCACAACTCATTCTACCAACCATGTTTCTCTACATGTTCATAATAGGTATGTGGAAATGGAGGTTTCGCCCGAGGTACCCTCCTCACATGAACACTAGTCTTTCTTGTGCTGATGTGACAAATCCAGACGAATTCGACGAGGAGTTTGATCCATTTCCAACGAAGAAAAGCCAAGACATAGTTCGTTGGAGGTACGATCGGTTGAGAAGTTTGGCGGGAAGGGTTCAAAGTGTTGTTGGAGACATAGCAACACAAGGTGAGAGGCTACATGCACTACTAAACTGGAGGGATCCTCGCGCAACATATATATTCATGGTGTTTTCTTTTGTGGCTGCAATAGTTTTGTATGTGATACCTACACAGTTAGTGTTTCTTTCAGCTGGATTTTACCTAATGAGGCACCCTAAGTTAAGGGGTAAGTTACCACCTGCACCAGTTAATTTCTTCAGAAGGTTGCCTGCTCTTACTGATAGTATGTTGTAAATTGAACCTTTGGTTTTTTTAGTTTGTTTATGGAATTGTTTGTACAAAATCAATGGGTTTGTTTGATGTCACTGGAATCATTATCACTGGATATAAATGTACACATGATGTGGAAAATTGCAATGTCACGTTTTATTATTTATTATACTATATAGATATTTTGGTTGTAAATTTGTCTTGTAGTGGAACTATGCTAGCAGTTGTCTAAAATGGATGAAAATTGAAGCCTCAGTGTAGCTTGAAAACTCAATTGAGCATTTTATTGGAGACCATTTAACAACTTACTGAAAAGGAAAATAAAGAAGTTTGGATTTTTCATGTATTTTTCTTAAAAGGATTTTCGACACAACCTTGGTGCTTACATGTTTCATCCAATCTAACATTCTAAATGGATTTTATAATGTTAATATGATTATCCTTGGTTATATTACTGAGAGTACATGGTAGAACATTGACAAAAACAAGTTAAATATAACGGCTTTGTTAGAAGTGTGGTTATAACAATTGTTAGAAGGAATTTTAATACGAATGGCTACAATTTTTAAAAAAGTAAATTAAAGAACTTACAGCAATAACTAGGATATGAGTGTTTGAGTCACTTGATAGAGATGAGTACACAACATGACAACATATAACAACTAAAACAATCAATAGTCATACTGAATATACATCATAAGACCTTAAACTAAGACTCAAAATCTAAATACTTTCTTTTAGAGGTTTATTTTTTTAAAGCCAAAAGGATACTATATTAAAAAAACTAACGATCAAAGAATAGAAAGAAAGTGCTAAGATAAGTACAAAGAAACAATACCAAAAAAATGTACCTCCAAAAAAAAAACCTTGAGAATCAAATCTAAGATAAAGACACTTTTGGACAATGTTCGTGGACGATGTTTTAACCAAATTTCTTGCGATCAAACGTAGCTTGTATGCTCGTGCATGGGAGGCTTAAGCGTTTGTTTCAAATCGCGCTAGAAATGTTAAAAGCATGTCAGTTAGGGAAAAGGGTTCGATTTGGCCGCGAAGGGGCAAAAAGGATTAAAATGACTCAAACGAGTCGAAAAAAGGGTCGATTGATCCAACGGGATCAAGCATTGACTCAAATGGTCACGGCGGACCGAAAAAGGTTTCGATTGACTCAACGGAGTCAAGAAAGAGTTCAAAGAGGATCCAACCGGATCTAGCATTGACTCGAATGGTCACGGCGGACCGAAAAAGGTTTCGATTGACTCAACGGAGTCAAGAAAGAGTTCAAAGAGGATCCAACCGGATCTAGCATTGACTCGAATGGTTACGGCGGACGGAAAAAGGTTCAATGGATCCAACGGGATCGAGCATTGAATTGAAAATGACTTAATGAAGTCAAGCAAGGTTTCAATTGGTCACGAAGGACCAAGAAAGGTTCGGATTGACCACGGGGGCCAAAATTAGTGTGTTGGGTTTGTTTTATGTTTTTGAAAATAGAATGACGATTGTCCGAACGACGAGACATACGTCACGCATTCGTACAACCGGGGAAATGGGGAGACATACGTCAAGCCATCCCTTTTTCATTCAAGTTTTGTTTGACTTTCTTAGAAATCCCAAAGTTTATCAAAACACTTGGTTTGAAACCCAAAAATGTGAAAGTTTTAACAATTTGTGAAAAAACGCATAAGTTCGGCTCAAGTTTTGAAAAAAGGTTTTGAAAAGTGAACAAGTTCGGCTTAAGTTCACGTTTGGTTGAAAATCATGAACAAAGTTTTTGTTCAAGCTTAGTTTTGAAAATAATGAACTTAGCCTATTGCTCCAGTTTGATTTGAAAGTTTGATGAACATGACTTGTTTTGCAAGTTATTCCAAAAAGTGTCGCACGAACTTGTGAATCTTCCAATATCAAGCAAAATCCTTGATATGGTTTGAATAAAATGAGTTTCAAACCTCCTAGGTTCTGAGCTTTGGGTTAGAACCTCAAAAATTTGGCTTTTGGAAGCCTGAACTCAGATTCTGAGTTCTGTCATGGTCGCACTGCGACCAGAGCTTCGCACTGCGAAGCTTGCGAAATTTTGAGTTCAGAAGCTGCTTCTGAACTTCTGTTCAGAAGCAACTTCTGAACTAGCCTCAGAACCTTAGGAGGAGTGAAAAGCTTTTGAAAAGAGTGCAACAACTTAGTTTAAATGTTTTGCAAACTTTGGGATTCCTTTTGTGTTCAAAAGTGTTTTAAATCCAAAATGGATTAAAAATGCAAAAACTGAAATTGGATTTAAGCAAGAACCAAAAACAAATGCAAACAATATGCAAATATAAACATGTTAGAGTGACTTACCTGCCCCTAGCTCGAAGCTTTTGATGCAAGAAAATGGAAGAGGTTTTGGATGTTTATGATTTTGCAAAGCTGGACAAGTTTGATGAACAGCCCTTAATCAATGATAATTTGCCTTTGTTTCTCCCTCCTTGTGTGAGGTTTAGAGGCTGTTTTGCTGGCTTGGTTGCTTTGAGTTGGTTTAGGATGGTTTGTGCAAGAAAGGATTGGAATTTTGCTCTAAACTTGCTCAAAAAACAACTCTGTTTTTATGTGAAAAAATGTGCAGCAATTCACTCGAATTTGCACTAGTTTTCTGCTCTCAAACCTCTGTGTTTAAGCTCTCTTCCTAACCCTCTTTTGAACTCTCAGAACTGCCTCTAGAACTCTCTGAATTCAGCAGCAATGCCTTGCTTTTATAGGCCAAAATGAGATCAAATGGTCATGATGAAAAAATCTGCAGCAGGGCTGTTTTTGGGCTATGATCATGACTGATTTGCTTTGCATTTAATGCTAAGGATAAGAGGTGACCTTGCCTTGCTGCAAGGGTCAAGACCTTGGATGAATTCAGCTCCCAAAGCAGCTGAATTCTGACAGAAAAATGATGGAAATGATGAAAGCAAGGCTGTTTGCAAAACAGGGGCAGCACCTTTGCCTCAATCCTTGAGTGGTTTTGATAAAGCCTATGGCAAGGTGGTTGCTGGCAAGTAGCAGGGTCAGTTGCAGGCACAAGTGGTAGGGGAAATGGGCTACCCAAGGTCAGCAAGTGGCTGGGTTACTTGATCAATTTTGCTTCCTCTTCCTTTCTCTCTTGCTTTTTCCAATTGTCACATGTTTCTCTGATTTCTTGGTCAAATCCAGCATTAATCATACTAATAATAGATGAAAATAATAATAGATAATGACTGGAAATAATAATGAAAATAAATCAAAGAGATTAAAAAATCTGCAAAAAACTCGCAGACTTCGCTCTGCGAAGTCCTCATTTCTGAAATGTTGACTTTTTGTTGACTTTGACTTTTCTCTCTTTTTTTTTATTTTTTTGTAAATTGTTTTGAAAAGGCTTAGGACAAAATTGGGGTACTACATCATCAATAACATCGTCAATATCATCATTCACATATTCACATCACAAATTTTACTCAAACGAAGTCACACTAACCCATCACTAATTTACTCATCACATTCTCATCATTAATCACTCATAGCACATCATTATGAATTGCAACTCCATCAATACATACTCATTTATTAGCTCTAAAGACTTCCTAGGCTCATCATTAATTATAAGGATGTTTCATAGTTCATTGGAAAAGTATACGGAAGTTTTCACGAAAAAATGTGTCATGACCTATGTGTAGTAAATCACTCATAACTCAAGTTCTAGAAATCTAAATGAAGTCAAACCAATGTCATATGATAGCTAACATCCATATCTACAACTTTCATGTTTACACCAAAACCCAGTTCAAAACAGAAACTAGTGAAAAAAGGACAGAACAGCAAAAGTTGTTGCTGTCAGAGTTTGCTGCAGCGAGCCAGTGGTCGCTACGGCGACGCAACCCAGAAAAACAAGATTTTTCCCTTACTGGAATCACTCAAAACTCACCCAAAAATCCCATTTTTGATCCCCATCAACCCAAAATCAGTTTACAGATATTAACCATGATCAATACACTCAAATTGAACAATGATTACACAACAACACATCAATTGATATGGATTTCATAAGGTTTTCTATTAATTTTCAAAGTTCGTCTCGAAATCCCATTTTTACCAAAACTTAACAAACAAACATACCCAGCTTAAATAACTTCATTCCAACATGTTACATATCACTGCATACACCTACTACAACTATTCCAACAACAACTTTCTCATTTTAACAACAGCTTATTCATTTTCACTTAATTAAGCTATTTTCACCAAAACACCAACAACAACAACTTATTTCACAACAAGCCACACAATAAACATAGTTTCTTGCTCACATTCATAACCTTAACATTGACACATAGTAACAGCAGCAAATTAAGCAGATTCAGTCAAATAAGCACTTTTACCAAAATCACTTAATTCACAACTTATTCCACATAACTTCATAATTTCTCAAACAAATTACATACACATACTCATAATCAATTACATAATCACCAAACAGCACTTAATCATCATATTAATCATCACAAACATCAAAGTATCAAATTAACATAATGAAAGATGAAGTTTAAGATGAAGAAAGCATGGAATTATCAAGTTTTGACATGCTTAATTTAATCACTGAAAATGAGCACGAAAATCACAACAATTCAACAACAATTAATCATAAGCTACAATTCCCAAACATACCCCAAGTTTATTAAAACTAATTAACGAAGATAATCTTCCCTCTTACCTTAGTTTCTTCACTTCTCTTGCTAACCCACTTGAAATCAACAATCTCCATTTAGTTCTTCTAGATTCCTCTTCTTCCTCTTCTCCAAGTTTCTCTCTTGTTTTCTCTCTCTACCTCTCTCTAGTTTTGTGACAAATGAGAAAACCTAATGAAATAACACTACACTATTCTCTTAAATATTAATGGACTAGGTTAACTTACCTTAATGGGCTTAGTCAATTCTCATGACACTAATAATAACACTACACTTTTACTAAGCTCACACCCCCTCTAATTACTTATACACCATTATTTCAAATATTGAATTTCTAACATATTACCATCATGCCACTTGCCTAAAATTACTAAAATACCATTCAACTCACAAAATTTAATAAATCACCAAAATAAACAATTAAGCACACATAAAATAAATAAATAAATAAAATACGAAAAATCAGGCTATTACAACTCTACCCCCTAAAAGAATTTCCGTCCTCGGAAATTACCTGAAGGAAACAACTCCGGATACGACTCCTTCATCTTACTCTCCAACTCCCAAGTGATACTCTCACCAGCAGGGCCTCCCCAAACAACCTTCACTAAAGTGATCTCTTTGCCCCGCAAACGCTTCACCTCTCGTCCTCCAATATTCAACGGCCTCGTCTCAACGGTCAAATTCTCCCTTACCTCCAAATCATCCACTTGAATTACATGAGACGGATCATAAACATACTTCCTCAATTGAGACACATGAAACACATCATGAAGATTCGACAACCACGGTGGTAACACAATTCGATACGCTACAGCTCCAACCCTCTCCATAATCTGATAAGGTCCAACAAAACCCGGCGTCAACTTCTTCGACTTCAAAGCTCTCCCGACACCCGTAACTGGATTCACTTTCAAAAATACATGATCTCCGGCTTGAAACTCAATATCCTTCCTCCTCTTATCATGATAACTCTTCTGCCTACTCTGATATGCCTTCATCTTCTCCTGAATCATCTTAACCTTCTATGTAGTCTGCTGAACTACCTCTGGTCCAATCAAAGCACTCTCACCCGACTCAAACCAACACAACGGCGTTCTACATCTCCTACCGTAAAACGCTTCAAAAGGTGTCATACAAATACTCGAATGAAAACTATTGTTGTAAGTAAATTCAATCATCGGTAAACATTCACTCCAACTTACACCTTGCTCCAAAACACAAGCTCTCAACAAATCTTCCAAAGACTGAATAGTCCTCTCCGACTGACCATCAGTTTGAGGATGATAAGCAGAACTCAACCTCAACTTAGTTCCCAAAGCTTCTTGCAAACTCTGCCAAAACTTAGACGTGAACCTCAGATCTCTATCCGACACAATGCTAGAAGGAATACCATGCAACTTCACAATCTGCTCAATGTAGATCTCCGCCAACTTATCCAAAGACATAGTAACCTTGACAGGAATAAAATGCGCTAATTTCGTCAATCGATCCACGATCACCCAAATCGAATCACAACCCTTCGCAGTCTTCGGCAAACCACTCACAAAATCCATAGAGATGTTATCCCACTTTCACTCCAGCACAAACAACAGTTGCATCACTCCATACGGCTTCTAATGTTCCACCTTAGACTTCTGACATACCAAACAAGCGTAAACAAACTCAGCAATATCCTTCTTCATTCATGGCCACCAAAACAACCTCTTCAGATCTTGATACATCTTCGTCGCTCCAGGATGAATACTCAAACTACTCCGATGACCTTCTTCCAAAATCTTGCTCTTCAGCTCGGGTACCTCCGGCACACAAACTCGACCACGAAATCTCAAAACTCCACTCTCATCCAATCCAAAGTCTACCTCCTTGCCTTGGTTAACCAACACCAAACAATCTACCAGATGCAAATCCACCTTCTGACCCTCCTTGATCTCTTCAAGAATACTACTCGTCAGCTTCAACATCCCTAACTTCACACCATTCGAAGTAAGCTCACTCACCAAACTCAGATCTCTAAACTGTTCCAACAACTCCAACTCTTTCACCATAAGCGCCGACATGTGTAACGACTTCCTACTCAAAGCATCTGCTACCACATTCACCTTACCGGGATGGTAACTCAACTCAAAATCATAATCCTGCAAGAATTCCATCCAACACCACTGCCGCTAACTCCGAATCATGGGTCGGATAATTCCTCTCATGAACTTTCAACTGCCTCAATGCATACGCCACCACTTGACCACTTTGCATCAGCACTCCGCCTAAACCCATCTTCGAAGCATCGCAATACACAACAAAAGGATCCTTCGCACTCGACAAAACCAAAACAGGCGCAGTCGTCAACCTCTTCTTCAACTCTTGGAAACTCTCTTCACACTTCGTATCCCACACAAAAGCTTGACCCTTACGAGTCAACTGCGTCAACGACAAAGCCAACTTAGAGAAACCTTCAATAAACCTCTGATAATAACCGGCCAAACCCAAAAAGCTTCTAATATCAAAAACAGACTTCGGAGTCTCCCACTACAACACTGCATCCACTTTCGACGGATCAACTGCTATTCCACCTCTAGAAATAACATGACCAAGAAAACTCACTTCCCGCAGCCAGAACTCATACTTCGACAACTTGGCATACAACCTCTTCTCTCTCAAAGTTTGCAACACAATCCTCAAATGCTCCGCATGCTCCTCTTCAGACTTCGAATACACCAAGATATCATCTATAAACACCACCACAAACTGATCCAAATAAGGATGGAAAATTCTATTCATGTATTCCATGAAGACACCGGGTGCATTAGTCACACCAAAGGGCATCACAGAATACTCATAGTGTCCATACCTCGTTCGAAACGCAGTCTTAGGCACATCCTCCGACTTCACTCTTATCTGGTGATATCCGGACCTCAAATCAATCTTACTAAACACTTCAGCACCAACCAACTGATCCATCAAATCATCTATCCTCGGAAGAGGATACTTGTTCTTAATCGTCACCTTGTTCAACTGCCGATAATCCACACACAGCCTCAAACTACCATCTTTCTTCTTTACCAACAACACTGGCGCTCCCCACGGCGAAACAATAGGCCTGATGAACTTCTTCTCCAACAACTCCTCCAACTGTTTCTTCAGCTCACCCAATTCAGAAGCAGACATCCGATACGGCGGCGCTGATATAGGACTCGTTCCAGGTACAACATCAATCACAAACTCTACTTCCCTCTCCGGTGGTAAGTCGGTAATGTCATCTGGAAAAACATCCGCAAACTCATTCACTACCGGCAAATCACCAACTTGAACTTCATTATCAACCTTCAACGAAGCCATCATCACAAACACTTGAGACTCTCCTCCCAACGACGCTCTTATTTGCCTCGCAGACAAAAACTCTTCTACCTTCCGCTCCTCCGGCTTAGGAAAAGTCACACTCTTGGTTAAACAGTTAATGTTAACACCAAAAGTTAGCAACCAATCTGAAATTCTGGCTACGACTTAAACAATGCGCAAAACATGGCACACAGGTATTAAAACAGAGCACGATTAAAAACAATCAGAAGCAGCAATAAAACAGTGCAGAAAGTAAAAAGGCACAAGTATTTGTTAACCCAGTTCGGTGCAAATGCCACCTACGTCTGGAGGATACCAATCCAGGAAGGAAATCCACTATAGGAATTAATCCTTAAGACTCAAGACACTGACCCCCAGTTCCCAGCCTAAGCAATCAATCTCCTCCTAGTTGTGATTTCTACCCAACACGTTGAGTATTAGACACCACTAACTTCCTAACCAAGTAACAACCCTGTTACTGAACCAGCTTCTGAAAACTACCCAGTTTTATGAAGAACACTTCAAAACATCAAAACTTCATTCGTACCTAAAGGCTTAGAATGATTTACAACTCAATCACACCTAAACCAACTCAGTTGAGCGGTGTACAAATAAAACTCTAAGTTTAAAATACAAAGACTCAATTCTCTGATTAAAACTCTAAAATTTCGTAAGTCTTCCAAATGATAGCACCTCTCCTTTTATAGACTTCAGCAGCTCTCATAAATATGAATCCAATCTTCTGAATTGATATGATTCTGAATAATGGATGGCTCAAAAAGGAAACAAACGAATCAGCATTGTATCTTCTAAGAGATTGCTTCAGAAAATATAATCTTCATAAACACGAGCCAAATATTCATTAGATCTTCACCAATTCAATCAGCATTCTAGAACACATCAGCCATGATAAAACCTTGATAAATCTCGCAAAGATTCGCACAGAAATAACATGTAAAAGCGCAGCTTCTGAAGAAGTCAACGAAAGTCAACTGTTGAATAGTGCGTCTGATGCACTGTTCCTGCGTCTGAAGCAAATAGTGCGTCTTATGCACTGTTCCTGCGTCTGAAGGAGCATTCAGCTTCTGAAGGTCCAAAGTGTTTCTGAACAGCTTCAAATGCGAATTCTTGCTACTGAAGACTTGTTATACACATGTAGATGCTTCTCTTGAACACATTGCATTTGCCAAAACATGTAGAAGCAAATAGTGCGTCTTATGCACTGTTCCTGCGTCTGAAGGAGCATTCAGCTTCTGAAGGTCCAAAGTGCTTCTGAACAGCTTCAAATGCGAATTCTTGCTACTGAAGACTTGTTATACACATGTAGATGCTTCTCTTGAACACATTGCATTTGCCAAAACATGCAGCCAACTTCAAAATACTCAACAATCTCCCCCTTTGGAAAATTTTTGGCTAAAATCAATGTTTCATAAATGACAAGCTCTTCAAATCAACACAAGTAATCTCAGCAGTGAAGAACTCCACAAAATTAATCATAACATAGAGATAAGCAGCGGATTCAACTATGATTAACCATTAAAAACACAAAGCAGCTTCAGTTCTTCACAACATATCAGCTTCTGATATTCTCAGCTTCTGAAGAACACATAAAGCAACTACTGATCAACTTCTGATAGTTCTCTTCAGTTTCTGATCATCACAAGATACTCTCCCTGAAGCTTCACAAACACACCAGTTTCAAAACAACTCTCCCCCTGCAACTCAGCATTCAACATTACTCCCCTTTAATTCTGAACTGTAATAACTTCTGAGACAAGGAACTTCTGAAACTGAAAACTTCAGGAACACTAAATAGCTGAAAACTTCAGGAACACTCAGGATGTTATCAAGTAAAACACTCAGGATGTTATCACTCATGCACTCCCTCTGAGACACAAACTCCCCCTCAAGTATATCTTCACAGTTCTTTATGTAATGCATCTGAATTCTGAGAAATTCTGTCAGCTTCTGATCAAACCAGTCTACTTCTGAAAAGTAATTCTGAACAAAACTAATGAACCACATGAACTCTGAACAAGATTAACTCTGAACTCTGAACATATTCTGAATAGGCACATTCTGATTCTGAACAGCTCTTGTTGTAATTCTGAAGAAAACTAGTCAGCTTCTGAGTCAGCTTCAGAAACACAGTATATTCTGAGGAAACACACTCTGAACAGCTCCAGTCTGAACTTAAACATAGGTTTTTCTCCCCCTTTTTAGCCACAAAATTATGAAAAAACTCATACTTAACATAGGGATCAAAAACTAAAATTCCATTAAATGCAGTCTCAGACTCAGACACAGCACTAGCAAATCTGGCAGGTACTCTATCTTCCTCACATCCAGTTTGCTGTAATTGCTATAACTCCTCATGCAGACACACACCCAACTTTCTTCTCAGATTCTCAAACTGTTTAGCATCCAAAGCCTTTGTGAAAATATCAGCAATTTGGTTCTCAGTATCCACATGTTCAAGCTGAACAATCTTTTCTTCCACAAGATTTCTGATAAAATGATGTCTGATATCTATGTGTTTAGTTCTGCTGTGCTGTATGGGGTTCTTAGAAATGTTTATTGCACTGAGGTTATCACAATATAGGGTCATAACACCTTGTTCAATGTTGTACTCTTCCAGCATTTGCTTCATCCAAACTAATTGTGAACAACTACTCCCAGCTGCTATGTATTCAGCTTCAGCTGTAGACAGTGACACACAATTTTGTTTCTTGCTGAACCATGAAATTAAGTTATTTCCCAAAAAGAAACATCCTCCAGAAGTGCTCTTCCTGTCATCTGCACTTCCAGCCCAGTCAGCATCACAAAATTCCATCAATTTAGAACTTGAACTGTGTGAGTACATGATTCCATAATCACTTGTGTTGTTCACATACTTCAGAATTCTCTTCACCTGAGTCAAATGACTCATTTTAGGATCAGCTTGATATCTTGCACATACTCCAACAGCAAAGGTAATATCAGGTCTGCTTGCAGTTAAGTACAATAAGCTCTCTATCATACTTCTGTATTGGATTTGATCAATTGAAACTCCATGTCCATCTTTGGTTAGTTTCAGATGAGTAGCAGCAGGTATCCTCTTATGACTAGCAGTTTCCACTCCAAATTTCTTCACAATATTCTTGGCATATTTACTTTGAGTAATGAAAATTGTGTCTTCCATTTGCTTGACTTGCAGTCCAAGAAAGTATGTAAGTTCACCAACCAAGCTCATTTCAAATTCAGATTGCATCTGCTGAACAAACAATTGAACCATCTTCTATGACATCCCACCAAACACTATATCATCTACATATATTTGAGCAATCATCAGACTTCCATCTTCATCTTTCACAAACAAAGTCTTATCAGAACCTCCTTTTCTGTATCCTTGAGTCACAAGAAATTGAGTAAGCCTTTCATACCATGCTCTAGGTGCTTGCTTCAATCCATACAAAGCCTTCTTTAACTTGTAAACATGATCAGGAAATTTTGGATCCACAAAACTCTTAGGTTGTTCAACATAGACTTCTTCTTGTAGATAACCATTCAGAAATGCACTCTTCACATCCATCTGAAACAATTTGAACTTGAGAATGCAAGATACTCCCAACAGTAATCTTATGGACTCTAGTCTGGCCACAGGTGCAAAGGTTTCATCAAAATCAAGTCCCTCTACTTGAGAATAACCTTGAGCAACTAACCTTGCCTTGTTTCTGACCACAGTACCATTTTCATCTGTTTTGTTCTTGTAAATCCATTTAGCGTCAATCACATTTAAACCTTCTGGTCTTGGAACAAGATCCCATACTTCACTCCTTTTGAATTGATTCAACTCATCTTGCATGGCTTCAATCCAAAATTCATCAGTTAGGGCTTCTTTCACATTTTTAGGTTCAAACGTTGACACAAAACATGAATCAGTAGCAGCTGAGTCTGATCTTCTTGTTCTGACTCCTTGATCTAAGCTTCCAATGATTAAGTCTCTAGGATGATCCTTCTGAACTCTAATTGATGGCCCTTTACTAGTAGGAACATGATCTGGATGCACTTCTGCTTCTTCAGACTCTGGATGATTTTCTGCTTCTGACAGTTGTTCTTCTGAAGCTTCAGACTCTGGAATTACTTCAGACTCATCTCTTTCTTTCTCAGCAGACAGATCATCAATCACAACATTAATGGACTCCATCACAACCTTGGTTCTGGAATTAAACACCCTATAAGCTCTGATGTTCACTGAATAACCCAGAAATATGCCTTCATCAGACTTAGGATCCAGTTTTCTTCTATTTTCCCTGTCAGCCAAAATGTGACATCTGCTCCCAAACACATGAAAATATTTCACAGTAGGCTTCCTTCCTTTCCATAGTTCATACAATGTAGATGCAGTTCCCTTCTTCAAGGTCATTCTATTATGTATGTAGCAGGCAGTGTTCATAGCTTCAGCCCAAAACATATATGGTAGCTTCTTAACATGCAACATAACTCTTGCACATTCTGCTAATGTCCTATTCTTCCTCTCAACTACACCATTTTGTTGAGGTGTGATAGGTGCAGAGAACTCATGTTTTATTCCTTCAGAAGCACAGAACTCAGAAAAACTCTTGTTTTCAAATTCCTTGCCATGATCACTTCTGATTCTGACAATACCACAATCCTTCTCTCTTTGTAACTGAATGCACAAGTCTCTAAACACTTCAAAAGTATCAGACTTCTCTCTAACAAAGCTAACCCATGTGAATCTTGAATAGTCATCAACCATTACAAATGCATATCTTTTACCTCCAATACTTTCAACTTGCATAGGCCCCATTAAATCCATATGTAAAAGTTCTAGTACTTTAGTAGTTACCTGATGTACCAATCTGGGATGAGACTTTCTTGTTTGTTTTCCAATTTGACAATCACCACAAACACTGTCCTCATTGATCTTCAGATTAGGTATACCTCTGATAGCTTCAGTACTTAGGATTTTTTTCATGCCTTTCAGATGCAAATGTCCCAATTTCTGGTGCCAGAGTCTGACTTCTTCTTCTGAACTCATGAGGCAAGAAGTCAGGCTTCTTTCTTCTTCAGACACCCATAAATAACAGTTATCCTTTGATCTGCAGCCTCTCATCAGAACCTTGCTTTCTTGATCAGTTACCACACATTCTTCCTTGTTTAAATTGACCTTCAAGTCTTGATCACAAAGCTGGCTAATACTGATCAGATTAGAAGTTAACCCTTTCACAAGTAACACATCATTAAGTCTAGGCAAACCTTCACTTATTAAGTCACCAATACCTAGAATCTCACCTTTTGCTCCATCTCCAAATGTCACATAGCTTCTGGAATAAGGTTTTACATTACTCAGCAACTTCTTCACTCCAGTCATGTGTCTTGAACAACCACTATCAAAGTACCAGTCTTCTTTAGAAGTGGCTCTCAAAGAGGTATGAGCCATAAGGCCAACATTCTTCACTTTGGGCTTCCACACCTTCTGAACATAATTTCTGGTTGCAGCTGGTTCCACTCTTCTATACTGAAAATGTTCAGGATAGCCATATAGTTTGAAGCAGAATGGTTTGATATGTCCTTTCTTTCCACAATGATGACAGATCCAGGGTGGATTTCTCCTCTTGTTTCTATTAAACTTCTGTGGTTGCTTCTGAGGTAGCATCTGAGGTTGCTTCTAAGATTGCTTCTGACCTTGCATCTGGACTTGCTTCTGAGGTCTCATCTGAGCTTGCTTCTGAGGTCTCATTTTAGATGTCCCAATCATAGAATCATAAGTCTTAGTGGCAGGAACAAACTTTTTTAACTGGATTCATCTGTTTGGGTTTCTGAGTCTGATCAACAAAGCCTAAACCAGTTTTTCCTTGTTTCTGATTTTCTAAAATTTCATCCAACACATCAGTAGCAGTATTCATCATCCTCACCTGCTTTTTCATGTTCTCAAGTTGAGAATTCAGCTGGCTTACTTCTTCTTTCAGTTTTGAATTCTGCACTAAAAGTTCACCTTTCTCAGCCTCCAGTTGACATATAGTCTCCTTCTGATCCAGAACTTGCTTGCACACTTCTGCACTTCTGGTGTATAGCTTCCTGTAGTTGTCAGCCAGTTCATCATATGAGGTTTTAGCAACTTCAGACACAGATGAAGTTTCAGACTCTGAGTCAGACTCTGAAAAAGTCTCAGACTCTAAAACTGCTTCAGTCTTTGAATTAGCTACTGACTTCTGAGATATTAACTTAACCATCAGACTTGTATCACACTTAGCTGATTCACTTGTAGCATCTTCTTCATAATCATCATCAGACCATGAAACAGCTAGGCTCTTCTTCTGCTTCTTAAGAAAAGTAGGACATTCAGACTTGATATGTCCATAACCCTCACACTCAAAGCACTGCACACCTTTAGCTTGACTACTTTTCTCCTCAGACTTGGTCATCTTCTCATTAGTTTGTTGCTTCTTGTTGTTGAATCTGAAATTCTGACCTTTGGTTTTGGATTTTCTGTCAACCTTCTTCAGAATTTTGTTGAATTGTTTTCCCAGCAACACTAGAGCTTCTGATAAATCACTATCATCCTCATCAGACTCTTGTTGATCATCAGCATGATAATTGACTGCAAAAGCTACTCCTTTCCCTTTCTTCTCAGGCTGTTTACAAAAAGCAGTCTCAAAGTTCAGCAATGACCCAATCAGCTCCTCAACCTTCATAGTGGTGATGTCATGAGCTTCCTCTATAGCTGTAACCTTCATGTCAAACCTTCTGGGAAGTGACCTGAGAATTTTTCTCACTATCTTCTCATCTGACATTCTCCCCAAGAGACTCAAAGGAATTTGCCATGTCCAGCACATTCATGTAGAAATCTTGTATGCTTTCATCCTCCATCATCTTCAGGTTCTCAAACTTAGTGGTAAGTAACTGGAGCCTGGACATCTTGACCTTAGAGGTTCCTTCATGAGTGGTTTTTAGAATTTCCCAAGCATCCTTTGCAACAGTACACTGCTTGATGAGTCTGAACATGTTCATATCTACTCCCTTGAAAATTGCATTCAAAGCTTTAGAATTTCCAAGAGACAGATCATCTTCAGCTTTAGTCCACTATGCTTCTGGGTTCAGAATCTCAGTTTTGTTTCCATCTTTGTCTAAAACCACTGGATGATCCCAACCTTTGAGCACAACCTTCCAAGTTCTGTTGTCAATTGATTTTAGAAAAGCACACATCATGGACTTCCAGTATTCATAATTCGTGCCATCCAATAATGGTGGTCTGTTAACATAACCTCCCTCTCTGTCCATGCTTGCCAGAAAACACTTCCCTGGAGCTCACCCAATCACAGGCAGGGTGCCTGCTCTGATGCCAATTGAAATTCTGGCTAGGACTTAAACAATGCGCAAAACAGGGCACACATGTATTAAAACAGAGCACGATTAAAAACAATCAGAAGCAGCAATAAAACAGTGCAGAAAGTAAAAAGGCACAAGTATTTGTTAACCCAGTTCGGTGCAAATGCCACCTACGTCTGGAGGATACCAATCCAGGAAGGAAATCCACTATAGGAATTAATCCTTAAGACTCAAGACACTGACCCCCAGTTCCCAGCCTAAGCAATCAATCTCCTCCTAGTTGTGATTTCTACCCAACACGTTGAGTATTAGACACCACTAACTTCCTAACCAAGTAACAACCCTGTTACTGAACCAGCTTCTGAAAACTACCCAGTTTTATGAAGAACACTTCAAAACATCAAAACTTCATTCGTACCTAAAAGCTTAGAATGAATTACAACTCAATCACACCTAAACCAACTCAGTTGAGTGGTGTACAAATAAAACTCTAAGTTTAAAATACAAAGACTCAATTCTCTGATTAAAACTCTAAAATTTCGTAAGTCTTCCAAATGATAGCACCTCTCCTTTTATAGACATCAGAAGCTCTCATAAATATGAATCCAATCTTCTGAATTGATATGATTCTGAATAATGGATGGCTCAAAAAGGAAACAAACGAATCAGCATTGTATCTTCTAAGAGATTGCTTCAGAAAATATAATCTTCATAAACACGAGCCAAATCTTCATTAGATCTTCACCAATTCAATCAGCATTCTAGAACACATCAGCCATGATAAAACCTTGATAAATCTCGCAAAGATTCGCACAGAAATAACATGTAAAAGCGCAGCTTCTGAAGAAGTCAACGAAAGTCAACTGTTGAATAGTGCGTCTGATGCACTGTTCCTACGTCTGAAGGAGCATTCAGCTTCTGAAGGTCCAAAGTGCTTCTGAACAGCTTCAAATGCGAATTCTTGCTACTGAAGACTTGTTATACACATGGAGATGCTTCTCTTGAACACATTGCATTTGCCAAAACATGCAGCCAACTTCAAAATACTCAACACAATCCATTCCAAAAATCACATCCATATGCTCCAAAGGCAAACAAACTAAATTCAGCTTAAAATCCACATCGCCAAAATTAACAGGACAAGACCACTCTCAAACTTAACACGCTAGAACCACCTAACAGAACGAAACAAGTATCGACAATATTCCACTTACATGTCGCATACAACGGGATGATCACCAAGTGTTGGCCCGGACTAGACCGACCTGCTCTGATACCAAATTATAAGGACCCGATCCTCGAGACTACTAATCAATGATAAATAAACATCTAACATGAAATTGGAACCTTACATTTCTTCATAAAACTCATATTAAACATATAATATGAAAATCCCATCAATAAAAATAAACATATCGCAGCGGAATATCTCAACATACATATAATCATCTCGGGTCATCTCAAAAACATCTCAAAATAAATACATAAGTATCTGGATCATGAAGATCACTCAAAATAAATCCAACAGAGTACGAAAAATAAAATCCCAGACGACATCCTAACTCTAGACGTCTCCCAAGCAAAGCATAAAACAAGAGTTAGGCGTCAAGCCACAACCCATGACGACTCACCGGAAGCAAGCGCTTAATCCTGCAAATCTACATCCACAAGGGATGAGGCGACAACAAAGCCACTGGAGGGTAAGATATACATTCATTAATAAGAAATAATAAACAAGTGTAGTTCCGACAACATTCATGTCAGCACATATTCAAACATCACAAACTAGATTATCCGAAATTCAAGAACATGTATCTCATAATCATATTCTCAAACAAGTCTAACTACACCACCATATCAACTCATCATTTACAATCATCCAATTCATACCATCATCGATAAACAATTAAGAATGCAACACATCACATCTTCAATGCACAATTATCACTTAGATGCACAAATGCTCATCAACACATTAATACATAAGACTCGTACTTATGCAATGTTCCTACACGACTCTATATGCACGTGGTACCAAACATCGTCGCTTTTTGGATATCGGAACTTACCGAGTAATCCCATCGTCACTTTGCATACTAAATATGCCATCGTCACTTTGCATACTAAATATGCCATCGACACTTGACTCGACTCATGAATGAATGCATGATCATATATTCGACTCACATCAAGTACACATAAGACTCGACAACAACATCATCATCACTATCATATATTCTCATATGATTAAACATCGTCGCTTAATACATAACATGTATCATCATCATTTACTCAAACATCGTCACTTAATACATAACATGTGTCATACCCCATTTTTGACCCATTTTCATTTTGTTTTTTCTCGTCTTTTTAAGCCGGAAATTTTCGTCATTTCAGACGAAATTTCGGCAGAGAGGTATTTTAAAATACCTCATTTTTGTTCCGAAGGCGACCATTTTTATTTTTATTATTTTTCTTTTTTTACTTTTATTATTTTGTTTTTATTCTATTTTTAAGTTTTTATTATTAGACTTTTATTTTCTATTTTTAATTATTTTCGTTTTTTTGTTATTATTCTTATTTTATTATTGTTTTTATGTTTTATTTCTTATTTTTTATTTTAGTCATTTTTAGTCCAATTTCCAGTCCAGACCCAGAGGGGTATTTTTGTCCTTTTCATCTTAACCCTAATTGGTCCTATAAATAGTACCATTAATGGTACTGTTCACGGATCCCAATCACCCAAGTACACCCAAAGTCAGAGTGAGTCAGTATCAATACAGCAAAACCACCCAGAACCACCAACAAAAACCATCGGCCACCACAGTACAACGAAAACCACCACGTTTCACACCCAAAAAAAATCACAATCCGAAACAAATAGTTCAAATCCAAACCTCTTAAGCCAAACCCGAACAAATCCATCACCAAATCCATAACCACAGAATCAAAATCCAATATAAATCATCAGAATCACAACCGAAGCCCTACACCAAGTTTGAACACAAATCGAAGTTCAATCAACCACAAATTCGAAACCTCAATCCAAATTCGAACTCAAGCTATTAGAGCCGAATCGAAACCGAAGAGAAGGTATTTTGTTTTTTCGAAATTCTAAGTTTAGATCTAGGTCGTTTCACAAAAGATTTTCGAAAAATGAGTTAAGATTCAAAGAGAAGATGAAAAAGGATTAAAAAGTTTTGAAAAAGAGTAAAAAAATTACTCCGGCGCGGTGGCGGCGCCGGGGGCCGCCGCACCAGAGAGGCTTTCATGACCGGACTGTTGAGAGAGAGGGGAGAGAGTCTTCAGAGGAGAAGAGAAGAGAGATAAAAGGAAGAAGAAATGAGGTTTTTGCCTGAAAAGATGTTTTTATACCTCAGCTAATGGTCTAGTGGCTCTGGACTCCACTCGGCCCATTTCCTTTTCTTTCCTGACTTCCTTTTTTCTTGCTTCCTACGCCTCCCCTTTCTGCTCACTGCCCCCCCCCCTTTTCTTCATCTCCTTTCTTTCCTCTTTTCCTTTTATTTTTATTTTATTTCATTTCTTACATTTTCTTATTTATTTTCATGAATTTTATCTTATTGCCTTTAATTTTCAGTATATCATACATTTTTATTTTCTTTATTTATTTTATGTCTTGCATTTCATGCATTTTTTATTTTTATTTTCTTTATTTATTTTTATGCAACATATTTATTTATTGTCTTGCGTTTCATGCATTTCTATTTTTTTATTTACTTTTATGCAACATATTTATTTTTTTGCCTTGCATATCATGCATTTTTATTCTTTTTATTTATTTTATGCAACATATTTATTTTATGTCTTGCATTTCATGCATTTTTTATTTTTATTTTCTTTATTTATTTTTATGCAACATATTTATTTATTGTCTTGCATTTCATGCATTTTTATTTTTTTTATTTACTTTTATTCACATATTTATTTTTTTGCCTTGCATATCATGCATTTTTATTTTTTTATTTATTTTTATGCAACATATTTATTAATTTGTCTTGCATTTCATGCATTTTTATTTCTTTATTTATTTTTTAGCATATTTATTTTAGTGCACTTGCAATTTTATTTTTATTCATTATTTTGTCATTTTTTATTGTTATTAGAATGTATTTAGGAACAATGTAAATATAAATGAGAATATCGCACCGACACCCACACTTATTTGTTCCGCTTTATGTCGAAACGATAAGAAATAACGACCGTATCCGAGGAAAAGGACCCTCACTTGATCCAACGTCATTTTGAGGGATCCGGCGAGCTTTAGATTATCTCAGCATACCTTAGTCTCTGGACCTTAGGAATTAATCAAAATCTTCAAAAAAAAAGTCAAATAGTCAAAATCAAAAACATTTCATAAAAAATCTCAAAAACATTCAACCTTGGATTTCAAACCAAGTGCCTATTCTCTTCTTAATCAAATTTTAATCAACTTTAATTACTTCAAACCTTTTCTTCAATTTAAAACCAATCAAACTCACATTTTATTTCTTCTATGCTTTTTCGGCCTCTTATCTTTCTCAAAACATTTTTTCAAACTTTAAAATCAACCAAAACAAATCACTCGGCTTTTTACCCCGAACTATGTGATTTTGATCCCGCTCGGGTACGTAGGCAAAAGACTTTGTCTTTCCAAATCAACAAAATAACAAAAACATTTTTCTTTCTTTCCATTCATCACTTTAGTTTTTTTACACTTAGGCATTTATTTACAAATAAATAATCAATTTAGCATAAAGATAATTAAAAACAAAGAGGTTCCTATAGAGTACTATAGACGTTTAGGGTGCTAATACCTTCCCTTTGCGTAACCAACCCCCGGACCTTGATCTATAAAAAAAATAGGGTTTTTTCGAACTTTCTCCCTTTTCCTCAGAAAAATAAAAGCTCGGTGGTGAACTTAAAATTGCGAGTCAACGCTAATTAATAGCTTGATGTCCAAAAATCACCGCGACAGAAAAATGGCGACTTCACTGGGGATGACATCCTAAGTGGGTTAAACCTATCTCATTTCTTCTTCATCTTTATGCTTTATTCTTATTTGTAATTGTAAATATGTGCTTAAGTGTTTATCTATTTACGTGATTGGTGAGATAAGTCCTACACCTGGACTTGAGGGAAACTTAAGATAGGATGGTGGTATAATCAAAGTGCTATACCAGGAGTAGTCTTGGGTTTTGGTACATGTGATAACCCCACTCAATGGAGGTCTCTTAAAAGTAATATCACGTCGACATGAGTAGTCGTGTTTGGCATTATTATTTTTAAGTGACCTATGAAGTTGAGGACCTTTAGAGTTACCTTTAACCCATCTTGGCCTTTTAGGACGTAGTGCGGTGGCTAATCAAGAGTAGTCTTGAGTTGGTCGATACGCGATACTACACTCAAACGAGACTTTCCTACGGACGTCGTTGGACCGGGAGTAGTCCCGTAATCCGACAATATTCGGAAGTGGTCAATGACTTTGGGAACTTGGTAGAACCCGTGATACAGGTACATGTGAAACCATAGTCCTCACCAAATGGCGTATTTACCCTTGACTCCAACACTATGGACTTAACCTCACCATGTTTTCTCCGTTTTTAGCACAATCATGCATACTTGCATTCATTCATAACCATTTTTTTTTCATCAAGTATCGAAGGACTTAGGCAAGTTTTGTTGTAAACATCGTAGGAATGAACTTCACAAAGAGAAACACTCAGAAGTACAACTCAAAAGCCCGGATTTGACAAATTTAAGGAAGCTAGGATCTTTAGTGACTAGTCCGGAGGATTTCTCAAGCTTGTTATGGGAGATCATTTGGCATCCTCAAGTTTGAGATATCAGGGTTTCTTTCAAGATTTCTATTGATGAACTTTTGAGCATACTCCTTGGCTTTGTTCCTAAAAAGGGGATTGTTTGTAATATTTTATTTTTAAATGAAATGTTCAAACTATGATGTTTACAATTACTTCGACAAGTCCTTCGATAACAAGTCTTTCTTTTTGCATAAGCAAATCATGCATCATACTGCATTCATAGTTTCCAAACCGAGTCTTACATTTTGTTCATAAAAAAAAGGTCAATCAGTCAAAGAAAGTGGCCCGGCGCATTCATTACAAGCCTACTCGAATCTACAACACCCGAGCACATCAAGGAAGAGAATGGATCTGATTGAGCAAGAAAACCAAAATCTCCGGGAAGAGGTAGCCAGTCTCCAGGAAGGAATGGAGAAGTTGAC
Organism: Medicago ruthenica; assembly: GCA_018208015.1. Classification (NCBI taxonomy): domain Eukaryota; kingdom Viridiplantae; phylum Streptophyta; class Magnoliopsida; order Fabales; family Fabaceae; genus Medicago; species Medicago ruthenica. Next base: position 35,720,293 of record CM031377.1, on the reverse strand, counting down.
CTCCATGGTGAGCACTTTATTAGCTTCTCAGGCTCAAGCTTCAGTTCCTCAACCTGCTGTCACTACTTTTGAACAGCCAATCTCGTTTGCTTTACCAACTTCTACTGTGTTTACTCCACCGCCCGACACATCTAGAGCTCACCCATGAGGGATGCATTTCCCATCCAATGAAGAGTCTCGTCCTATTTTCTCTAAAACTTCAACACCACTTGTCCAGCAGGCGGTACCGTTTCCTCAGCCCGGCCCGTCATTCTCACAAGCAGCAGTAACCTACTCAGCACCTCTTATCCACACTGTTCAACAAGAGGTGGACCCCACCTTTCATGCCGAAAGTGTCGGGCTTTCGATAGAATGGATGAGCTCCAAGAAAGATTTGACAGAATGCAACGAGAGGTTGAGGCTCTCCGCGGAAGGGACTTGTTTGGAAAAGATGCCCGCGAACTCTGCTTAGTTCCTAATGTCACAATACCACCCAAGTTTAAGGTCCCTGACTTTGAAAAATACAAGGGGAATACATGTCCGCGCAGTCACCTAGTGATGTACGCGAGAAAGATGTCTATGTACACTGACAATCATAAGCTTCTTATCCACTTCTTTCAGGACAGTCTGACTGGTGCTGCCTTGAAATGGTACATGAACCTTGACAGTGCTAGCATCCGCACTTTCAACGATCTTGGAGAGGCTTTTATCCGCCAATACAAGTATAACCTGGACATGGCCCCGGATCGGGATCAACTGCGTGTTATGACTCAGAAGGACAAGGAAACATTCAAAGAGTATGCCCAACGCTGGAGGGAAGTGGCTTCTCAGATTACCCCGCCTTTAGAAGAGAAAGAGATGACTAAAATCTTCTTGAAGACTTTGGGCCAGTTCTACTATGAGAAGATGGTCGCCAGTGCACCGACGGATTTTACGGAGATGGTTAACATGGGAATGCGTCTGGAGGAAGGAGTCCGAGAAGGACGTTTAGTTATGGAAAATGCTTTTGCTGCCAGCAGTACAAAGAAGTCTGGGAATGGCTTCTCAAGAAAGAAAGAGCAAGAGGTGTGGCGCTCTCGTTAAAAAAACGCAAACTTCTGAGCGTATGCGAACGTTCGAAAAGCTGTTGTGAAGTCGCCACTAAAGTTTTTGTTTAAAGGGAACGTTGATAAACCCTTAAGTTTTTTATTTTGAACGGAAACAATAATAAAACCCTTGACGATGAGGAAAGGATGGTCATCGCAACCATTATCGGGTTCGGGAGTCGATTACACAAGGGGAAGGTATTAGCACCCCTCACGTCCGTTGTACTCAACGGGAACCTCCTAGTTAGCTAAGGCTAAAATGTTTTTTAAAAGTTTTGCTTGCATGCTTGAATTTGTAAAGGGAAAAAGAAAATATGATGAAAGGGGAAAAAGTTTGTTTTTTATTATTGTGCTTGACAAGATGACGATCTTGCTCCTACGTATCCCCTGGTGCGATGGGGAATTCAAAGCTACGTAGTTCTTTGGTAGAAAAACGTATTTGTTGGTTATTTTTAAAGAACGATGTTTTGATCAAATTCTTACGATTAAACGTAGCTTGTTTGCTCGCGCGTGGGAGGCTTAAGCGTTTGTTTGAAACCGCGCTAGAATTGATAAAAACATGTCCGTTGGGGACAAAAGGTTCGATTGATCCGACGGGATCAAGGAAGGGTGCAATGGACTCAACCGAGTCGAACATTGACCAAAGTGACTCAACCGAGTCGAAAAAGGGTCCGATTGATCCAACGGGATCAAGAAAGGTTCAATGGACTCAACCGAGTCGAACATTGACCAAAGTGACTCAAACGAGTCGAGAAAGGGTTCGATTGATCCGACGGGATCAAGAAAGGTTCAATGGACTCAACCGAGTCGAACATTGACCAAAGCGACTCAAACGAGTCGAGGACATGAATCAAATGGTCACGGGGGACCAAAAGGTTCAAATTGACCACAAAGGGCCAAGAATTGGTTTGGTGTGGTCGGATGCATTGAAAAATAGAATGACGATTGTCCGAACGACGAGACATACGTCACGCATTCGTTCAATCGGGGCAACGGAGAGACATACGTCAAACCATCCCTTTTTCATTCAAGTTTTGTTTGAATTTCAAGAAATCCCAAAGTTTATCAAAACACTTGGTTTAAAACTCATATGAAAAGGTTTTAATGTTCAAATTAGTTGTTGCAACCTAATGAACAAGTTTGCCTTGTTTATGCATGAAAATGAGCAAGTTTTGCACCAATTTGTGAAAAAACGCACAAGTTCGGCTCAATTTTGAAAAAAGGTTTTGAAAAGTGAACAAGTTCGGCTTAAGTTCACGTTTGATTGAAAATCATGAACAAGGTTTTTGTTCAAGTTTGGTTTTGAAAATGATGAACTTAGCTTATTGCTCAAGTTTGATTTTGAAAGTTTATGAACGTAACTTGTTTCGCAAGTTATTCAAAAAAAGTGTTGCTCAAACTTGTGAATCCTTCAATATTATGCAAAATTCTTGTTATGGTTTGAATAAAATGAGTTCCAATCCTCTTAGGTTCTGAGTTCTTGGGCTAGAACCTCAAAAATTGGCTTTTTGGAGCCTGAACTCAGATTCTGAGTTCTGTCATGGTCGCACTGCGACCAGAGCTTCGCACTGCGAACTCTGCGAAATTTTGAGTTCAGAAGCTGCTTCTGAACTGTTGTTCAGAGGCAACTTCTGAACACTCTCAGAATCTTTGGAGGAGTGAAAAGCTTTTGAAATCAGCAATAAAAGGAGTGCAACAACTTAGATTAAATGTTTTGCAAACCTTGGGATTTCTTTGAAATTCAAAAGGGTTTTTTAGAGCAAAATGAATTTAAACAAAACAAGATGCAAGCAACAACTCTAAATGAAAGATAAGGATTTCAGAACACTTACAGAACTCCTAGCAAAGCTTTTGTTGCAAGGAACTGGAAAGGACTTGAATGGTTGAAGTTTTGCAAAGTTGGGATGTTGGAGGTTTGGAGGATAATAACACCAGTGCTTGGCTACTATCTCTCACTCTTTGTATGGTGCTTTGATGGTTTGAATGCTGTGTATTTAGTGCTGTTTCAAGTGTTTTCAATTGTGTTCAATTGCTGGTTTTTTCTGGTGTTCTTAATGGTTATGCATTGCATCTTATTTATAGGCCAAAACCAAATCTAATGTCATCATTAGAAATCTCTAAAATCCAGCTGATTTGTGGGCTATGACCAGGCTATCTTGCTTTGCATTTAATGCAAAAGTGAAGAGGTGACCTTGCCTTGCTGCAATGGTCAAGACTTAGCCAAATCCAGCCATTAATTCAACTGATTTTGGATAGAAATGATGATGAAAAGGTAAGAAAACAGGGCTGGTTTGCAATTGGCTGTCCCTTGGGATTGATCCTTGCAATCTTGAGGGTTAAGCAATAAAAACGTGCACTGTGATGTGCAGAGGTTGGGGGAAACAAAAGGGAACATGTGGGCTGGTGTGAGGAGGAAGAAAAGCTGCTGAAAACAGGGCAGCACTCATGGCTTTTGGGCAAGCAAAACCAGCTGGGTTTGACTGGTTTTGGGGGAGAAAGCAGGAAGAAAATCACACAAGCTGGTGGCTGGCAAGCTTAGGGTCAGTAGCAGGTCCATTGGGAGGGACAAGAGCTGCCCAAGGGCAAGCCAACTTGCTTGGCACATGCTTGGTTGGAAGAAAAAGCTTCTCACCTTGGCTTTAATGGCAAATGCTCCAATTCTTGCTTTGCTGAGCTCAATTAGCCATAATTGATGATAATAACAATAACAATAATGGTAGGTAATAATAATAATAACAAAATGAAAATAAATCAAAGAGATTAAAAAATCTGCAAAAAATTCGCAGACTTCGCAGAGCGAAGGGGACTTTGCTCTGCGAAGTCCTCATTTCTGAAATGTTGACTTTTTTGTTGACTTTTTGTTGACTTTGACTTTTCTCTTTTTTTTTTGTTTTTGAAATTTGTTTTGAAAAGGCTTGGGACAAAATTAGGGTACAACAAGAGGTAAGTATGGTGGTCCATAAGCAGCCTCAGCAACAGTATCAACAACAGCCTCGACAACAGGCTCTCCAACAGTTCACCCAACAGAATCGGGTTCAGTGGATATCCCATTTTGATCCAATCCCGATGGCGTATGCAGAGTTGCTTCCCGTTTTGCTTGAGAAAAAGCTTGTTCAGACTAAGGCGCCTCCTCGGATACCTGAAAGGTTGCCAAATTGGTATAAACCTGATCTCTCTTGTGCTTTCCATCAAGGGGCACCCGGTCATGACATTAAGCACTGTTACGCCCAGAAGGCTGAAGTCCAAAAGTTGATCCAGGCTAATATCCCGTCCTTCAAAGATTTGAACCCCAATGTCCAAGCTAATCCACTACCGGATCATGAGACCTCATCTGTTAATATGATGCAAGATTGTTCAGAAGCTTACCCTGTTGAAGACAATCTTGAAGAAGGTGGCAGCTAGTTTTGTGACACTTGGCGGAGTTTGCCGCAAGTGGATCGTTGTTGACATTCCTTCCGCTATTCATTTTTCCAAATAACATTTTGTTGTTTTCGCTTTTCTTTTTTTTTTTTTAAAAAAAAATCCTTTCGTTCTGCCCGAGACGAAAGTGAACTTTTGTAGGGCTTTTTGCTTTATGCATTCCCATCATCAACTAAAAAGTCGTTTTGTCCCCGACTATGTATTTTTTATTCTTTACTTTTTCTGGAAAATGGTAACACAAAGAACCCAAAAAAATATATTTCATTTTCTTTTCAATCAATTTCAAATATCTGCATTTACTTGTTTACTAAAACTAATCATGAATCATATAAAAAGCTTAAACACCAATAAACCCGTTGAACACTGTAACCATATGCTCTCTCTCGACTTTGAGTTCCCTGTTTACGAATCTGAAGAGGAGGAGAATGAAGGGATTCTCGAAAAGATCTCTCGGTTATTAGAGTATGAAAGGAAGGTCATTCAGCCTCATGAAGAAACACTGGAAGTGATTAACTTGGGTTCCGAGGAACTGCCACTACAGTATTCCTGATAAAATTCCAGATGAATAGTGCCGTCGAAGCTGAAAAAAAAACAAAAAAAAACAGAAAAAAACAAAAAAAAGAAATACATCAAGAAGATAGTGCAGAAGATGATGGTCACCTACAAGGACTGGCACGAGATGCTCCCGTATGCTTTGCAAAGATATCGTACCTCCGTACGCACCTCAACAGGGGCAACCCCTTTCTCTTTGGTATATGACATGGAAGCAGTACTCCTTGTAGAGGTTGAGATTCCCTCAATGAAAGTTCTAATGGAAGCCAAGTTGTCAGAGGCTGAATGGTGTCAAAACAGATATGATCAGTCGAACTTGATTGAAGAAAAACGCATGAAGTAGTACTCCTTGTGTCATGGATAGTTATATCAAAAGAGGATGAAACAAGCTTTCGACAAGAAAGTTCGTCCCCGTGTGTTCCAAGAGGGAGATCTCGTGCTCAAGAAGGTCTTGTTTTTTCAACCTGATTTCAGGGGCAAATGGACGCCTAACTATGAAGGCCCATACGTCGTCAAGAGAGCTTTCTCCGGTGGTGCAATGACTCTTACGACTATGGATGATGATGAGCTTCCCCGCCCTGTGAACGCAGATGCAGTCAAGAAATACTTTGTCTAAAAAATAAAAGAATAGCTCGGTAAGTCGAAAACCCGAAAGGGCGGCTTAGGCAAAAATGAGCGTCTCGGTGGACTGAAAACCCGAAAGGGCGGTCCAGGCAAAAATTAGAGACATAAAACAGAAAAACAATCATCCTGATAGGTCGAAAACCCCGAAAGGGCGATCTATGCAAAAATTAAGGATCAAAAGACAAAGTAACTGCATCAGGTTGGCCATGGTTCACTTGAGGCACATTAGCTGTCAAAGAGACTCTGAATCTGAAACATCCAAATAGTGGAATTCAAAGTTGTTGGGGAGAATAGTGGTTATTGTGTTCAATGTACCTTCCCCTTATATTTACCATTTTCCAAACTTTGTGAGATTCGTGGAGCCACGCCATTGGCAGGCCACCACCCTATTAAATAAATTTGAGTCGGTGCCTTTTATTCGGAATTCCCGTTTATTCTGTTTATAAAATTTCTTCTATTTTTGATGGTAGTACTTGAAGCAAAACTTTTTTCAAAAATCATAAATCTTTTTTCATATCTTTTGGAAAGCATAAACAACAAACGCATTTTCTTTGAACTCATGAATAAGTGAAGGGTGCATCAACATTTGTCCTGAGAATGGATAAACTCTGTAGGTTGAACATGGTCGATTGCTAAAAAAAAAAGAAAAAGAAAAGAGCTCGGTAAGTCGAAAACCCGAAAAGGCGGCTTAGGAAAAATGAGCGTCCCGGTGGATCGAAAACCTAAAAAGGCGGTCCAGGAAAAAATTAGGGGCATACAAAAAGAACACATCCCCGGTGGATCGAAAACCCGAAAGGGTGGTCCACGCAAAAATTAGGGGCACACAAAAATAATATATTCTCGGTGGACTCAAAACCCGAAAGGGCGGTCCCGACAAAAGTTAGGGATTCAAAAAGAAGAAAAAAACAAAAGATAAGCATGACCACAGAAACACAAGTTCTTTTGCCAGGTTTTTGGATTAGCACACTCTCCCCAGGAAGTGTTCACTCCCCATCAGTCGTTGCATACATCGGGCTTTACCCCGTCAATGTTTTGATATGTCCCCTATGGCATCATCTCCGATGAAGATTACTGAGTGTTTGTAATGCGACGTCTTTCCACTTTCCATCTCACCTGTCCAATCTTGCCTCGTCAAGTCCATCAGTTATACAATCACACAAGTCAATCCTTCATACAGTCGTATTGTCATACATACATTCATACATTCATGCATATACACTTTCATGCATATACAACATACAGATAACATCATTCATACATGGTTGCATTAACCACCCTGAATCTTGCTTTTACTATCTTTTCATATCAATCAATCATGAACAATTTGTAACCTTCTTTTCCCCAAGTATCATCCCCAGTGTGTCTGGTCCAGAGATGTCACCCTCTTTATGCCAAGTGGCAGTTCTTTACCGAACAGCTTGTGCATCTTTATGCCAAGTGACAGTTCTTTAACGAACAGCTTGTGCATCATTTATCTTTGTTTCTTGTTGTCAGTGGCTAGTTCGGCAATATCCCGAACAGCTAACATTTATCTTTGTTTCTTGTCGTCAGTGGCTAGTTCAGCAATAACCCGAACAGCTGACATGTATCTTTGTTTCTTGTCGTCAGTGGCTAGTTCAGCAATAACCCGAACAGCTGACATTTATCTTTGTTTCTTGTCGTCAATGGCTAGTTTGGCAATAACCCGAACAACTGACATTTATCTTTGTTTCTTGTCGTCAGTGGCTAGTTCGGCAATAACCCGAACAGCTGACATTTATCTTTGTTTCTTGTCGTCAGTGACTAGTTCGACAATAACCCGAACAACTGACATTTATCTTTGTTTCTTGTCGTCAGTGGCTAGTTCGGCAATATCCCGAACAACTAGCATTTACATTTTACCTTCATTAAGCTACCCCACATCGGTAGTAGTTAAAACTTTTTATCGGTCTTCATTAAGCTATCCTTACAACGATAGTTGACCATGTCTTTTCCTTTACATTTTACCTTCATTAAGCTACCCTCACAACGGTAGTAGGTAAAAAATTTTGTCGGTCTTCATTAAGTTATCCTCACAACGATAGTAGACCATGTTTTTCCCTTTACATTTTACCTTCATTAAGCTACCCCCACAACGGTAGTAGGTAAAATATTTTGTCTGTCTTCATTAAGCTATCCGCACACCGATAGTAGGCAGCGTCTTTTTTTTATATTACCTTTTGTAGGTAATACGTGTCATCTGTCTTCTTTAAGCTATCATCTTTGTTGGTAGTAGACATTGTCTCCTTCTTTTACCTTATTTAAGCTATCATTTACACGATAGTAGGTAGCATCGGTCTTTGTCTTTGTTAGGCTATCGTTCTGAATCAATGCGATAGTAGACAATCTCTTCCCCAGTGAAACCATGTTATCCCCAGTGGAGTCGGATCCTGTTACTTTAACAAACTCGGGTATCCCTTTGTTTTGTTTTATCCCCAGTCAGGTCATCTTCGTCGTCTTTGCATTCATACTTGCATCGCGAGCATTCATGACATCGCATACATGGCATTGCATCCATAGCAGTTTATAGTCGAAATTGGTCAAAAATGGTGTACTCTGTATTTAAGTCTCTTCGACCCGTCGAATTAAAATTTCACTTTTAAATCTCCGTAACGAAGAAACTTAAATAGAGGCATCTGTCATACCCCATTTTTGACCCATTTTCATTTTGTTTTTTCTCGTCTTTTTAAGCCGGAAATTTTCGTCGTTTCAGACGAAATTTCGGCAGAGATGTATTTTAAAATACCTCATTTTTGTTCCGAAGGCGACCGTTTTTATTTTTATTATTTTTCTTTTTTTACTTTTATTATTTTGTTTTTATTCTATTTTTAAGTTTTTATTATTAGACTTTTATTTTCTATTTTTAATTATTTTTGTTTTTTTTGTTATTATTCCTATTTTATTATTGTTTTTATGTTTTATTTCTTTTTTTTATTTTAGTCATTTTTAGTCCAATTTCCAGTCCAGACCCATAGGGGTATTTTTGTCCTTTTCATCTTAACCCTAATTGGTCCTATAAATAGTACCATTAATGGTACTGTTCACGGATCCCAATCACCCAAGTACACCCAAAGTCAGAGTGAGTCAGTATCAATACAGCCAAACCACCCAGAACCACCAACAAAAACCATCGGCCACCACAGTACAACGAAAACCACCACGTTTCACACCCAAAAAAATCACAATCCGAAACAAATAGTTCAAATCCAAACCTCTTAAGCCAAACCCGAACAAATCCATCACATAACCACAACCAAATTCAAAACCCATCACCAAATCCATAACCACATAATCAAAATCCAATATAAATCATCAGAATCACAACTGAAGCCCTACACCAAGTCTGAACACAAATCGAAGTTCAATCAACCACAAATTCGAAACCTCAAACCAAATTCGAACTCAAGCTATTAGAGCTGAATCGAAACCGAAGAGAAGGTATTTTGTTTTTTTCGAAATTCTAAGTTTAGATCTAGGTCGTTTCACAAATGATTTTCGAAAATGAGTTAAGATTCAAAGAGAAGATGAAAAAGGATTCAAGATTATGTAAAAAGTTTTAAAAAAGAGTAAAAAAATTACTCCGGCGCGGTGGCGACGCCGGCGGCCGCCGCACCTGAGAGGCTTTCATGACCGGACTGTTGAGAGAGAGGGGAGAGAGTCTTCAGAGGAGAGGAGAAGAAGAGAGATAAAAGGAAGAAGAAATGAGGTTTTGGCCTGAAAAGATGTTTTTATACCTCAGCTAATGGTCCAGTGGCTCTGAACTCCACTCGACCCATTTCCTTTTCTTTCCTGACTTCCTTCTTTCTTTCTTCCTACGCCTCCCCTTTCTGCTCACTGCCCCCCCCCCCTTTCTCCATCTCCTTTCTTTCCTTTTTTTCATTTTATTTTTATTTTATTTCATTTCTTGCATTTTCTTATTTATTTTCATGCATTTTATCTTATTGCCTTTAATTTTCAGTATATCATGCATTTTTATTTTTTTTATTTATTTTATGTCTTGCATTTCATGCATTTTTTATTTTTATTTTCTTTATTTATTTTTATGCAACATATTTATTTATTGTCTTGCATTTCATGCATTTTTATTTTTTTTATTTACTTTTATGCAACATATTTATTTTTTGCCTTGCATATCATGCATTTTTATTTTCTTTATTTATTTTTATGCAACATATTTATTTATTTGTCTTGCATTTCATGCATTTTTATTTCTTTATTTATTTTTTAGCATATTTATTTTAGTGCACTTACAATTTTATTTTTATTCATTATTTTGTCATTTTTTATTGTTATTAGAATGTATTTAGGAACAATGTAACGCACCGACACCCACACTTATTTATTCCGCTTTATGTCGAAACAATAAGAAATAACGACCGTATCTGAGGAAAAAGGCCCCTCACTTGATCCAACGTCATTTTGAGGGATCCGACACGCTTTAGATTATCTCAGCATACCTTAGTCTCTGGACCTTAGGAATTAATCAAAATCTTCAAAAAAAAAGTCAAATAGTCAAAATCAAAAACATTTCATCAAAAATCTCAAAAATATTCAACCTTGGATTTCAAACCAAGTGCTTTTTCTCTTCTTAATCAAATTTTAATCAACTTTAATTACTTCAAACCTTTTCTTCAATTTAAAACCAATCAAACTCACATTTTTATTTCTTCTATGCCTTTTCGGCCTCTTATCTTTCTCAAAATATTTTTTCAAACTTTAAAATCAACCAAAACTAATCACTCGGCTTTTTACCCCGAACTACGTGATTTTGATTCCGCTCGGGTACGTAGGCAAAAGACTTTGTCTTTCCAAATCAACAAAATAACAAAAACATTTTCCTTTCTTTCCATTCATCACTTTAGTCTTTTTACACTTAGACATTTATTTACAAACAAATAATCAATTTAGCATAAATATAATTAAAAACAAAGAGGTTCCTATAGAGTACTATAGACGTTTAGGGTGCTAATGCCTTCCCTTTGCGTAACCATCCCCCGGACCTTGATCTCTAAAAAAAAATAGGGTTTTTTTTCGAACTTTCTCCTTTTCCTCGGAAAAATAAAAGTTCGGTGGTGAACTTAAAATTGCGAGTCAACGCTAATTAATAGCTTGATGTCCAAAAATCACCGCGACAACATGTATCATCATCATTTAGTCAAACATCGTCACTTAATGCATAACATGTATCATCATCATTCACTCAAACATCGTCACTTAATACATAACATGTATCATCATCATTTACTCAAACATCGTCACTTAAATACATAACATTTATTAACATCATTTAATCAAACATCATCATTACTTCATCACTTAGCATATAACATCGTCATTTAATCACATATCATCAATAACATCGTCAATATCATCATTCACATATTCACATCACAAATTTTACTCAAACGAAGTCACCTTAACCCATCACTAATTTACTCATCACATTCTCATCATTAATCACTCATAGCACATCATTATGAATTGCAACTCCATTAATACATACTCATTTATTAGCTCTAAAGGCTTCCTAGGCTCATCATTAATTATAAGGATGTTTCATAGTTCATTGGAAAAGTATACGGAAGTTTTCACGAAAAATGTGTCATGACCTATGTGTAGTAAATCACTCATAACTCAAGTTATAGAAATCGAAATGAAGTCAAACCAATGTCATAAGAAAGCTAACATCCATATCTACAACTTTCATGTTTACGCAAAATCCCAGTTCAAAACAGAAACTAGTGAAAAAAGGACAGAACAACAAAAATTGTTGCTGTCAGAGTTTGCTGCAGCGAGCCAGAGGTCGCTACGGCGACGCAACCCAGAAAAACAAGATTTTTCCCATACGGGAATCACTCAAAACTCACCCAAAAATCCCATTTTTGATCCCCATCAACCCAAAATCAGTTTACAGATATTAACCATGATCAATACACTCAAATTGAACAATGATTACACAACAACACATCAATTGATATGGATTTCATAAGGTTTTCTATTAATTTTCAAAGTTCGTCTCAAAATCCCATTTTTACCAAAACTTAACAAACAAACATACCCAGCTTAAATAACTTCATTCCAACATGTTACATATCACTGCATACACATACTACAACTATTCCAACAGCAACTTTCTCATTTTAACAACAGCTTATTCATTTTCACTTAATTAAGCTATTTTCACCAAAACACCAACAACAACAACTTATTTCACAACAAGCCACACAATAAACATAGTTTCTTGCTCACAATCATAACCTTAACATTAACACATAGTAACAGCAGCAAATTAAGCAGATTCAGTCAAATAAGCAGTTTTACCAAAATCACTTAATTCACAACTTATTCCACATAACTTCATAATTTCTCAAACAAATTACATACTCATACTCATAATCAATTACATAATCACCAAACAGCACTTAATCATCATATTAATCATCACAAACATCAAAGTATCAAATTAATATAATGAAAGATGAAATTTAAGATGAATAAAGCATGAAATTATCAAGTTTTGACATGCTTAATTTAATCAATGAAAATGAGCACCAAAATCACAACAATTCAGCAACAATTAATCATAAGCTACAATTCCCAAACATACCCCAAGCTTATTAAAACTAATTAATGAAGAGAATCTTCCCTCTTACCTTAGTTTCTTCACTTCTCTTGCTAACCCACTTGAAATCAACAATCTCCCTTTAGTTCTTCTAGATTCCTCTTCTTCCTCTTCTCCAAGTTTCTCTCTTGTTTTCTCTCTCTACCTCTCTCTAGTTTTGTGACAAATGAGAAAACCTAATGAAATAACACTACACTATTCTCTTAAATATTAATGGACTAGGTTAACTTACCTTAATAGGCTTAGTCAATTCTGATGACACTAAAAATAACACTACACTTTTACTAAGCTCACACCCCCTCTAATTACTTATACACCATTATTTCAAATATTGAATTTCTAACATATTACCATCATGCCACTCGCCTAAAATTACTAAAATACCCTTCAACTCCCAAAATTTAATAAATCACCAAAATAAACAATTAAGCACACATAAAATAATTAAATAAATAAAATACGAAAAATCAAGCTGTTACACCCAGCATCCTTCTTATGCAATTCTGAAATAGTTTTAAAAATTGTGATATGAATAAACATGCACTCAATCAAATTTATCATGGCATTACTATAATATCTATCTTCAAAGTCAATTTTTCAACAGAAAAGACAAACACAAAAACTTCTCCCTCTTAAATTAAATGCTACTCCTTAAGTTAAACCTCATGAGAACACAATTACCTTTTGAGACAAAACTGTGGGAAGCACATTAAATAAACCATAGAAACTTGAAATATGAATTTGTGTTCATGTCATACTCAACAATACGTAAATACATAAATTAGTACCTAATGAGACTTGTAGATCCCAAATAGTTTAAACAATGATCTCCAATAACAGGAACATCTATACATAATTATAATGAGACTTGTCCCCTCTCTATTGAGTCTCTGGTAGAGATTGAGAGGCACACAAGACAAGCAATAATGTCTCAAAAACACCAGTAATTTGAATGGAAAGTATGAATCATAAAAAGCGCAGAACCAGAGTTAAACAAGAGAAGAGGAATTGAACCTTTTGATTTGGTAGAGAAATGAAACATTTTGATTTGGGAGGAACCCTAATTCTGAAATCACAAAATTGCAATGAATTAGATTATTGATAAGATAGAGAAAAACATAAGAAAGCCAATCGAAATCACAAAATTAAACCTCCTCCTCAACCTCACCATCGTCATCGTCATCACCTCTAAATTCCAGAGTCATCACCACAATTCCCTTCTGGAGCAGCGTCTTCCTTTCTCCCTCTCCTTCACATCCTCGCTGGTTCAGATCCTGTCGTTCGATCCAATCCAGATCTCCAAAACTGCAACACTAACAGACTTCAACTGCTTCGTTTCAAAAGTTTCTGAAGGATACCATTATGAACTGAAAACCAACTAAACAGTTGAAGTAAGAGACGAATCTAACGATTCTTTTGTTTATGTGGTCGCCGACGAGATTACTCCGGAAAGAGAGGTTGGAGATGAAAGGGAGAAGGCCGAGGAGAGCTCAATGAGAAACGAAAGAGAGAGAGAGAGAGAGAGAGAGAGAGAGAGAGAGAGAGAGAGAGAGAGAGAGAGAGAGAGAGAGAGAGAGAGAGAGAGAGAGAGAGAGAGTGTGGGTGTGTTGTGTTTGTGTGTTAAAACAAAGGGGTACTGGCGGATTTTTAATTTGTCAGAAGATTATTGACGGATTAAAATCCGTTAGTAATTCAATATCATGTGCAATCGTCATTATTGACGGAAAGAATTCGCCACTAATATAAGGCAGATTGGTCATTAACACTATTGGCGGATTTATCCGTCAGTAACGTAATTTTTTAAATTATTGAGGGTTTATTCCGCCAATAATATTATTGAGGGTTTTTCCTTAGTTACTGAAGGCTTATTCCGCCAGTAATTACTAAAGGTTTAAATCCGTCAGTAATGCAATTTTGAATTTGTCACTAATATGGGGAATTCTTGTAGTGTTACTGAGGGATTTAGACCATCAGTAATTACTGACGGAATAAACCTCCAATAACATAAAAAAACTCAATAACGTTATTGACGGGAAAAACCCTCAATAATTCAGAGACTTGTATTACTGGCGGATATAAATCTGTCAGTAATGTAACAAATCCGCCACTAACCGTAGATATCTGTCAGAAATGCAACAAATTCACCAGTAATTAACATAACAGTTCTTCTTTAAAAAAAATACCAAAAACCCTCTTTCTCACACTCGCGCTCCAGAACCTTCTCACTCTCTCTCCCTAACAGCTCCAGAACCCCTCTTTCTCACACTCGCCACCGTCATCCTCCGTCCAAGCCTCGCTCTCCAAGCCATCCTCCGTCCACCACCTCGCTCTCCAAGCCTCCAACACCTCAGGTTCGTTTTCTAACACTCAACAGAACAATCTGAATGAATGAATCTCCCTTTTTTTGTTTTAAATTAGGGTTTTTTGATTTTGGATTCTTTTATATGACTCTAAAAGTGTTTAATTGGTTGATTGATTATGAAATTGGGATTATGAGTAATATATTTGTGTTCATTCATTCTTCAATTGCTTGTTTTAGGGTTTAGAATTGAGAATTGGGAATTTTTTAGGGTTTTAGAATTGGGGAAGGGGATTGGGGATTACCAGGGACGGAACCAAGTACTAGAAATATGGGACGGTCGCCACCCCAGGTTTTGAATTATACTTGACCCATATATATACCCCAGGTTTTGAAGAAATTAATATACCAAATTACCAGGTGTTTCCCTTTTCTTTTTTTCAAAAACTTGTGCGCATGGCTGACAATTTTTCACTCACCCTCACTATATCAAACAACAACTTGCTTCATTTCTTCAAAAACAAAAAAAGAACTTTCTATTCCTTCTTTTCTTTTTCTAATACAATATTTGAGCATCTCTCTTCTTCCTTCATTCTTTTGCGCCGTTCGAAACACAACACCCAGCTTCTCTCTTCCTCTACCAGATCCAAACGCCGTCGTTCTTCTCTCTTCTTCGCCGTAAAAAACCTCCTTGTTTGCTTCTATCTTCTCCGCCGTAAAACGTCGTCGGGGTCGCAACACCCAGCTTTTTCTTCAGCTCGTGTTTGCTTCTTCTTCCTCAGGTTGGTAGCTTCTGTTTCTGTTTTGTGAATATTTCCTCTGTTCTGTAACTTCTGTTTCGTGTTTGTTCTGTTCTGAAACTCTTCCTCTGCTCTGTTCAATACTTCAAGTTCAATTTGTTTTCTTTGTTTCTATTTCTACAAACAATCTCAAACTCTGTTCTGTTATTATCTTTTCTAGTTTTCTTTGTTATTATTGATTCCAAACTCTATTCTGCTATCTCTGTTTCTGTTTTGTACAAACATTCCTCTGTTTTGGTTCCTTATTTTTGTTGTATGTTGTGTACAACACAGCCATGGCAGCATCAGGTTGTGGAGTACAATCAAACTCAGTTCCTGTTGACTCTTGTGTTCAAAGGCATAGAATGATTCATGTGTGAAAGCTTTCATAAGAATCGGGTGTTTTGTATGATTTATGAATGTTTCATGATATTTGAATGTTATATTTAATTTTATATTAGATATATGTTTGTTTATATTTTATAGTATTATTTACGTAATTTGTCCAATAAGTTATCAAATAGCAGTGATAGCGCTGAGCGCTATCCCGCTATAGCATTTTTGGGGTCGGCCGCTATCCGCTAATCACTACCATGATATATATGTTATAAATTAGCTATGGTCTTAAGTAAATAGTTAGTTCAAATATATAGTAAAAATAGTTAGTTCAGATTGTGTTAGTAAATAAAATTCTTAAGTTTTGCAAATGAAAAAAACAAGCACAAAAGCAAATGAGGAAGAGCCACCATTTGTGAATCTAAAATAGCATAAAAACAAGCACAAAAACAAGTCACTAGACCAATAGCATAAAAAAAAAAACTACATATATTTGATTTTTGAGATTTAAAAAGAAAAACATCATGTAAGTACAATTCGGTTTGTGGCTCTATGAACATTGTTATGTAGGGGCGAAGTTTGAACATCAGATTCTTCGCTTCTTTTTCCAACCTTTGCCTTTCTCATGCGTCTTTTATTTTTCACATTTGACACCTTTTGAATTTTATAATCAGAAGTGTACTTGATATTTTTTGGATTACAAAATGTGATGAATTAACGTTATATTAATGTAAAGGTATTATGAAATGTTAAATTTTGTTGTAAATTTCACATTATGTGATTTTAATAAATTGTGTTGAATATGAATAAAACTGGTTAAAAAAAGTTAAAATTTTATAATCCAAAAAAAAAATGACAATTTATTTTATCAAAAAATAAGGCTTGAGTTTGAAAGAGGCACGTGAAAGAAAAAAGGAAAGCACCTGCCGCTTTACCCTCGTAACGGAATCAAGTTCGGAGTCGCCTCCCTCGCCGTCCGCCGGTTTTTCATTAAACACGGTAAGCCTCTCTTTCTTAAACACTGGAATTTGTTTGTTTGTGTCTTTTTTATTACTTTAACTTTGTGGAAGAGATAAGTTTATCAAATTTGTGTCTTTTGTTTCCTCTATCTATCTATGTCTCTGAAATCGATTCTAGTAGTTTTAGTTTTACCTTGTAAATGTGCTTTTTTATGTGGTGTTGTTAAGTGCACTCCACAAGTTTGATAATATGTTGCCAGCATTGTTTTCATCCTTTTAGGTTTAAGGTAGCATTGTTTTGGTCCTGTTCGTGTTTCATTCGAGTAAATAAAAATTTATAGTGTATGTTTGGTTTAGTGTTGACAAAAATTTATTTGTGAATTGATTCTGGCTGAAAGTGAGTTGAAGATAAAGTGATTTATTTTTTAGTACATTTATATAAAAGTGAGATAAACAACAAATTTCCGTGTTAAAAACAATTCTAACTCAAAAGCTCCAACTTAGAACTTAGAATCTATTCTACTCAAGAGCAACCAAACATACCATAATCAATTCTACGCTTCTGGAATCAATTTTGGTCCCTCTAGAAGTGAAACCAAACATACACAAAGTATTGTATTCGTACTGTTGCAGTAAACCTCATCGGATGTTGCATTTTCTTACCGATGAAGTTCTCTTTATAGACAACTAAGGTTTCACAAAAAATCAAAATTATAGTTCCATTTATGTCATATTAAACTATTTGATATACTCAGTTTATACTAAACTTCAAATGTGATGATGAAATTCCCAAACTTCAAGCTACTTAAAAACAAGTTTATATAATGGTTTTAAATTTGTGTGAGTGTGTTAATTACATATGTAATGGTTTTTGTGAGTTTTAATTAATATTTAAACTTGTTCATTTGCGTTTCTTTGAGTTATATTCTCTTGTGTCTTTTTTTGTGTGTTCCTAACGGTGGGTAGTCAATGGTGCAGCTTTTTTTCTGCCGAGTGAATTCAGAACGAAGGGAGGATTTATCAATTTCATTTCATGGAGATAGACAGACCTGACGGAAGAAGTCCCAATCAACTGAGGCCGCTAGCTTACTCTCATTCTGTCCTCCACCGAGCCCATGGTTCAGCGACATGGGCTCAAGGAGAAACAAAAGTTCTGGCTGCAGTTTATGGGCCTAAAGCCGGAACCAAGAAGAATGAAAATCCAGAAAAAGCATCCATTGAAGTTATTTGGAAGCCTAATACAGGACACGTGGGTCATGCGGATAGGGAGTATGAAATGATATTGAAGAAAACCTTGGAAAGCATCTGCATTCGTACCATATATCCCAACACAACCACTTCTGTTATAGTCCAGGCAAGTTTCTCACTTCCTCCTTCAGTTTATAAACTCTAACTACTTGAAGTTAAAAATATTTTATTTATGTATGTGGTATGTAACACTGAACATTCTGTTTCTAATGCAGGTTGTCCATGACGATGGTGCTGTATCCTATTTAATTCAATTCTAGTATATGATCTATGTAGTACTGTAGTAGTAGTAGTAGCTGCTTTTGTTTAGATTGTTATTTTAGTTTGGCAAATCTTGGGTTCTACTAGTTATCATATAAATCATTGTGGCATGTGTTCCTTAGGATTTTAGTTTCCGTTCAAATATTGATGTTTTTCAATTGGCTGGAAGAAATGAAGAGTCTGCATTTTACTTTCTTACGACTGTGAAGGAACAAAATAGGTTTACCGTTGCTTTCATCTTGTTTATGCGCTCTATTTTGATATTTTTTTTGTTTATCACAAGAGCAGTGGAGACCGTTTGGAGTGGCTTATTTTAGAGCTTGTATAAAATAGTTTATGCAAATAAATAAGTTTTTATGTATTATTTATAAGTTTTTAAGGTAGTTTATGAAAAAACAGATTATGAAGATACAATTTTCGTTAATGAGAGCTTATAAATTAAAATAAAAGCTAATTTATTTACATAAGCTATTTTTCATAAGCTCAAACCAAACGGGGCCCTAAAGATATTAATTTTTAATATATGTTTCTGGATCGTTTGCTTCTTTTTCTTGACTTAATATATAGCTTCTTCCATGTGCAATAAACGCAGCATGCGCTGCACTTGTGGATGCCGGAATACCCCTAAGACATCTGGCTGGTAGTTGAAACTTGTTGGTTATTGTCTTTTGGATTACTTCTAAGATTCCATATTGTTAACAAATAATTATTTCTCTTGTTTCTGCAGTTGCAATATGCTGTTCTGTAACAGATAGTAATTCTATTATATTGGACCCTTCCAAAAAAGAAGAAGAGGTTCGTTTAATCTTTTTTTTTTTTTTTTTTTTACAATTTTAAAGTATTATTTTATTTTCACCGTATGTCTAGTGAATCCAGTCAGCTAAACAAAATTTGATCTGCATTCACTACATTTATGATGAAGCATTTAGATACCCTGTGGATAATGGTTAAAATATATTAAATAGTCTTCTCTCGTCTGTAATTTTTGTCATAACCCTTTCATGTACGATAAATGTTACTATATCAGTTGTATGATCCTCATTGATGTTGCAAGTAATGCTAACTCATGTTTTTTTTTTGTCACTTCAGTAAACTACTTTAACTTCCTTTAAGGTTTGATTAACCTAACTGCTTTTAGGAAAACATAAAGAATCTCTCATTTATTTTAGACGTGACACAATTTTGCATACTAGAAATATATGGCTTCCTATTTGAGTTGGATAACTAGATGTGTTTTTACTGTAAGTCTCCCAGGATCCTGCTGTCTGCGATACTTGTACAGTTAAACTAGTTAGAAGTTAAACCAATGTTCATGTGTGTACATGAAGCTAGCTAATTGGAGTCTGGGTAGAACTATGCATCAAATAGACATTGCAGGCCTGATCTAAGAAAAAGTTCATGCATAATTGCTTCTAAATATTCAATTGCATGTTGTAAGGTTTAGTGAAACTACTCAGTATATAGTATTTTTCTGTCACAAGCCCATAACAAAGCAAAGTTGTTTCTATCTTCATGTCCTAGTAGTTTAAACAAAGTTCATAAATTGGAGACCTTGATCCTATGTTGCTTGTACACAATTATAATTCAGTGCATTTTTGTTTTCTGGCAGAAAGCGAAAGCATTTGCCTATTTAGTTTTTCCAAATACAACTGTTTCTGTCGTGCCAGAGAAATCATCACAGGCGGGCAATGATCCCATGGCACATGGAATCATCACATCTGTTACACATGGCGCTATGTCAGGTATTCTGCTAGACTTCCCTCAATGTCTTTCTTGTTCGTCCTTCAATAGAAGTGTTGATTCCAAGTGTTCCGCATGCTTCTGTTTTTCACAGCATTTTCTTAATACTCTATTACATGATTCCAAAGAATCTGTCTGTAGGTTTAATGTTCTAATATGTGATATAATAATAATTAGTTTCCTGTTTAATATTCTTTTAGTGGATGATTACCTTCATTGCCTAGAACGAGGGCGAGCCACGTCTCAAAGGTTGTCTGAATTTTTTAGGAAGAACATAGCGCCGAAATCTACTCGTGAGGCATCTAAAGTTGGTTGATTTCCAAACATTTTGAATGAGGTTTACTTGTATCTAAATTTTCCCTTACAAGTGTTGAAGAAGATAGAATTTCTTTGGAGGACAATTGTGTGACATCCTTGCTCCATGCCAGCTAACTCTCTAAATTTCTGATTAGTTTTGTAGTTCTACATCTTAAGAGAAATTGCTATTGAAATTATTAAGATTTTGTTTATCGGATTGCTGCCAAACCCATACTGTTCTTTCATGGTTTCTTGACTCCGTCATTAGCTACAAGTTGATGAATTGATGTAATGTGGTCTGCGGTAAGAGGAACGCCAGTGCTCTTATTATATTTGTTATTATCCTTTGTAGAACGAAAAATGGCATCAGTGTTGGGTTATTATTTTCCTGATACAGAAATATTACAAGTGGAATTTACCAGTAAAAAAGACTATTGTACCAACTGCATACTTTTGTTTAAGAAAAACAACCATCAACAGCAACAATAATCCTATTTGAAAAATCCAGGAAAAAAAAATACTATTTGAAAAACACATGTTTATTCAACATTTAAAGAACCATAAGATATCATGATGATATGAACATGTTTTGTCCAACCATTCTACACTGTTTTGACACAACGAATACCCGGTGATAAATATGTTCGTTAGAACAATAGCACAACACATTTCTATGCATTTTCTACAAGTAAAAAGATAAGTGAATTATTATATAATCATCACCAAATACCAAGCTTAATTTCCCTTTACACTTGCACTCCAATTGGATAAAAATTCAGATTTTTCATAATTGGTTAGTAATGTAATAATAATATTTTGATATAATATAAAAATATTCAAATAAGTTATGTTAATTTTTTATATAATAACAAAAGTATATAACTTTTTTGAATTTGATTTTAAAATATTATTGTTATTATTTCTGAAATTGAATTTTGAAGAAACATATTATATGTGTGTGTGTATGAGTGATAAAATCTGACTTTTTTCTTGACAAAAATTGACTTTTTTTTCTTCAATATGTTAGTTTAATATAATTCCTTATTTTTTTTTTTTTAAATTCTGATTGAATGTAATTAGTATAGCTTAATATTTAATTGTAGGTATATGTTTTGTCCTTTTGGTAAGCCATAAATGATAGTAATTGGAATTTAATTTTTAAAATTGTAACACTATCTTCTTTCATATGCCTATGCTTTGTTTATATGCCATGTGTACTTCATTCTTATGTATTCATTTGTCATAGCCATGTTATTGTCTCAACTATCCAACGTATAGGTGATTAGAAGAGAAATTATGAATGACAAATTATCTCATGTATGTACAAGAAAAATATTAAACAATGGAAGAAAATGTAATATAATTGCAAATTATTCTTCAAAAAGAAATCATATTAAGTATTTTTATACAAATAAGCCTAACGAGTGATATTCATGTAGTGACTTGTAACTCCGATAGCAATTGCAATCATAAAAAAACTCCATAATCAATTTTTCTACCTCTCTATTGACATCTTCACTATAGTTTTTGGTTTTATCAATATAATTCTGGAATTACTTACAACACATTTATTTAATACATTTTCTTTTATTTACATTAATTTACACGAGTCCCACTAAATTGTACGAGTTTTATATAAATCCAACGAAATCTGATATAAATTTTAACCAATAAAAAGAGTATCTTAAAAAAATACGTCGTTAGTATTATTCTTAATTTCTTAATTCAATTGAAATACTAAATCACCCTATCCATTGTTTTGTTTATAAATTAAAGTTTTCTTTTAGCAAATGTAACAACTATTGGGCCTTGATTGACCCGGCCCATAAACATTACAACCAAAGACCCAATCCAATCAAAATCCACTTCATATAAACCCTAATTTTCCACCTCAAAACCAAACCTAGGGTTACAACCTTCTTCATTCCTCACTCTCTCCCACTTCTCCATTTCTCGCCGCCGCAAAAATGGGTCGTGTCATCCGTGCCCAACGTAAGGGAGCAGGTTCCGTTTTCAAATCCCACACCCACCACCGCAAGGGCCCTGCCCGTTTCCGTTCCCTCGACTTCGGCGAACGCAACGGCTACCTCAAAGGAGTCGTCACCGACGTCATCCACGATCCAGGTCGCGGTGCTCCTCTCGCTAAGGTGACTTTCCGTCATCCCTTCCGTTACCAGAAACAGAAGGAGCTTTTCGTTGCTGCTGAGGGTTTGTATACCGGTCAGTTTATTTACTGCGGTAAAAAAGCTACCCTTGTTGTTGGAAATGTTTTGCCTCTTAGATCTATTCCTGAAGGTGCTGTGATTTGTAATGTTGAGGGTCATGTTGGTGACCGTGGTGTTTTTGCTAGAGCTTCTGGTGATTATGCTATTGTTATCAGTCATAATCCTGATAATGATACTTCTAGGTTTGCTTTTCATCTCTCTCTTTTTTGTTTAATTTGTTGATTATTGATATAATTATTTTATGTTAGTATTATTGATGTTTGATTATATTATTTTTTTGGAATTAATTTTGGTATGAACTTTCAATAGAAATGGTTGATCTGGGTTGTTAAGAGTTTCAAGTTAGATTTGTTTAATTTTTAGTGGTTGTGTTATGGAAAATTATTAGAAATGATGCTTGATGATATATTTTTTGGATTGATTTTGGTATTTTTGAGTAGGTTCAATTGGAATTGAAATGGTTGATCTGTTTTGATACAGATTAGATTTGTTTATGTTTGATCGGTTTTTAAAGTTATTGTATAATGTTTAATTTTAAAAACATGAAATTTGATTTCAAGTTGTAAGATGAATTTTGAATCTTATTTCTTTATATTGAGCTAGTAGCTGTTTGATTTCATTGCAGAAAATGGGTGATTTTGCTACACCTTACAATCTGTTTAAAAAATTGTACTTTTTTGGATTTTAAATGCAACTCCGATTGGTTATTGAAGTATTTGTCATGATGACTGAAGGGTAATCATGAGTATAGGAATTTTGACTAATATTAATTTTATAGGAAATGGTATTATCAAAATAACACTTTTTTAGGTGTATGCTTGATTATTTAGGTGTATGCTTGATTTAGAATAGTAATGTTGAATGGGTTTGTTATACAGGATCAAGCTTCCATCTGGTGCCAAGAAGATTGTGCCAAGTGATTGCAGGGCCATGATTGGGCAAGTTGCCGGTGGTGGTAGAACTGAGAAGCCAATGTTGAAGGCTGGTAATGCTTACCACAAATTCAGAGTGAAGAGAAACTGCTGGCCTAAGGTTCGTGGTGTTGCTATGAATCCTGTTGAGCATCCCCACGGAGGAGGTAATCACCAGCATATTGGTCATGCCAGTACTGTCAGACGTGATGCTCCTCCTGGACAGAAGGTTGGTCTCATTGCTGCCAAGAGGACTGGTCGTCTTAGGGGTCAAGCTGCTGCAAGTGCTGCTAAAGCCGATAAATAAGCAGTTTAGATTGTTAAGAACATTATATGCTATTGCATGTTTTCCAATTTTGTTTCTTGTTAAACTGTTGTGTTGTTTTGAGAACCATTTTCCCCAAAATTTATGGAGCTTTTGTTAGACAGCATTTTATATGATGTTACATTTATCTTGCAGTTTTTCTCTGTTTACTTGATATGTTTGTTTGGAAAGGTTAAATTGCTTTTATACAACATGAGCTCTTGACATGCCATTTATTGATTAATTCCTGTCTGAAATTCATGGTTACATTTCGTGGAAATTCATGACCACAAGTGTCATGACAGTGCCAATGCTGAAACAAAATTCATGCCTATTTTTTTTTTTTGTTTCCTTTGGTGTTTTGAAATCTTTGTGAAAGATTTGGAAGGATCAATGGTTTGCAATTTTAGTATGATACATGAATGGCTGTCTTAACATTTTCAATTAACGAAATTCTACTGCACCTGATTATGTATTATTTTGAATTACATGAACTTAACTAGGATTCCAATTGTGTATAAAATTATCAATGTAATATTAATTCTACGCTTGCAGACTTACAGTTAAGACCTGTACTTTTGATTTACATCAAATATATTAACTTTCGAAAACCTGCTTTCTTAACATCAATTACTCTCGCTTGCTTTTTTCACATGTTAACTATCAACTTAGGTTTTTCTTATCTGAAGTTCTACTAAAAGAAGAGGAAAATAACATGTTAAGATTCTTAAAGTTTGACCGAGTATTCCCTTTTGTTTTAACGAAAGGGTGCCATGTTACACTCATTTTTCGTGAATTTCAAAACGCAGGCTTCATGATGCAAATTTTCTGAGATTCTCGTCAACAATTGTGCCAACATTACTATAAGAAAATTGCCTTTTCCACTTCAAACAAAGTTAAGAAACATCATGAAATGACAAGTTTAACACTATTAGCAGTTAACTGTCGATGGATTTTAACCTGCGGTAGTTAACTACCGATGGATTTTTGGGGTTAAACTGGTGTTTCTTTGCTTTGTTTGAAGTGGGAAAATCAATTTTCTTAACTACAATTGAAACTGCAGTGATATCATAAGGTGACACAGTACGCATTTTAAAACCATGGAAATTGTATTGAATTTTTCTTAATTTACAACAAAATGATCACTGGTAACATTTACATAATGCACATAAGATGAGAAATAAAACTACACACCATCACATAATTATTACAACACAAAAACGTTCAAGCATCTGACCATGTAATGTCAAGGCCACCCCATTGATCTTGAGGCACACCCAAGGCTTTCCAGACAGCCTTGGAAGCATCAACAATGTTGTTTGGACAAGGAGGTTGATAATCATGTTCTTCATCACATCCCATTGTAGAGTCGCACTCATCAACCACCGTGGCCACAACACTCTTTCCATTCGCACTTACGATAATCTTGTTGAGACATCGGCTCTTGTCGTTGAACCATCCGGTGGAAAGTGCAACAACTGGAGTGTCATCTGAATGGTACTGATTATCACATGCTGAAGGGCCACCTCCATCTCCACCTTTCTGAAAACTGTTAAGTGTGAGGTATGCCTTAGTATGAGTAGACACTGACGGTGAACATTCATAAGTTGTGTACATTTTTCCTTGTACACAACAATCAGAGTCATTCTCTTTGTTGCATTGTCCAGATGGAGCCTTCTTTCCTTTGATTCTACCGTTTGGACGACACTTTTGAGCTTCGGAATACAAGAAACTTGTTAAAATAAGAGTAATCAATAAAAGAAAAGAAACTTTGGGGCAAAGGCTCTTCATTTTGTATGTGCAACTCTGTTTCTTCTCTTAGTTGTTGTTCTTAATGTTTGATGCTATAATGGAGATTTTAGTAGGGTATTTATATAGGAAACTTACTGTCTGTGAATTAAATTGATATTTGTCTATGAATCAAAAAGCAGGGGGCTGGGGGGTTAGTTTTCGGGTCAAGGCAATTCTATCCTGCCGTGTTTAGCTCAAATGAAATGACAACTACTACTACGATATAGGATTGGTTTTGAGGTCAAAGAACAAGTTTTAGACTACTGACTTAAATTATCTTGAAAGGAGTAAAACTTTCATACTTGATAAATTATCAACGGTTAATATTTTTGTTTTACTAACTACTCACTTTAATAGAGTAAAACTTTCTTATTTAAATTTTTATTTTTGATCCAACAGTTTTGGTTTCCTGTATACACGAAAAAATGCAGTCACGAAATAAAAATAATTAAATTTATAAGTGACAATTTGGTAACAGCATGAAACATCAGCTCATTATTCCTTGTGAGTTAAAGACTTTGCAAATATTGACCATTTGCAACTAGTCCACTATTTTTTGCAAATAAATTTACCAACATAGTTTGACTGGTTGACACTTGGACTTTTAACCATTTGGTCGAGGGTTCGATCTTTGGCCAATGCGTATCAGTTATCTCAAGGAGATTAATCTTTGCAGTGACCCTTTAACCATTTGGTTTATAGTTCGATCCCTGACCAATGCGTATCAATTACCTTAAGGAGATTAATCTATGCAGTGCCCTTTTAACTATTTGGTCCAGGGTTTGATCCTGGTCAATGCGTATCAATTACCTTAAGGAGATTAATCTCTATAGTTGCGCACGGAGGATACATTTAGTTTACCATTTTTTTTACAAATATTGAAAAGTGTTTCAACAGCTTTTCATCCAAACAAACAACATCACACAACCATTGACATGTTTTTCAGTTTTTTCCTCAGCCAATTTAAGACAAACTTATGTCCATTTCAGATTACTTTGATACGATGGTATCTACTCATGTAGTCATTTATGAATAAAACCTACCAATTTATCCTATAATAAGGTACTGTAGTTTGTCCAACAGCTTTTTCTAAACAAACCAACTTGAGCAGCATCCTATTTAATATATCTATATATATATATACCCAATGAACTTCCACTTGTTGCACTAAGCACTCAAAACAACAACACAAGGAGTACACACACACACACAATGACTTGCTTCTTCTCAAAGACATTCATTCTTCTATTAGTCCTTTTCTTGACAAATTGTCTATACATTAAAGCTCAAAAATGCAACCCTAATGGTATAGTTAAAGGTAAAAGCCCTTCAGGGCATTGCAATAATGAGAATGACTTATGTTGTGTGCCAGGTAAAAAATATCAGACATACAAATGTTCACCACCGGTATCTAGCCACACGAAGGCATATCTCACTCTTAACAGTTTTGAAAAAGGTGGAGATGGTAACGGCCCTTCAACATGTGACAACAAGTATTATTCTGATGATACGCCTGTGGTGGCACTTTCCACCGGATGGTTCAATACTAAGAGAAGGTGTCTTCATAACATCACTATAAGCGGGAATGGTCAAAGTGTGGTTGCAATGGTTATTGATGAATGTGACTCATCAAAGGGGTGTGATGCAGAACATGAGTATCAACCTCCATGTGCCAATAACATTGTTGATGCCTCAATGGCTGTGTGGAAAGCCTTAGGTGTCCCAAGGAATCAATGGGGTGGGTTGGATATTACATGGTCTGATGCTTGATCCTGCAAAATGAATACAGTTTCTATTTATATTTGTTTCCGTTCTGCGAGGTTGTCTTAGTTTTTTCTTTTTTCTTGTCATGGTTCATATTTTACCTTCACAACTTTATCCTAAATGTATCTCACATAGTTTCTCTTGTGTCAAATGTGAACTTTTCATTTGTTTATGGAACATAGTAACTAATTATATTAAATTTACCATTGAATTTTTTTTTTCATGTCCTCATTGTTGTCAATGAATAATGGTACACAAGTTTTGATGGGAGGATGAATTTACGGGATTATCTTCCTAACTTTGCAGCTTATTATGAGTGAAGAAATTGAGAGAGAAACTTCACAAAAAAGATGAAAATTGAATGAAGTAATCAAAGTATATATACAAGAGTGAAGATTCATAGTAAGCTAGGCTAGATCAACCGTATAGTGTAGTAGTTTGTGAGATACAAGAGTGAAGATTCATGGTAAGCTAGGCTAGATTCACACTGGTTATCTTGTTTTAGTTTCATGTACCTTTTGTTTAATGTAAAAAGCAGGGAGCACTCTTTTCCCCCGCAGTAGCGGAGGTTTTTAATGAGGCACCCCGCTTTCTCATTAAATTATATCTATATCATCTATTTTGTATTGCAGACACTGCCCGCAACAGACCAACAACGCCAAGAAAAAGAGATCGTCAAACCCCAGCGAGGGTTGCCACCTAATTCCTTAACCCTAAAAAGGGCTCTAAGACGTCGTGTGCTAAAAAGAGATCGCCAAGCCCCAGCGAGGGTTGCCACCTAATTCCTTAACCCTAAAAAGGGCTCTAAGACGTTGTGTGCTAAAAAGAGCTCGCCAAACCCCAGCGAGGGTTACCACCTAATTCCGTAACCCTAAAAAGGGCTCTAAGACGTCGTGTGCTAAAAAGAGATCGCCAAACCCCAGCGAGGGTTGTCACCTAATTCCTTAACCCTAAAAAGGGCTCTAAGACGTCGTGTGCTAAAAAGAGATCGCCAAACCCCAGCGAGGGTTGCCACCTAATTCCTTAACCCTAAAAAGGGCTCTAAGACGTCGTGTGTTAAAAAGAGATCGCCAAACCCCAGCGAGGGTTGCCACCTAATTCCTTAACCTTAAAAAGGGCTCTAAGACGTCGTGTGCTAAAAAGAGATCGCCACTTAACCCCAGCGAGGGTTGCCACCTAATTCCTTAACCCCAAAGAAGGATTTAAGACATCACGAAAATAGAAGGGTCCACACAAAAAGGTGCCCCAACAAAACAATAACGTTGAGAATAAAACGGTTTGACAATTTTAACAAGTCGCGAAATAAGACAAGTAATGTTCATCGCACAGGAGGCATTTTTAGCATCGCCATTAAAAAAGAAGAAATTCAAAGCTAAATAATAGAAGAACGACTAAACAACAAAAGCGAATAATGCATCATTATGAATTTAAAGAGTTCACTAAGTTCAGAGCAAAATTAAAAATTACAACAGAAAGATTATGGTTCGTCCACTAGGGCGCCATCTAGAACAACCGTAAAAGAATCTAGAGAGGAGAGATCGATGCAGGGATGTAGAAAGGCGACCTGTTCTTTGGCACAGTCAAACTCATTTTCAAAAGACATAACCAGCTCGCCCTTGGCTTCTGAGATTTCAACCTTCAGCGCCATCTCCCTCTCAACGCCAGAGGCAACCTCGTCCTTCAGCTGCGTAATCAGCGTGTCCTTCCTAGCCAATTCAGCGTCATGTTCGATCTTCAGATCATTGATGCGCTCATCACATTCAAGCTTCATCGCCTCTTTGGCTCCTTTAATCTCTTTCTCACTAGGGCGCGCCCTAAATCTAGATCCCAAAGAGGATCACTCCCCATGGTGGGCTAGTTCTGGATTGGCGATCTAAGCCACTCAATAAGGTTACCTTTTTACACAGTTTAAATCACTTCGCCTCGTCCCAAAGCTCGTGCTTGTTGGGCTATGGATACTCTTGTTGGGCTAGCACCCACGAAGGCCCCAAGACAAAAACATGGAGCTAGCACCCATGATGGGCTAGCGCCTATATTGGGCTAGCACCCACAAAAAGCACCCATGTTGGGCTAGCACCCACAAAACTTCTAATATTTCATACACCCCGTAATTCAAAATTTTTCACATAGTTTCACAACCAGTAAGTCTCACTTGCTGGGCAAGAAGTCATAGACAAATTCCCCGGCAACAGTTTAATCACTTCGCCTTGTTCCAAAGCTCGTGTTTGTTGGGCTGTGGACTGTAGATCTTACCATTTAGGCCCTTCAAACAAGGGCTTGAACCCTTAGAGTCAGGCTGAGTGCCCTCCAGAAGGGCACAAGGCCCACCTGACAGCCATATATAACCTTAGGGAACTTTCCTAAAAAGAGATCCTCTGGGGGCGCCCTCAGCAGCCTATGAGGGCGTCCTAGTCATAGTTTTGGCCCTATACGATTTGGGCCCAAAACCATGATCGGATAGGCCCAAACCGAGGCTACAAATAGTAACCTTGGGATCATTCCCAGGGCATGACCTAAACAGACTCTGAAAACCTAGTTTTCCTATATTGTACTCACAGCCAGTACAGGTTGCCTAAAGAATCTTACCAATATGTGCTTTAGCTGAATGAAGTGGCCATTTCCAAAATAAACTTTTGAGTCTGCGCTTGAGCTGAATGATAACAATCAAAACAAAACAAGTGCAAAACATGTTATGTTTCTTTTGAAGATGCTAATTGTACATGGAACACCACAAGAGTGACTATAATTGGTCTCTTTATGAATTTATCAAACACGTTTGTAAATAATTAGGTGTTTCTACAAATTATTGGTTGAACAATATGTTTTTCATTAATGAAAACTGAAGTTGGTTTCTAAACAAAAGTCATAGGATTTTGCTCAGGAGGGTAATAGAGCTGTAGAACAATTATTTGGTATATGTGAAAACATTATTGGTATCAATTTATGTATGTATCAATTTTTGTAGCTTTTGTGTTAGTTGCTATAAATATTTGTTTACTTCTTTATGATATTTTCTCATTCTATCCCCCAAAGACATGGGGGGCTATAAGGTGACCATAAGTATAAATACAAGATGATATTTTAATTTTGATTTATAATTACTCTAACTCTAAATATGACTATTGTAAATGACTATTAATTTTCTTTGTTACACAAATTGTATCCCATTTGTTGAGTTTTGAATTGAATAAATGAAGCCATATTCATATTTGAAGAGGAATGAAAGTAAAAACTTACGGATCAAACACGGTTTTTAAAAGGTGAAATTTCATTCTATAATGAAAATGAACTAATTGTAATTCTATTAGAAGAAGCTAGCTTTTTTATTGTTAAAAAAAAAGAAGCTAGCTTTTGTCGTTATCTAGCATGATTTAAAATGATATGATCACTTTTTTCAAAGTGAAATAAATATAGTTTTTTTTAAATGCACATGAGACATATTGCATCCCTCCAAATCATGTGAAATTAGACCTTTTAAAGTGAGTCAACCAACACACACTCCAAACCAAAACAACACGTTTAAAGGCATCACTCTAAATCATTGTTCTTGATTACAGAGTTTAAAGGCAGCCCGTGTGTAGCATGGAAAATTCTATCTGTTTTTATCCATCATTATATACAGCATAGGCTGAGTACTCCTTTAAAAGTCATGCAATTTGGTTTTAGATAAGCGAGGGAGGAAACTGGAAGCTAGGAAAATTACGTGATTGTATACAGTTAACTGACTAAATATTTTGCCACTTTTTACTGATAAATTCATACAACACGGGAGGCTATAAATATTTGATTTAAATTTCTATTAAAAGTCCAAAGTTTCATATTCCTTAAAAACATCGAAGTTACAAGTATTTGAATTAGATTTTGAATTAAGTTTCTATTTAATTAAGTCTAAAGTTTCATATTCCTCAAAAAACATGGGCGACTATAAGTATTTGATTTAAGTTTCTATTTAATTAAGTTTAATTTTCATATTCCCCCAAAACATGGGGCCGTATTTGATTTTAAGTTTATATTTAATTAAGTCCATTTTTTTATTTAGTGATTGGCTTTTGGTATGTGTAATGCAATTAATTTAGAGTACAAAGAATATTATCGCGTTAACAACTTTGGTAAGGTAATTAATATTTCAATTTAATATCATATATCTACATTCTTAATACTTTAAATTTAAATAATTTGTGTGTTATTAAACAAAATTTTTTATTAAAAGGAATTGCAAATTCTTGCTTTTAAAGTTTTCCGTGCGTAAGTTATTTTTTTAAGGGTTAAAGAACTTTTGTTTTGAAGTGCTAATAGGATCTACTAGGAAGGCTCTACGTTGAATGTTGGGTAATAAGACTTGATATATTAGTTAATGTATAAGTGGAGTTAGGTGCATGTAGGGAGTTAATCTATGAAGGACTAAATTCAATGTGCATTATTGTTTGAAAATCAATTTATGCTGTTATCTTAATTTAGATTTACATATGTAAGTGTCTCTACATTGGTGATGTAAATGTAACCCTCTTGCACTTCTTATACTACGCGTTCTTTGGAATTTTCTTTAGAATAGACAAGGTTGCATTGAGATTACACGATTGTCATGTATCTTGAGATATTTAACCATGAATCAACTCGATTGATTATGATGAGATTTCCCTTTTTAAATGGAAAAAAATTCCAAAACACGGGGGCTATAAATATTTGGTTTAAGTTTCTATTTAGTAAAGTCTAAACTTTTATATTCTTAAAAAACATATATTCTTAATACTTTAAATTAATGTGCGTCATTAAAAATATATTTTATTATAGAGTTTAAAGGCAGCCCGTGCGTTGCACGGGTACTAATACTAGTTAACAACAATGCATAGACCCAAAACCACAATGATAACAAGAATTCCAAAAATGACACCAATTTTTTTTTTTTTTTTTGCACTTGGCACGATGTCTTCTTCCCACGAGTCTTTATGCAATATGACTCTATTTTCTGACTGATTTCTTAGTGAAGAAGGCAAGGCTCCCACTAACATATTGTTTGATATATCACCAAAACTAAGATTATGACTACATTTAAGGTGATTCTGGATTAGTCCTGTCAAGATTGAAATCAATGATTCCTTAATACTACTGCATACGAAATGGAGCTATATATGAAGCATCCCATCAAACTTGATTAGAATCTCCAACATCATGCAGAAGCATGACTGCATACATAAAAATAATTTAAACTTCAAACAAATTAGTAGTTATAGGGGGTTGTGCAACAAGCCACCTAGCATGTGTTAAAATGAACTGACAACACCTCCACTTACATTTTTGTTTGGCTTCTCTTTAAGCCATCAGTAATGCATAAAAAGTTTAAAAATTATATTTTGGTGATTGCAATGATTCAAAGATATTTACCTGACCTACCTATGATAAAAAAATATGAGATCGAAGGCCATGAAT
Source organism: Medicago ruthenica (assembly GCA_018208015.1). NCBI lineage: Eukaryota > Viridiplantae > Streptophyta > Magnoliopsida > Fabales > Fabaceae > Medicago > Medicago ruthenica. The sequence continues at coordinate 35,687,652 of CM031377.1, read as the reverse complement.
CATGTTACTTGTCAATCATTAATTACAAGTACAAAATATCATTAAAGGGAGAATTTGGAGTATTGTTATTATTGGGAAAAAGGCAATCCTCACCTTACAAGCCGGTTTTGTAAGGATGAGTTAGGCCTTAACATATGGAGCAATTCTCTGATGCTTCCTCCTACTGTCAGCATCTCAAGTCTCTCTCTGATCAACTAGCCAATGTTGGTGCCCCTGTATCAAATGAACGGTTAGTTCTTCAACTCATTTCGGGACTAACCGATGCATATGCTGCTGTGGGATCCCAAATTCGTCATGCTGATTCACTTCCTCAGTTCTATAAAGCTCGTTCCATGATCATTTTGGAAGAAACAGCACTGCAGAAAAAGGTGTCAAACTCAGTCGAAAATTCATCTTTCATGGCATCTCACAATGACGCACCAGTTGATTCATCGACATCCAGTCCTAACCGCGGCAACAACGGCAACCACAATCGTGGTGGCCGAACCCATGGCAGAGGACAGCGTGGACGAGGCGGAGGGAGAAACAATGGACGTGGCGGCGGTCGTGCTCCGCAACAGCAGTGGCCTTCACCATACTACCCGCATCAGCAGTGGGCTTATCCGCCGTACCCAAATCAATATCAGCAGTGGAGCTCCCCGCCATGGCAACCATAGGCTACACCACCTTGTCCGTATCCCACAGCAAGAAATCCAAAGGAACAACCCGGCATCCTTGGGCCCAAGCCATCTCACCAAGCTCATGTCGCCAATGTAGCGCCAACCTCCTCATATGCTCCAACGGATATTCAAGCTGCCATGCATACTCTCTCACTTTTTGGGCTTGTGAGGTGAGGATTGCCCCCACTTATAAACACATTGTCAGGCCATCTCTTATCCGATGTGGGACTCTTAACACACCCCCTCACGACCAGCACTATTGGGCTTGGTTCGTGGACATAAATGGTGGGTGGCCCGATAGCGGAAACCTGATAGCAGGTGGCCCAATGGATCTTGAAGAGGCTCTGATACCATGTTGAAATTTGGGGCCTAACTCATCCTTACAAAACCGGCTTGTAAGGTGAGGAGTGCCTCCTCTTTATAAACTCTGATCAAGCTTCCTATCTAACCATCCACCCCCTCAAAGACAAGCCAACATAAGGCAACTAGGGGCAGATCGCAATTAAGGTGGGATTACCAACACACCCCCTCATGCTCGGGGCGGGATTTCCAACACACCCCCTCACGCTCAGGCCTAATGGGCATGAAGCGTGGCAATGCGGAATCCCGACAACGGTAGATCTTGGATAGGCTCTGATACCATGTTGAAATTTGAGGCCTAACTCATCCTTACAAAACCGGCTTGTAAGGTGAGGATTGCCTTTTTCCCAATAGTTATAAAGGAAAATATTCAATTTAGGATTTGTGCTCTATTAATAAAAGTATGTACTGTATTTTCTTAATTTATAACAGAATGGTCACAACAAGTATATGATACATACACATATGATGAGAAATAAAAAGTACAAAAATAACACTAAGTCAAACCATAGAAACACAAACAAGGATTTCAACTCATATCACGCATCTGACCATGTAATGTCAAGGCCACCCCATTGTTCTTTAGGCACATTTAAAGCTTTCCACACAGCCTTTGAAGCATCAACAATGTTGTTTGGACAAGGAGGTTGGTAATCGTGTTGTTCATCGCATCCCTTTGTGGAGTCACACTCATCAACCACCATGGCCACCACACTTTTTCCATTCGCACTAATGGTAATGTTGTTGAGGCACCTGCTCTTGTGGTTGAACCATCCGGTTGACAGTGCAACAACGGGAGTGTCATCAGAATGATACTGCTTGTCACATTCTGAAGGACCACCTCCATCTCCACCCTTTTCAAAACTATTAAGAGTGAGATATGCTTTGGTGTGAGTGGACACTGATGGTGAACATACATAAGTTGTGTACATTTTTCCTTGCACACAACAATCAGAATCGTTCTCTTGATTGCATTGTCCTGGAGGAGCTTTCTTTCCTCTAATTCTACCGCTTGGACGGCAGTTTTGAGCTTCGGAATACACAAAACTTGTTAAAATAAGAGTAATGACCAACAAAGTAAAAGAAGCTTTGGGGAAAAATCTCTTCATTTTGTCTATGAAACTCTATGTTTCTCTTTGTTGTTCTCCTTAGTGTTTGATGTTTTGGGACAGATTTTAGTTAGTATATATAGAGAACTCCTCTTCTGTTTGTAAAGTAACTCGGTTGGTTTTGTATAACAAGCAAAAGAAAAACATATATAGAAGTTAGATTTTGGGTCAAAGGTATCTGTTCTATGAACCTGTTTTTTTAGTCCAAATGACAAGTATAGAATTATAGGTTCACTTTTGAGGTCAAAGAACAAGTTCTAGACTACCTTGTTTAACCAATACAATATTTATTTTGGACACTAACCAAAACTTGTTATTTGTTATGTATTAACAGGTAAACATCCAATCTTATGCACATAAAGATATTCAGTTTAATGGTATTTTGTAGGTTTTTGAAACTCTTATGTCTCATTGCTTCCTAAGATATTTAATGTTATATGCTCCTTATTGAAGAACGACTGGTTTTTTGTCTCTTTATTGTGACAACCAAATGTTATATTCCCGTTTTCATCAAGTAGTGATTGTAGGCTATGATTCATTCATTTTACCTTACAATATTTTATTTAATATAAGCGTGAAAACAATAAGAACTGCATCTCAAATTATTGTCCTTTAATCTATCAACAATTATAATTTTAGAGAGTAGAACTTTAACTTATATGCATTCTGTAAAGAGAAAAAAGAAGACTTGTTTATGCTTGGAGTGAGATATTAGTTCTGTTTCCTCTCACATAAAATTGTCATAAGCTTGAAAAACAATAACTATCAAAGGCTTAATAAAAAACAAAGTTGTTGTCTCCATGAGAAAATAAATAAAATATTATCAAGAAACATAGTTAGTTTGTAAACATGTACATAATAATCTTTTCAAAGAAAACCGAAGACTTATATTTTTGTACACATGCGACATCCACTTTTTCGTACAGGTGCGACACTAGGTTAATCACATGCAAAGATGTAGTCAATTCAATTGAATAGATAGTTAATTTAGATCATGTTGAAAATTGTTGTTAATCATTGTAATGATTTGGTGTAAACGGCCCAACCCAATTATCCTAATGATTATCACCCAATTCAAACGCGAAAATTGTTTTTCCCACTTTAAAGAAAGCTAAAACACACCAGTAATTTACGTTTTTAACCCCATCGGCAGTTAATTGCCGATGTGAAGGATCCAGTGGTAGCTAACTGCCGATGAGAAGGAAACCAGCGGCAGTTAGCTGTCGTTGCCATGTTTTGCCTATATTTTCTAAAACTTCACATTTTTCGACAGTTAACTGCCGTTTCACATCTCTACTTCATCGGCACTTAACTGCCGTGGAGCATGAATTTGTTTTTTTCATTATTTTCCACACATTGACTTATTTATATTCCATTTTTTTCCATTTTTTTCTTTTCTTTTTCTATTCTTTTCTATATATATTTATAAATCAAAATTGCCTTTTAGAGTATAATTTTAATATAAGAGTATAATAAATAAAAATGCAATAAATATATATATATATATATATATAATAAATCATATCATATATATAATAATAAAAGAAAATATAATTTCTGTTATTTTTAAGAGTATAATTTTCAAATTATTATTATCATTTTTATTTATTACTTTTTTTGTTGTTTTTAGCTTTTTCACTTTAATCACATGTCATTTTATCGTTTTTGTTCACTCATTTTATCATTTTTGTTCACATTACGATGAAAAAATGTGAAGTTTTAGAAAATATAGGCAAAACATGGCAACAACAGCTAACTGCCGCTGGTTTCCTTCCCATCGGCAGTTAGCTGCCGCCGGATCCTTCCCATCGGTAGTTAACTGCCGATGGGGTTAAAAATGTAAATTGCTGGTGTGTTTTAGCTTTCTTTGAAGTGGGAAAAACAATCATCTTCAAACGCACCAAACTAGCCCATTAGCGAGGTCCAATAACGAGTCCATCTGAGGCGCTTAACTCGGCATTAAGGATGACAGAACACGAATGTCAACATCCAAGGTCATCTCAAAAAACTAACTGACCTCCAAAATAGAAATTCACTTATGTGCTCCACCCTTCCTAGTATTATGGAACACATCTGTTTATCTCAGAACGAATCAAGTCATCAAATCATGACTTAAGCTATTGACGTGCCATTTATTAATTTATTCATGTTGGTCACACTTGCTTGGTGTTTTCGACCTGTTGTTGAGATTTTGGACGATCAATGATTGTTAATTATTGTGTAAGGGCTTGTAATTGTTTTGTTGTTATTGATCTTGATTTAATTTTATAGATTAATTGGCTTCTGTACTAGTATTGAATACATGAATGGTCGCATATCTTCAAATTAATGAAATTCTATTGCACTTGATTATGTATAATATTTGGAATGACGTGAATTTAACTTGTATACTAATTCCAAGCTCACTAAACTGTAGTTTTTGAGTATGATTATAGTTTAGGATATCAAATAATAATTGTAATTTTGTATATATTTGGATCAATCGTAGTTTAAAGACCTTCTTGCAAAAGCTAAGTTTTCATTCCGAATTTATATTTAGCAATTTACTAAATGAAGAGGGAAAAGAAATTAAAATAGTGTTATGATCTTGAAGTTTGATAGTGTTTTTTTTTTTTTTTTTTTAATGAAAGGATCCTAAGTTATACCGTGGTTTTCGTGAGTTCAAAATACTAAATTGCTATAGAATTCGCAAACATTACGAGAATAGAACTGAAGCATTGCAGTCATATCATAAAGTGGCGCAACTCACATTTTAAAACCACGGAAAATGTATTTAACTTTCTTAATTTAAAATAGAATGATCACTAGTAGCAATATTTACATAATACACATAAGATGAGAAATAAAAGTACACACTATCACATAATTATTACAGCACAAAAATACACATTTCATCTTCTACAATCAAGCATCTGACCATGTAATGTCAAGGCCACCCCATTGATCTTGAGGCACACCTAAGGCTTTCCACACAGCCTTCGAAGCATCAACTATGTTGTTTGGACAAGGAGGTTGATAATCATGTTCTTCATCACATCCCATTGTAGAGTCACACTCATCAACCACTGTGGCCTCCACACTTCTTCCATTGGCACTTATGGTAATCTTGTTCAGACATCTGCTCTTGTCGTTGAACCATCCAGTGGAAAGTGCAACAACGGGAGTGTCATCAGAATGATATTGATTATCACACACGGAAGGTCCGCCTCCGTCTCCAGCTCTCTGGAAACTATTAAGTGTGAGGTATGCCTTAGTGTGAGTAGACACTGAAGGTGAACATTCATAAGTTGTGTACATCTTTCCTTGTACACAACAATCAGAGTCATTCTCTTTGTTGCATTGTCCCGATGGAGCTTTCTTTCCCCTGATTCTACCGTTTGGACGACACTTTTGCGCTTCAGAATACACACAACTTGTTAATATAAGAGTAATCAATAAGAGAAAAGAAACTTTGGGGCAAAAACTCTTCATACTGTCTATGCAACTCTATATTTCTCCTCTCAGTTCTTCTTCTTCTTATTGTTTGATGCTATGATGGAGTTTTTAGTAGGGTATATATAGGAAACTAAATGTGTATTATTTAAGTTGATTGGGTTTGAAACAACAAGCAGGGGGTAGGGTGTTAGTATTTGGGTCAAGGCAAAGAGTTCTATCCTGCCGTGTTTAGCTCAAATGACAATTAAAACAATATATGATTGCTTTTGAGGTCAAAGAACAAGATTTGCTCTACTAAATAAATTATCTTAAAAGTTATAAAATACACTTGAAGAGCATAATGTAAAAAACGGTGGATTAATATGTCCTATAAGATCACTTTTGAGGTTAAAGAACAAGTTCTACACTACCTTGTTTAGCCAATGCAATATTTATTTTGAACACTAACCATTACTTTTTAGTTATTAAGTATTACTAGGTGGAAGCCCGTGCGTTGCACGGGTTTTATTATAATACGTGTTCAAAATATTTTAGTTAATAAATAATTAACATAAATATGTAATATGGTGACAGAAAGAAATATCACAATTTTAGGTACAAACAACATTTGAAAATTGTTATAAATTGAAAAGATGAATTATTTTTAATATAATTAGAGAGACAAATAATTAAATAGAAACATATAATTAAGAAATGTTTATATTTGTAATTTAAGGGATGGAAATGAAATGGAATAATATGTTGAGGCATGGTTGTTGTAAAACTCATGGTCTAAACCACATGTTAGTGTTTATCTTCAATCTTGAAAGTAAATGTTCAAGACATATCACATGGACTTCCAAATCATTTAATGCAAGACGTTGTATTCTACAAACTTGTGTAGCAATTTTTGTAACCCTTATAAAAGACGGTAAAATTTTGTCTTCTATGGAGAAAAATAAACGACCGAAAAAAACTTTATTTGAATCTTCAATTGAAGGCACACTATTTTTTTCTTCAATCATAGTAAGTTTATATATCTTTATATTAAATTTCAAATTCTTCCTTGCGAGCATGTATTGTCTAAAGGTGGTTTGTTTCAATGAATACACAACCAACAACCTAGATGGAAGTAAGCAAGCTCACATTATAAGATGTGATGTAGGGCAATTATAACAATTTAGAATCTATAAGCATGTCTTGTTTAAGTGGATATTAATGCCACATGACACCGAAAAAACATTAAGACCCCTCTTTTCTTATTTTGAGAGGCTTAAGAAAGAATTTAATAAAATTCCAGTGAGTCTTAAAGATTTATTAAAAGCTTTGCTCAGCCTAAGTTTAAAAAATGAGTGACTAATGAAATTTGCAAAGCATTTTTAAAGAGATTGTAATTTCGGTTCAAATCCCGGGTAACTGAAAACATCGGTTAGTAACATTCACTCATAGTTGTCTATCTTCCACCCCAATTTTAAATTGAATGGCATCATTCTACAAAATTAGTAGGTGACAAATGAATTTTCCACACCTTTCTTGATTTTATGGGAGCTTAGGACTTCACTGTGGTATTTGATTTTGTTGCAAAATTTGTATTTTTTTCCACCTATTTTACGGAGAGTGTAGTGAGCTAGATTAGTTTTAATAATCATATACCATGCTTCTTTACATGATACAAATGTTGTTAAATTTACAGGTCTGATGGATCAAAAGTGACGGTGGATAACAAATACCTCAAGACAAACAATTGACTCCTAGTAATCCACTGTCTCTTGGAATTGTTAGATTGAAATGATAGTTTCAGAAACCAACAATTTTTGAAATTTTCTATCTTGTGTGTGTGAGGCATCTTCTCGCCTTAAGTTAATGATTGTTGGAGTTTTCTATCCTGCCACAAAAACCAATGAATAATTAAGACATATTCCATATAGTAACTTTAGTCTCTATTTTGTCTTAGAAAACAATGAACAATTAAGACATACTATATTATTAACTATTTTAAAGAGTATATGCGACATATCCTACAATAAAAACAACAACAATATATCTGGATAAAAAGACGTGTATCTAAATCAATATTTTATAATTTCATGTTCTAATTTTGAAATGGAATTAAAATGATGGACAAAATCACCCGCTCATTTGGTCCTTGTATAAGTATTCCACTGATAGACCAAAATAGATATAATTTAAATTAAGTAAAAATAAAATTCTTAATAAATGAACAATGGTACTCAAATCATAAAAGAAAGAAATGTCATAAAAGAGAGAAATGATACTCAAATCATAAAAGAAAGAAAGACCATAAAAGAGAGCGCAAGACTATTGCAAACTTGCAATTGAAAGTAAGATTTTATATGTGGAAAGTGTTGGTGCAATAAAATGATTTTTATTATATTTTGATTGTTCTAACATTTGAATGTCTACATATATAATATATGCACACACATTTTTTTTTTCTTTTCTTGTGTAACCACTAAATTTATGGTTTTTATTTGTAGTTATATGACTATTTTTTTTTTCAACCTCTAAGATTTCAAGAGGCATGGATAACAGGACTAAAGAAGGAAAGGTAGAGAGATAGAACGTGGAAGTACACTGATGAAGAATTTATTTGGTTAACATTAAAAAAGCAAGGATTTATTTGTGTAACCACTAAGTTGGTATGATTGTTCCATTTTCTTTTTCTCTCAACTATTGTAATCGACGAATGAAGGTGGACTTTGTTGTTTTAATTGTAATAATTTGCAATAGGCAACTTTTTTTCCGTGCGGCTTTCACAAATTTAGTGGAAGTTGTTCAATTTTTTTACCCCACCTAGTAATGTAGATTAAATAAATTATGGAATTGTGAATTGGCATTCAATCTTCCACTATTGAAATAAGTCATGAAATATTATTTAGAGCTGTCACGTCAGCAAAATGCTAGTCTAAGAAAAATGTTTAAAAGAGGATGAGAAGGTTATGTAGAGTTGCCACATCATCATCATAATGCTTGTTCTAGATTAACTCAAGTTTACTCTTTTAAAATTGCCACATAGGCATAATGCTTGTATATGGCTAACCCAACACATAGGCATACTGCTTGTACATGGTTAACCCAAGTTTACTTTATATATAGAAGATATAGATAGATCGAAGATAGATAGATAGATATAGATAGATTCACATAATATTTTAACTACTAAATGATAATATATATTTTTTTTAGAAAAATGTTAGTGGTAACTATATTGTTGGAGGGGAAGGGGTAATATTATGAGCATGGATTGAATCCTAACCTCTTCTTAATCTCCTTCAATTTCCCAACCCTTTGACCACAAAATCAATGGTTAATGCAAAACAATTAGTTGTTGGTTAACACACTATAAACATATATTGCATCAACCAAAGGAAGAAATTTTTTTAAAGTAGGAGAATGATATTGGTTTATATTGTAAATTTTTTAAAAATATATTCATAATAATTAATATGTTTTTTATTGACTCTTTAATGCCGCATACTTCTTCATATATTTACTTTTCCAACAAAATAATGATAGTAACACTTTTTTTTTTGTACATATTTTTGGGAAAACCCATTCTTTTTCTCTCATATTTTAACATGTGTTTTTCAATATCTTGATTAAGACGTGTCATACCCCAATTTTTGACCTAAAATTTATTTCTTACTCATCTTTTTAGTTCGAAATTTTTTTTCGTCGTCTCAGACGGAATTTCGACAGAGAGGTATTTTAAAATACCTCATTTTTTTTGATTTCGTCCGCGTCCGTTTTTTGTTTTTATTTTTATCTCTATCTTTATTTTTATTCTTTTGAATATTTTTATTGATATTTTTTTATTTAGTTTTTTTATTTATTTCTTTTTTTAGTTACTTTTTTAAAATTTATTTTTTAGTCTGACTTTGCTTGAGATTTATTTGGTCCTTAATTTGTCATTATCTTTGAGGAGGAGACTTTTGTCATTGAGTTAATCTGTTTTAATTTGGCATTTAAACTGCCATTCATTGACCTTTATGGTCAGTGATGGCGGTTTAGTGTATTTAGCATTAGGCAGCACACACAGAAAGGGGATTCAGAATTCAGTATCAGAAAAACACAATCAAAGCACACGGCCATTTTCCAAACCAAGAATCACACAACAGAAATAGCAATACACCATTCCACAGCCACCAGCCGCACACACCACCAACATCCAAAAAAAAAAACACTCACGGTTCCCACCACAAATTCCAGCAGAAATCAAAATTGACACAACCGCAAGAACTCACGGCCACCCTAATCAAAAACCCATCCAACAATCACTCACACCCGCACCACCGTAAACCAAATCCTTCCAAACCCACATACAATCAAACCACCTCTTCACCCAAAACAACACACGACAGCCGTACCTCCGTAACCTAACACAACCAAATTCGGCCGTACCACCCAGACCCATACAATCAAACACCAAAAACCATACCCAACAACCCTCAAAACCAAATTCGGCCAGCCCTCACCTAGACACACGACCCTAACACCACAAACAGCCCACGGCCTCCCAAACCCCCCAAATAGAAACACAAACCGCGCTCCATCTCCCTCAAACACGTGACAACCACTTTAAGCCCAAAAAACCGAAAGGTAGTCTCCGTTTCTTTTCCTTTTAAAATCCAGATCTTTTGTTTTTTAAGAATTTTTTAGAGAAAAGGACGTAGGATTCGGAAAGAGGAGAGGGAGAGGGTTCGAAAACCTTTTTTTTTTTTTTAAAAAAAAAGACAGTTTATCTTCTCCGGCGCGGCGGCGCCGCCCCCTGGGCTGGCCGGCCACCGCGCCGGAACACAAGAGATTTCCGGCCGGGCTGCTATTTGAGGGAGAAGAGAGAGGTTAGAGGTGGGAGAGAAGAAGAGAGAGAGAGAGAAGGGGAAAGAATGAAAAGGAAACCAGAAAAATGAAAATATATGCTCCCAAAAAACTGGCCCAACCTGCGGCCCAATCCCCTTCCTTTCCCTCATCCTCTCTGGTTTCTGTTCACACCCCCCCTTTGCTTTTGCACCCCCCTTTATTCTCTATTTTTCTTCTTTTATTTTTTATCTCTTTCCCTGCATTTTATTTTTAGACTTTTTTTTTATTTAAGTTCATGCAGTCTATCTTATTGCCTTTATCTCTAACACATCATGCATTTTTTTTTTATTATTTTCCTTTTATCTCATGCATTTTTCATTTTATTTTTACTTATCTTAGTGCATTTGCAATTCCCTTTTATTTATTGTTTTGTCATTTCTTTTTTTATTTTGATTAGAATGTATTTAGGAACAAATGTAAATCATAAATGAGAACATGCACTGACACTCGCACTTTATTCTGCTTTATGTCTTTTATTTTTTATTTATTTCGCTTAAAAAAAATAATAAAAAATATTAGGTTAGTTTAATTTTAAAAGGGTTTCGTGGTGATCCAACGTCACCACGGAAATCCCTCGTTTTTTTTAGCTTTTAGTTACGTTTTTAGTATTAGTTAATTATTAAAAAAAACAAAAACATGCAAATAATCAAAAATCACAAAAAAATCTTTTCTTAAATAAACCTTGATTTTCAATCAAGTGTCCATTTTTCTCTTTTGTTTTCTTTAAATAACCATTAATCCATTTTAATAATATTTAAATCATTTTCAAGAATTAAAAAACACAAACCAATCTTATTTTGCCACTTGGCCTTTATTTTATCTTTAAAACCTTTTTTTTAAAACTAATAAAAAACACAAAACAAATCAACCGTCATTTTTACCCCGAACTACGAGGTTTTGATCCCTCACGGGTACGTAGGCAAAGGACATTGTCCTCCCAAATCATAAAAAATACAAAAACATTTTCTTTTCCTTCCTCACTACTCTAATTCATTCTTTCTCTTAAAACAAATAAGCAAGTTATAGCCAAAATAAATAAATAAAATCAAGAGGTTCTCGTAGAGTACTACGAACGTTTAGGGTGCTAACACCTTCCCTAAATGTAACTAACCCCCGAACCCTAATATTTTAAAATGTGGTAATTTAGAACTTTTTTCCACTTTTCTTTAAAAAAATTAAAAGTTCAGTCGTGAAATAAAATTAGTGAGTCGACGCTAATCAATAGCTTGATCTCCGAAAATCACCGCGACAGAAATGACGACTTCACTGGGGATGCCCTAAGAGGGTTGAGCCTAACTTGAATTTATTTAATTATTTTTGTGCTATAACTTGCTTAAAATAAAAATAAGGTTGTAAATATGTGCCTATGTGTTTTTTTTTCTTTTTACGTGAGTGGTGAGATAAGTCCTACACCCGGACTTGAGGGAAACATAAGATAGGATGGTGGTATAATCAAAGTGGCTTTTCGAGGGTAAATTTCGGATGTGGCACATGTGATAACCCCACTCAATGGAGGAATCTTCGAAGTATTATTATGTTGGCATGAGTAAGTCGTGTCCGGCATTGATATTTTCAAGTGACCTATGAAGTTGAGGACCTTTAGTTACCTTTAACCCATCTTGGCCTTTTAGGACGTAGTGCGGTGGCTAACCAAGAGTAATCTTGAATTAGTTGATACGCGATACTACACTCAAACGAGACTTTCTTACAAATATTATTGGATCGGGAGTCAATCTCGTAACCCGACGATATTTGGAAGGGATTGAGGACTTTGGGAACTTGGTAGAACCCGTGATACAGGTACAAATGAAACCATAGTCCTTACCAAATGGCGTGCTTACCCTTGACTCCAACATTTTGGACTTAACCTCACCATGTTTTCTCCGCTCTTTAGCATAATCATGCATACATGCATCCATGCATAAACTCTTTTCTTTTTCATCCAAAACATCGAAGGACTTAAATAAACTTTTTGTAAACATTGTAGATATGGACATTCCACGAAGAAGCACTAAAAAGTATCTTTTCAAGAAACCAGACTTGTCAAAATTAAGGAAGCTAGGATCTTTAGTAAACGATCGAATGGATTTTCAAGCTCATCATGGAAGGCTACTTAATATCCTTAGAGTAGATGTTGAGGAAGGATGTCTGGAAACCTTGGTCCAATTCTATGACCCACTCTACCATTGCTTCACCTTTCCTGACTATCAGCTTGTCCCTACACTTGAGGAATACTCATACCTGGTTGGGTTACCCGTGCCTGACAAAATACCGTTCCATGGCCTAGAACCTATCCCTAAACCCTCCGACATCGCAGCCGCTCTCCACCTTGAAACTTCCATCATCCAAGCAAACCTTACCTTTAAAGGAGGCCTCCAAGGTCTTCCCACCCACTTCCTCTATCAACAAGCCTCCATATTTGCTGACGCAGCTAGCACTCTTGCCTTCCATTCCACCCTAGCCCTCCTTATATATGGCATTGTACTCTTCCCAAATATTGACAGCTTCATCGATATCCATACCATCAAAATCTTCCTCTCCAAAAACCCTGTACCCACTCTACTAGCTGATACCTACCACTCCATCCATGACCGTACCCAAGCCGGCCGTGGAACTATTCTTTGCTGTGCACCACTGCTTTACAAATGGTTTATCTCCCACCTACCTCAAACTCATACTTTCAAAGCTAACCTCGAAGATCTTCCTTGGCCCCACAGAATCATGGCCCTCCATCCCTCAGACATAGTTTGGTACCAGGCAGCCTGTGACGTAGGGAAAGTTATTGTTAGCTGTGGTGAATACCCCAACGTACCTCTTCTTGGTATACGTGGCGGGATTAGCTACAACCCTTTTCTAGCACGTCGACAGTTCGGTTACCCAATGAGAACAAAACCAAACAACCTTGCCCTGACCAGTGAGTTTTACCTTTATCATGAAGACCACTCAAACAGGAGAGAGAGATTCGCACAAGCTTGGAGCGCTATCCGCAGACTTAACAGAAGTCAGATGGGGAAGAAATTTGATTATGTGCATGAATCTTATACTCAGTGGGTTATTGATAGGACCATGAGTTTTGGCTTACCCTACCATCTACCTAGATACCTATCCTCCACCATTCCACCATCATCCTTGCCTATCCCCTTTGACACCAAGGAGGAGTTTCAGGAGCAGCTAACCAAGGAAAAGCAAGAGAAGGAAACTTGGAAGAGAAGGTACCAGGAACTTGAACGTGAGCATGAAACCTTGAAAGGGAAGTTAGCGCAGAAGAATCACGAGCTTTTCATTCAGAACCAACGGATGATCGAGAAGGATGATTTGCTTCAGCGAAAGGATGCTTTGCTCAGTCGGGATTCTAAAAGGAAGCGGAGGTTTACAGATTCGTTCTTTGGTGCACATTCAGATTCCGAGGATTCATCTACTCCAGGAGCTTGAGTTGAAGTCTTTAGAGTTTTATGTTTAGATTCTAGCTTCCAAAGTCTTGTAAATCTGTCAAAAAGAACTATTTTGTAATATCTTAATGCTTAAACGGAATGTTCAAACCATGATGTTTACAATTACTTCAACAAAGTCCCTCGATAAAATATCTTTCTTTTTTGCATACGCATAATCATGCATCATATTGCATTCATAGTTTCTCAAGCCGAGTCTCACGTCTTGTTTTTTCCAAAGGTCAATCAGTCGCAGTCCAAGAAAGTGGCCCGACGTCCTCAGCAGAAACCAACTTACACGTACAACACTAGAGCACATCAGAGAGAAAGAATGGACCATTTGGAGCAAGAAAACCAGGTACTTCGGGAGGAAATGACATCCATGCGGACCAAGATCGAAGAATTGACAGAGTTGGTAAAGCTACTGGCAGCCGCACAAGTTCATCCACCGTCTCCTTCCCCTAGCTCTCTAGCTCAGCCGACGTCTGCAACTACTTCGGCTCCGACAGCGCACACCAGTGCTCCACAATACACAATGCCTGACGAATACCCATGGGGCATGCCTCTTAGCTCCGGAGAAAGATTCATCCCTATTCCTGTTGCAACTTCTGCTCCTCAACCCGGTGTTACTTTTCCTCAGGCTACTATGGCCTTTTCAGCTCCAGTGATTCATACAACCCAGTACGACAATGAACCCATCTTTCACACAGAAAGTGTAGGGGCTCAGGATCGAATGGATGATTTCCAAGAAAAGTTTGAAGAGATGCAACGGGAAATCAAAGCCCTCCGGGGAAAAGATCTGTTTGGGAAAAATGCCCACGACCTTTGTTTGGTGCCAAATGTCAAGATCCCGCCCAAGTTTAAGGTCCCTGAATTCGAAAAGTATAAGGGGAACACCTGTCCTCAAAGCCACTTGGTGATGTATGCTAGGAAGATGTCCACCCAGACAGATAACCATCAATTGCTCATCCACTACTTCCAGGACAGTCTGACTGGCGCAGCTTTAAAATGGTACATGAGTTTGGACAGCACCAAGATCCAAACTTTCAATGATTTGGGAGAAGCCTTCGTCCGCCAATACAAGTACAACCTGGACATGGCCCCGGACAGAGATCAACTCCGGGCCATGGCTCAAAAGGACAAGGAGACTTTCAAAGAATACGCCCAAAGATGGAGAGAAATTGCTGCTCAAATCAACCCGCCTTTGGAGGAAAAAGAAATGACCAAGATTTTCCTAAATACTCTTGGTTCATTTTATTATGAGCGAATGATTGCAAGTGCACCCAGCGATTTCACCGAGATGGTAAACATGGGTATGCGCCTGGAGGAAGGAGTCCGGGAAGGACGTCTGATTAAAGAAAGTACCCCCGCCAACAGTGGGAAGAAGTTCGGGAATCACTTCCCAAGAAAGAAGGAACAGGAGGTCAGTATGGTTGCTCACGGGAGACCACAACAAAGATACCCATCCTACCAACACATTGCTGCCATTTCACCATCCACCAATACTGCCCAAAATTCAAACTACAAACCCCACAAAGGCCTTACCAACAACCTCAACCACCTTACCAACAACCCCATCAACATTACCAACAGCCTCACCAACAACCGTACTACCAAAAAACGCCCCGACCTCAAGCTCCCCAACAACACCATCTACAAAACCATATGCCAAGAAACCAGCAATTTGACCCTATCCCTATGAAGTACGCAGAGTTGCTCCCAGCTTTGCTTGAGAAAAACCTGGTACAAACAAAGCCGCCACCTCAAGTACCCGAAAGGCTACCTTTTTGGTACCGAGCTGACCGCACGTGTGCCTTCCACCAAGGGGCACCAGGACACGACATTGAACACTGCTTTGCTTTAAAGAGAGAAGTGCAGAGATTGGTCCAAGCCAACATCTTGTCCTTCCGAGACCAGAACCCAAACGTTCAGGCTAACCCTCTACCGAATCATGGACCGTCTGTTAATATGGTACAAGACTGTTGCAAAGATAATATCATTCTTAATGTCCAACATGTTCAGACCCCACTGGTTCCTATGCATATCAAGATGTGCGAGGTGAATTTGTTTAGTCACGATCATACAGCGTGCGAAGTATGCCTTGTAGACCCAAGAGGATGTCAGAAAGTGCAGGGTGATATACAAGGGTTGATAGATAGGAGAGAGTTGCTCATCTCGAAGAAGGAGAAGGAGGTGTGTGTCATTACACCTGAGTTCAGTATCCCAGAACGGGTGGAGATAGCGTACAACAGTGAAAGGTCAACTACTACTCCTCTAGTAATCTATTTGCCGGGACCTGTGCCGTATACTTCTCAAAAAGCCGTCCCATACAAATACCAGGCCACGATGCTGGAAAATGGACGGGAGGTACCCTTACCCTCTCTAACTTCTGTCGACAACATTGCGAGTAATAACAAGATATTGAGGAACGGGCGTGTCATCCCAGCAACACTTCCGAAGAAAGTAAGTGATCCGGTGATTGAACAACTGCCAGTAATTGGTCCTAGTGGAAACAAGGAGATGGGCCAGTCTAGTGGGGCCAGTGGGGACTCTGATCAAGACGAATTTTTGAAGTTGATCAAGAAAAGCGAGTACAAAGTGATTGATCAGTTGATGCAAACTCCGTCGAAGATATCTGTGATGTCATTATTATTGAATTCTGACGCTCATAGAGACGCCTTGATGAGAGTCCTGGACCAAGCTTTTGTGGATCATGATGTGACGATTGATCAGTTTGGAGGAATAGTGGGTAATATCACTGCATGTAACAATCTGAGTTTCAGTGATGAAGAGCTCCCAGCAGAAGGTAGGAATCACAACCTGGCATTGCATATATCGGTGAATTGCAAGTCTGATGCACTGTCGAATGTACTTGTGGACACCGGTTCGTCTCTAAATGTGATGGCCAAATCAACTCTTGATCAACTTTCCTACAAGGGTACACCCATAAGAAGAAGCGGAGTAATAGTAAAAGCTTTTGATGGTTCAAGGAAGTCGGTGATCGGAGAGGTAGACCTGCCTATAACAATTGGACCGCACCTATTTCAGATTACTTTTCAAGTGATGGATATCCAAGCAGCATACAGTTGTTTGTTGGGTCGACCCTGGATCCATGAAGCCGGGGCGGTGACGTCTACGCTGCATCAAAAGTTGAAGTTCGTAAAGAACGGGAAGCTAATAACTGTAAGCGGTGAAGAAGCCATGTTGATAAGCCACCTGTCGGCTTTTTCTTTCATTGGCGCTGATGATACAGAGGGGACACCTTTCCAGGGTTTGACTATAGAGAGTAAAGAGGCAAAGAAAAGTGGGACATTCATGGCTTCTTGGAAGGATGCACAAAGAGTAGTACAAGAAGGAACAACTGCAGGATGGGGAGAGCTAGTACAGCTGCCAGGAAACAAGAATCGTGAAGGACTGGGCTTTGTTTCCTCTGCAAGCGTCTCTAAGTACGGTGTTAGCTTGGACTCTGTCAGTGGTACCTTTCATAGTGCCGGGTTCATCAATACCCCGCCTGAAGCCAATGCTGTCTTAGAAGGTTCTGAAGAAATGATATCTGCTTTTGTGACACCTGGAGGGCTTGTTTGTAATTGGGATGCTGTTGACGTGCCTTTAGTCATTCACGTGTCAAAGTAATGTGTTTCTTGTTTTTGCTTTTCAATAAAATCCTTTCGGCTTGCCCGAGCGAAAGTGCAATCATGTAGGGCTGTTTTGCTTCAAGTACTTTCACCATTAATGAAAAAATGTTGCTTATTCCAATTTTTTTTTATTGCTCTTTCTGGAAAATGGTAACACAAAAAACCCAAAATATTTTTTGTTTTTTTTTAATCAATTTCAAAAGGTCTGCATTTTTCACTCATTCTCTAAAATCAATCATGAATCATATATGCAGACTAAACATCAATGAGCCCGTTGAACACGATAGCCCTACGCTCTCTCCTAACTTCGAATTTCCTGTCTACGAAGCCGAAGAGGAGGAGGATGAGGAAATTCCAGATGAAATTGCTCGATTGCTAGAACATGAGAAGAAAGCCATTCAGCCTCATGAAGAAGCGGTGGAGGTGATCAACTTGGGGTCTGAGGAAGTTAAGAAGGAAATCAAGATCGGGGCTTTGCTTGAAGAGACTGTCAAACAGAGGGTGATTGAACTGCTCAGAGAATATACTGATGTGTTCGCATGGTCATACCAGGATATGCCAGGTTTAGACCCCCGTATTGTGGAGCACCGTTTGCCCTTGAAACCTGAATGCCCACCAATCAAGCAGAAGTTGAGAAGAACTCGTCCCGATATGGCTCTCAAGATCAAAGAAGAGGTACAAAAGCAAATTGACGCAGGCTTCCTTGTCACATCTGAGTATCCTCAATGGTTGGCCAACATAGTTCCAGTCCCGAAGAAAGATGGTAAGGTCAGAATGTGCGTCGACTACCGAGATCTGAATAGGGCCAGTCCAAAAGATGATTTCCCTTTACCTCACATCGATGTATTGGTTGATAGTACTGCTAAGTCCAAAGTTTTCTCCTTCATGGATGGTTTCTCCGGTTACAATCAAATCAAGATGGCACCCGAAGACAGAGAGAAGACGTCTTTCATCACGCCTTGGGGCACTTTCTGCTACAAAGTAATGCCATTTGGTTTGATAAATGCAGGCGCCACCTACCAAAGAGGCATGACCACTCTCTTTCATGACATGATGCACAAAGAGATAGAAGTGTACGTGGATGATATGATTGTTAAGTCGGGCACTGAAGAAGAACATGTTGAGTACCTGCTGAAGATGTTTCAACGGCTGAGAAAGTACCAACTTCGTCTGAATCCCAACAAATGTACGTTTGGTGTTAGATCTGGAAAACTCTTGGGGTTCATCGTTAGTCAGAAAGGTATTGAAGTAGACCCTGATAAAGTCAGAGCCATCAGAGAAATGCCTGCTCCAGAAACAGAAAAACAAGTAAGAGGGTTCCTGGGGCGTCTGAACTACATCTCCAGATTCATCTCTCACATGACTGCCACCTGTGGGCCAATATTCAAACTACTCCGTAAAGACCAGGGGATTGTTTGGACAGAAGACTGCCAGAGAGCCTTTGACAACATCAAAGAGTATCTACTAGAGCCTTCAATTCTTATCCCTCCAGTCGAAGGAAGACCGCTGATCATGTACTTAACTGTGTTAGAAGGTTCCATGGGTTGTGTGCTCGGACAACAGGATGAAACCGGAAGAAAGGAGCATGCTATTTATTACCTGAGCAAGAAGTTTACAGATTGTGAGTCTCGATACTCCCTACTTGAGAAAACTTGTTGTGCACTAGCCTGGGCAGCCAAACGCCTTCGCCATTACATGATTAACCACACCACTTGGTTGATATCCAAAATGGATCCAATCAAGTATATCTTTGAGAAGCCGGCCTTAACAGGATGAATTGCTCGTTGGCAGATGTTGTTGTCCGAGTATGATATTGAATACCGCACCCAGAAAGCAATCAAAGGCAGTGTCCTGGCCGATCATTTGGCGCATCAACCGGTTGAAGATTACCAGCCTATCAAGTTTGACTTTCCCGATGAAGAGATTATGTACTTGAAGATGAAAGATTGTGATGAACCATTGCTTGGAGAGGGTCCAGATCCCGAGTCCAGGTGGGGTTTAATATTCGACGGGGCCGTGAATGTCTACGGTAATGGAATTGGGGCAGTCATTATCACTCCTGAAGGCAACCATCTCCCTTTCGCTGCAAGGCTGCAATTCGATTGTACGAACAACATGGCAGAATATGAGGCGTGCATCCTGGGTATTGAAGAAGCTATTGACTTGAGGATCAAGAACCTTGATGTATATGGGGATTCAGCGCTAGTAATCAATCAGATCAAAGGAGAATGGGAAACACGCCACCCCGGCCTGATTCCTTACAAAGATTATGCAAGACGTTTGTTAACCTTCTTCAACAAGGTTGAACTGCACCACATTCCTCGTGATGAGAACCAGATGGCAGATGCCTTAGCAACTTTGTCTTCCATGTATGAAGTAAGCCATCAGAATGACCTGCCAACGATCAGAATCCAACGTCTTGAAAGGCCTGCTCATGTGTTTTCAGTTGAAGAGGTCGTTGACAATAAGCCATGGTTTCATGATATCAAGTGTTTCCTCCAGAGTCAAGAATACCCACATGGAGCCTCCAATAAAGACAAGAAGACTTTGAGAAGATTGTCTGGTAATTTCTTTTTGAATGGAGATATTTTGTACAAGAGGAACTTTGATCTGGTGTTACTCAGATGTGTAGACGAACGCGAAGCAGAGATGTTGATGAGTGAGATACATGAAGGCTCCTTCGGAACTCACTCCAATGGGCATGCAATGGCTAAAAAGTTGCTGAGAGCGGGTTACTACTGGTTGACGATGGAATCTGATTGTTATAAACATGCCCGAAAATGTCACAAGTGTCAGATTTATGCCGACAAGATTCATATTCCTCCAACTACTCTCAGTGTCCTTTCCTCTCCGTGGCCTTTCTCTATGTGGGGCATTGATATGATTGGAAGGATCGAACCGAAGGCTTCCAACGGACATCGTTTCATTCTAGTGGACATTGATTACTTCACCAAATGGGTCGAAGCAGCATCTTATGCCAACGTGACCAAGCAAGTCGTAGTCCGTTTCATCAAGAACCATATCATCTGCCGTTACGGTGTGCCTAATAGAATCATCACGGATAATGGAACCAATTTGAACAACAAGATGATGAAAGAATTGTGCGGAGAGTTCAAGATTGAACATCATAATTCTTCTCCTTACAGACCCCAGATGAATGGTGCTGTCGAAGCCGCAAATAAAAACATCAAGAGGATTGTCCAGAAAATGGTAATCACTTACAAAGACTGGCATGAGATGTTACTATTCGCTCTGCATGGGTACCGTACCTCAGTACGCACTTCAACAGGGGCAACCCCTTTCTCTTTAGTCTACGGCATGGAAGCAGTGCTCCCTGTAGAGGTCGAAATCCCGTTGATGAGAGTTCTGATGGAAGCCAAATTGTCTGAGGCTGAATGGTGTCAAAGTAGGTATGATCAGCTGAACTTGATTGAAGAAAAACGCATGGCTGCTTTGTGTCATGGTCAACTATATCAAAAGAGGATGAAACAAGCCTTTGACAAGAAGGTTCGTCCCCGTGAATTTCAAGAAGGAGACCTTGTGCTCAAAAAGATTTTATCCTTTCAACCGGACTCCAGGGGCAAATGGACACCTAATTATGAAGGCCCATATGTCGTTAAAAGAGCGTTCTCCGGGGGTGCAATGACTCTTACAACTATGGATGGTGATGAGCTTCCCCGTCCTGTGAACGCCGATGCAGTCAAGAAATACTTTGTCTAAAAAAATAAAAGAACAGCTCGGTAAGTCAAAAACCCGTAAGGGCGGCTTAGGCAAAAATGAGCGTCTCGGTGGACTGAAAACCTGAAAGGGCGGTCCAGGCAAAAATTAGAGACATGAAACAGAAAATAATCATCCTGATAGATCGAAAACCCGAAAGGGCGATCTATGCAAAAATTAAGGATCAAAAGACAAAGTAACTGCATCAGGTTAGCCATGACTCACTTGGGGCACAGTAGCTGTCAAAGAGACTCTAAATCTGAAGCATCCAAACAGTGGAATTCAAAGTTTGTTAGGGAGAATAGTGGTTATTTGTGTTCAATGTACCTTCCCCTTATATTTACCATTTTCCAAACTTTGTGAAATCCGTGGAGCCACGCCATTGGCGGGCCACCACTCTGTTAAATGAATTTGAGCCTGTGCCTTTTATTTGGAATTCCCATTTATTCGGTTTATAAAATTTCTTCTATTTTTGATGGTAGTACTTGAAGTAAAATATTTTTCAAAAAAATTATAAATCTTTTTATTTTTGGAAGGCATAAACAACAAACACATTCTCTCTGAACTCATGAATAAGTGAAGTGCGCGTCAACATCTGTCCCAAGAACGGGTAGACTCTGCAGGTTAAACATGGTCGATTGCTTGAAAAAAAAAACAAAGAAAGAAAAAGAAAAGAGCTCGGTAAGTCGAAAACCCGAAAGGGCGGCTTAGGCAAAAATGAGCGTCCCGGTGGACTGAAAACCCGAAAGGGCGGTCCAGGCAAAAATTAGGGGGATACAAAAAAGAATATATTCCCGGTGGACTGAAAACCCGAAAGGGCGGTCCAGGCAAAAGTTAGGGATTCAAAAAAGAAAAAAAGAACAAAAAAGCATGACCATAGAAACGCCAGTTCTTCTGCCAGGTCTATGGATTAACACGTCTCCCCTAGGAAGTGTTTGCTCCCCACCGGTTGTTGCATACGCCAGGCTTTACCTCATCAATGTTTTGATATGTTCCCGATGGCATCATTCCCAATGAAGATTGCAGAATGTTTGTACTGCGTCGTCGGTCCATTTTCCATCTTACCTGTCCAGTCTTGTCTCATCAAATCCATCAGTTATACCATCCCACAAGTCAATCCTCCATACGGTCATACAAGTTGTATTGTCTTACATACATTCACACATTCATGCATATACAACATACAAACAACATCATCTACTACATGGTTGCATTAACCACCCTGAGTCTTGCTTTTCATATCAATCAATCATGAACAATTTGTGACTCTTTGTCCCCAAGTGTCATCACCAGTATGTCTGGTCCCAGAGATGTCACCCTCTTTATGGCAGCTGTAGCTTCTTTAACACAACAGCTTGTGTCTTACTCTATTTCTGTGTCTCAATGGCAGTTCGGCAACAACCCGAACAGTTGACATCTACATTTATTTCTGTCGTCAATGGCAGTTTGGCAACAACCCGAACAGTTGATTCCCCAATGGAGTTGAACAACCGAACATTGACATTACCTTATTTCCTTGTCGTCAATGGCAGTTCGGCAACAACCCGAACAGTTGACATCTACTTTATCGTCAATGGCAGTTCGGACAAAACCCGAACAGTTGACATCTACCTTTATTCTTGTGTCAATGGCAGTTCGGCAACAACCCGAACAGTTGCATCTACACTTTATCTTTGTCGTCAATGCAGTTCGGCAACAACCGAACAGTTGACATCTACCTTAGTTCGTGTCGTCAATGGAGTCGGGCAAACAACACCGACAGTGGCACAACCTTTATTCCGTGTCGTCAATGACAGTTCGACAACAACCCGAACAGTTGACATCTACATTTACTTCTTGTCGTCAATGGCAGTTCGGCAACAACCCGAACAGTTGACATATACCTTTATTTCTTTGTCGTCAATGGCAGTTCGGCAACAACCCGAACAGTTGACATCTACCTTTATTTCTTTGTCGTCTTGACATCTACCTTTATTTCTTTGTCGTCAATGGCAGTTCGGCAACAACCCGAACAGTTAACATCTACATTTACTTCTTGTCGTCAATGGCAGTTCGGCAACAACCCGAACAGTTGACATCTACCTTTGTTTCTTTGTCGTCAATGGCAGTTCGGCAACAACCCGAACAGTTGGCATTTACCCTTTATTTCTTGTCGTCAGTGGCATGTAACTTTTATTTTCGTCTTTACCTCAAGTGGTAAGCTCTACAAACGGGCAGCTTGTGGTCGGTGTCTTTTCCCATATCATATTTCCTTTCTCAACTGTCAATACGATAGTTGATCCCTTCCCCAGTGAAACTGTGTTATTCCCCAGTGGAGTCGGATCCCTTTCTTTAACGAACTCGGGTATCCTTTCGTTTTTTGTTTTATCCCCAGTCAGGTCATCTTCGCCGTCTTGCATTCACATTTGCATCACGAGCATTTCATACTTTTTTTGTTAGGTCCAAAATTGGCGTACTCTGTATTTAAGTCCCTTCGATCCGTCGAATCCAAGATTTTCTCTTCGAATCTCCGGACGAAGAGACTTAAATAGGGGCATCTGTCATACCCCAATTTTTGACCTAAAATTTATTTCTTACTCATCTTTTTAGTTCGAAATTTTTTTTCATCGTCTCAGACAGAATTTCGACAGAGAGGTATTTTAAAATACCTCATTTTTTTTGATTTCGTCCGGGTCCGTCTTTTTGTTTTTATTTTTATCTCTATCTTTATTTTTATTCTTTTGAATATTTTTATTGATATTTTTTTTTATTTAGTTTTTTTATTTATTTCTTTTTTTAGTTACTTTTTTAAAATTTATTTTTTAGTCTGACTTTGCTTGAGATTTAATTGGTCCTTAATTTGTCATTATCTTTGAGGAGGAGACTTTTGTCATTGAGTTAATCTGTTTTAATTTGGCATTTAAACTGCCATTCATTGACCTTTATGGTCAGTGATGGCAGTTTAGTGTATTTAGCACTAGGCAGCACACACAGAAAGGGGATTCAGAATTCAGTATCAGAAAAACACAATCAAAGCACACGGCCATTTTCCAAACCAAGAATCACACAACAGAAATAGCAATACACCATTCCACAGCCACCAGCCGCACACACCACCAACATCCAAAAAAAAAACACTCACGGTTCCCACCACAAATTCCAAGCAGAAATCAAAATTGACACAACCGCAAGAACTCACGGCCACCCTAATCAAAAAACCCATCCAACAATCACTCACACCCGCACCACCGTAAACCAAATCCTTCCAAACCCACATACAATCAAACCACCTCTTCACCCAAAACAACACACGACGGCCGTACCTCCGTAACCTAACACAACCAAATTCGGCCGTACCACCCAGACCCATACAATCAAACACCAAAAACCATACCCAACAACCCTCAAAACCAAATTCGGCCAGCCCTCACCTAGACACACGACCCTAACACCACAAACAGCCCACGGCCTCCCAAACCCCCCAAATAGAAACACAAACCGCGCTCCATCTCCCTCAAACACGTGACAACCACTTTAAGCCCAAAAAACCAAAAGGTAGTCTCCGTTTCTTTTCCTTTTAAAATCCAGATCTTTTGTTTTTTTAAGAATTTTTTAGAGAAAAGGACGTAGGATTCGGAAAAAGGAGAGGAAGAGGGTTCGAAAAACCTTTTTTTTTTTTAAAAAAAAGACAGTTTATCTTCTCCGGCGCGGCGGCGCCGCCCCCTGGGCTGGCCGGCCACCGCGCCGGAACACAAGAGATTTCCGGCCGGGCTGCTATTTGAGGGAGAAGAGAGAGGTTAGAGGTGGGAGAGAAGAAGAGAGAGAGAGAAAGGGAAAGAATGAAAAGGAAACCAGAAAAATGAAAATATATGCTCCCAAAAAACTGGCCCAACCTGCGGCCCAATCCCCTTCCTTTTCCTCATCCTCTCTGGTTTCTGTTCACACCCCCCCCCTTTGCTTCTGCACCCCCCTTTATTCTCTATTTTTCTTCTTTTATTTTTTATCTCTTTCCCTGCATTTTATTTTTAGACTTTTTTTTTATTTAAGTTCATGCATTCTATCTTATTGCCTTTATCTCTAACACATCATGCATTTTTTTTATTATTATTTTCCTTTTATCTCATGCATTTTTCATTTTATTTTTACT
This sequence comes from Medicago ruthenica, assembly GCA_018208015.1. Lineage (NCBI taxonomy): Eukaryota > Viridiplantae > Streptophyta > Magnoliopsida > Fabales > Fabaceae > Medicago > Medicago ruthenica. Next base: position 35,662,323 of record CM031377.1, on the reverse strand, counting down.
TTTAGCATATTTACTTATCTTAGTGCATTTGCAATTCCCTTTTATTTATTGTTTTGTCATTTCTTTTTTTATTTTGATTAGAATGTATTTAGGAACAAATGTAAATCATAAATGAGAACATGCACTGACACTCGCACTTTATTCTGCTTTATGTCTTTTATTTTTTATTTATTTCGCTTAAAAAAAATATAAAAAATATTAGGTTAGTTTAATTTTAAAAGGGTTTCGTGGTGATCCAACGTCACCACGGAAATCCCTCGTTTTTTTTAGCTTTTAGTTACGTTTTTAGTATTAGTTAATTATTAAAAAAACAAAAACATGCAAATAATCAAAAATCACAAAAAAATCTTTTCTTAAATAAACCTTGATTTTCAATCAAGTGTCCATTTTTCTCTTTTATTTTCTTTAAATAACCATTAATCCATTTTAATAATATTTAAATCATTTTCAAGAATTAAAAAAAACACAAACCAATCTTATTTTGCCACTTGGCCTTTATTTATCTTTAAAACCTTTTTTTTAAAACTAATAAAAAACACAAAACAAATCAACCGTCATTTTTACCCCGAACTACGAGGTTTTGATCCCTCACGGGTACGTAGGCAAAGGACATTGTCCTCCCAAATCATAAAAAATACAAAAACATTTTCTTTCCTTCCTCACTACTCTAATTCATTCTTTCTCTTAAAACAAATAAGCAAGTTATAGCCAAAATAAATAAATAAAATCAAGAGGTTCTCGTAGAGTACTACGAACGTTTAGGGTGCTAACACCTTCCCTAAATGTAACTAACCCCCGAACCCTAATCTTTTAAAATGTGGTAATTTAGAACTTTTTTCCACTTTTCTTTAAAAAAATTAAAAGTTCAGTCGTGAAATAAAATTAGTGAGTCGACGCTAATCAATAGCTTGATCTCCGAAAATCACCGCGACAAGACGATTGACACTTTAAAAGGTAGAAGAAGATCAACCATTAGTGTTAAAATGAGAGTATAAGTTGAAAATGGCAAGGAAGCAAATGCTCAAAAGTAATGACATCATATATTTATTTCAAATATACCACTTTCATTTATATATTATTAGAATTAGAATAATAACCATTAGAGAAACGGAGAAAAAGAATGGACAACAAAAGTTATGAGAATGTCTCCACCTAATCATTTTGTTCTCTTGCTATTGTTTCCGCTTATATTTGGAGGAAACTATTAATAAAATTATATTACATTAATATAATTATTTTTTGAGAAACAAAAATGAATGTGGCTTTCCCTAAAAAAAAAGAATGTGGCTTATATAAAAAAAACTAATAGGACTAAAGCAACTAACATGTGAATCGTTTATAGTGATGTCATATCATCATAATGTAGTTTAGTTTATAATGTATTTTTGGGAAAATTGATTTTTTTTTTCCTCTCATATTTTATCATGTGTTTCCAATATCTCAATTAATAACACATTCAAAGATAGAAGTAGATCGACAGTTAAGTTCAAAAGTAGAAGAAGATCGACAACTAATGTCTTAGAGTATCTAAAGCTGAAAATGGGAAGGAAATAACTTGGCAAAAGTATTTATAAGAATGTCTCCACCTATTCATGGTCTCCACCTATATTTGGAGGAAATTATTAATAAAATTATATTACATGAATACACTTGTATTTTGAGAAAAAAAAAATTGAATGGGGCTTACATAAAGAAAAATAATAATAAGACTAAAAAAACTAATTTGTTTACAATTATTTTCAATGACATCAGTTTTTTCCTTTTGGCACCTCAAAATTCATAACGACATATACTTTTCATAGTTGCGATGTTTTATTGGATACATGTTCCATTGTCATCCATGAAGGAATTTCTCCTGCAAAGTGTAAGATAATAGACATTGAATATAGAATAACCTTTTACAATTTAAGGTTGTCGTCTAAGAGATGTCGTTTTTCTTTTTTGTTACTAAATACTATAACAAAAGGAATTTCAATAACGGTGGAACTTAAATCGAAATCATTGTAAGATTTTATTGTAATATTTTTTGTGGTCATAAAAGTGTTTTATATTTTTTATTTCATGCTTGATGTACTAATTTATATATTTATATAATTTAGAAAGGCCGTTCAAGCAAATAGCCTAGACTACCCTTGTAGAAGTTTCTATGAAAACAAATATTCTTATATTGAAATCTTTTTATGTTTCAATTCAATAGCTAAATCAATCTAAATTCATTGGTTGCAACATGTAAGTGATATTTAATCTATTTAAAGGCAATGCAATTTTTTTATTAAAAAAATAATAATCTTGAGCTTATTTTTTAAAGAATAATTTTAAAAAAACTCAAGCTTATTTAAATCATTCGTTGATTTTAGAAAACTACGTAAAGTTTATTTTTTGGTAAAATAATTCAGAATTTCCTTTAAAAAGATAGGTATCATTTAGTGTGAAGAGAGTTATTCTAAGGGATAGACAAATATCACCTCTTAAATTTTCCTTCAATTCTTCCTCAGTTTTTGAACATGAGCAATCATGGTTTTGCTTCCTAACATTAACAAATTTAATTACCATAAGTTTACTACAAAGAACAAATAAACATGCAGGCGGTAAAAAAGTATAGAAAATGTTCCACTTATCTTGTTGACATTGCCGCATAACTTGAATTTGAAATATATGACTTGAGAATAGTGTGAGTGAAAGTGTCAAGTGGAAGAAAGAGATGAAAATAGGTGTGTAATAAGTTGTGGTTATAAAGGTTAAAGTGAAACTGAAAAATTAAACACTATTTGTTTTTTTGTCTGTTGGTTATATTTGCAAGAATATTAAGGGAGCATACAATGATCACAATGGAAGTAACTGAATTTTGTTTCAATCCTTTTTATTTATTTTTATTGTGTATGTTACATTTGCAAGACTATAAAAGGACACAATATTCATCTTGTAAGTAAATTTTTAGATGCATGCACAATTATACTATGAAGAAATATATTTTATGTTTTTATCTATCTATAGGATACAAAATAATCGTGCAATGAACATTTTGTAAAATAAAAAAATGAATCTGCAATAGAAGAATCTTGGAGCCTTTTACATTAAATCTAAAAATTATTTTTTAACAAAAATTAAGCACATTGACGTAAAATTTAAGATCATTTTGTAAATTAAGTACGTTAACAAAAACTGTGATACATGAATTGTTTTTTCCTCTTGTGATGAAACCATTTTTTTTTGTGGTACATGAATTGTTTTTTTGTTGTGAATGAAACCGTTTTTGTTTCCCATACATGAATAGTTTTTTACTTGACTATGTAGCATTAATTTTCAATTATTGGAAAGACTATAGAGAGCTGCCATGCAGACAAATTCCTAACATAAGAAGAGATTTTAAACAAATGATGAGATTGTTGCATAGAGGTGCCACATAGGCAAGTTCATTTTATATATAGATATAGATAACATGCAAGCAGATAATTTGTCTACAAGAGAAAATTTTTGCTCTTATTCTGTCTTGTATTGATTCTTTTTTTAAGTCAGTTTTGTAATGAATCATCAACCAAAGCCAATGATGCTATTCACCAATGACCATTAAATTGATCAGCTTTATGCATACAAGATATTTACCTGTTAATAATTAATGTTTTACACATATAAACATTGTATGATTTTAGCAGGAATTTTACTTGCCTAAGTTTCAGAGCATTGCCTCGGATGTTGACTAGTATCAATTTAATATAGGCCCCTCAAACTATTAAATTAATAACTAATTGATCTGTATGTTGTTTTTAACTTTCTATTTTTTGTTGAAACCCCACATCATGCAATATAATAAATTTAATGTAAAACTTGCTCAAATAATTGGCAAGCAAATATAAAACTAACTCTTTGACCTCAAATATGTTACAACCCTACATTGTAGTGGTGGAAATATATCTGGCAATTAATCTCTATATATACCTTTTGAGAATTCCAATCCATGCATATCAAACACACAAATACTCGGAAGAAAGCACAACTAAATAGACAATATGAAGAGTTTTTGCTCAAAAGCATCCTTTCTTTTCCTAGTTTTTCTGATTAGCACAAATTTATTGTACTCGGAAGCCCAACAGTGTCGTCCAAGTGGTAGAATTAAAGGAGAAAAAGCTCCTTCTGGACAATGCAACAAGGAGAATGACTCTGATTGTTGTGTACAAGGAAAAATGTACACAACTTATAAATGTTCACCATCGGTATCTACTCACACTAAAGCATACCTCACGCTCAATAGTTTTCAAAAAGGTGGAGATGGAGGTGGTCCTTCAGCGTGTGATAATCAATATCATTCTGATGACACCCCAGTTGTTGCACTTTCTACTGGATGGTTCAACAACAAGAGTAGATGTCTTAACAAAATTAAGATTAGTGCGAATGGAAGAAGTGTGGTGGCCACGGTTGTTGATGAGTGTGATTCCAGAGCAGGATGCGATAAAGAACATGATTACCAACCTCCTTGTAACAACAACATAGTTGATGCCTCTAAAGCTGTCTGGAAAGCCTTGGGTGTGCCTCATGATCAATGGGGTGGATTGGACATTACATGGTCTGATGCTTGATAATATATGTTATGGAAATACAGTATAAGTGTCATGTAATATATTTAGTGTTTTGGTGAGTTTATTTGTTTATCATCTTTTATGTATCACATATATTTATCAGTGTGTAAGTTTTCATTCTATTTTTTTTACTATTAATGTATATATGTTTTCTTTCAACTTTCATATGCTTTTAAATATAAAAATCAGCACTAGCTGGTTCCGTATTTAGAGTTTGAATTGTTTCACTTTAACTTTGATGTGTGAAACATAACAATCCTCAAGTTCTATTTTGTATTTGTTTCTGTTCTGAGGTTGTCTTAGAGTGTGTTTGGATGGGGGAATGTTTTGAGGTAATGTAATGTTTTGAGGAAATTCAAATACTTTTAAATGAATTCCATTGTTTGGATAATAATATGGAGAATTTTCAAAATCATGGAAATTTATGAAGTATTTTGTTTAAGTTAAATTTAAAGAATTTCAAATGACACCTAAAAGCTTAGAATTTCAAATTTCTTCATTCTTATAATTTTTTAAATTTTGCATTTTGGTCCTCAAATTTTCCAAAATTTTCAAATTGACCCCAATAAATTTACAAAAAATTGCAATTTGACCCCTAATATTTTTTGGAAATAACAAATTAACCCCTCAATTTTTTCAAAATTATAAATTGACCCCTCAAATTTTTTGAAATTTACAAATTGATCCCTAATTTTAATTTTCAAATTTGGCCCAAAAAAATTAAAATTTATAAAATTTGCCCAAAAATGACGACAATGAAATTTTTCATTACTCCATCCAAACAAAAATATTTAGAAATGAAGTCAATTTAATTGAATCATTTGAATTGCCTAGAATTTTAAATTCTTCAAAATTTCTCGATTACCTCATCCAAACACACTCTTAGTTTTTTCCCCGTTGTTATACTTCATATTTTACCTTAACAACTTTACCCTAACTGTATTTCATATGGTTGGTTTATCTTGTGTCAAATGTGAAGTTTTCATTTATCCATAGAACATACTAACTTATATTAATTTTATCATTGAATTTTGTTTTCTTGTCCTCTTTGGTGTCAATGAATAATGGTACATAAGTCTTGATGGGGTGAATTTACTTGAATTTTGATCATACATTGTCAGGTACAGGATGCAGTAATTACCTCAGTTAAATTGAAGTTTGTCTCTCCCTTTAGTTTCTGTTATTCAAAGAAAATATTAAACTTCAATCCTTTGAGAAATGAAATCAAAAGCATAATTTTTTATTTAGGCCTAATTCATTCTTGGCAAAATGACATTGGTGGTGGTGAGATTGTAATCTTGCAATCATACAAGGACAGAGTATTTGAAATGAATTTGCAAGCCTTGCATACATTTAATTATTTATAAAAGTACGTTTCAAGACCTTGTAAGGTTTATGGAGGAACTGGAGGATAAAATTTGAGTTACACCCCTTTGGAATCAAAAGATTAACTATCAAGTACTTTTTATAAATAATCAAATTGTGTGTCCTCCATTTTTCATTTGTTCAAAATTTGAATTCAGTAATTGAAATCAATGATCCCTTATACTACATGTGGAATAGAGCTATAAAGCATCCCACGAAACTTGATTAGTGTTGAGAATATCCTACCGATAGTTTTGGTAGATAACTTGTGTGACAAATAAGTTACTTGTCACACAAGTTTGTTATGGTTGTGAACAATTTTAGATAGTTAGTTACACTTAATGATTGTGTATAAGTACTTGCATAGCAAACACTTGTAATTCATTCCCTTTGATGATCAATAACATCTTCCATAAGAATTCTATCTCTTTTCTCTCATACTCTCTCACTTTTTTAATTATTCACCAAACAATCTCAGATCATTCCAACAATTAAGACTTAAAATTAATTTGAACTTCAAAAAAATTATTAGTGATAGGGGAGTAAACATTGTGATTTTTTTGCTTGTTTGTGCAACAAGCCACCTATCAGTGTTAAAATGAACTGACAAATTTACATTTTTCTTTAGGCTCTCTTCAAGAAATCAGTAATGCAACAAATATTTAGACATGTATATTTTTGTGATTACAATGACACAGATAAATATTCTTACCTACCCGTGATATAAAAATATGAGATCTAAGGCCATGAATCATGTTACTTAACAATCATTATTTATAAGTAGATAATATCACTTAAGAGAAAACTTTGGAGTATTGATACAAAGGAAAATGTTTAATTTAGGATTTGAGCTTAATCAATAAATGTATTATCTTCATTTATATATACTAGAATGGTCACAACAATATGATGCATACGAATATGATGAGAAATAAAAGCACAGAATATCACTAAATTAAACCACAGAAACACAAACATGGATTTCAATTCATACAACATCAAACATCTGACCATGTAATGTCAAGGCCACCCCATTGTTCTTTAGGCACACCCAAAGCTTTCCACACAGCTTTGGAAGCATCAACAATGTTGTTTGGACAAGGTGGTTGGTAATCATGTTGTTCATCACATCCCTTTGTGGAGTCGCACTCGTCAACAACCATGGCTACCACACTTTTTCCATTAGCACTGATCAGTGACGTATTCAGGACCTTGGATCAGGGGGTGCAAACATTTTTGTTTTGGATGACAAAACCAATCATCGTAAACAGAACATTCATGGACCTAAGAGATATGACATTATTATGCATGACTCTTTGTCTTATAAAATTTTGATTTGTTATTCTCGTAAAAAAGTCGCCACATTTTAGTCCCCATTCGTCTATATAAATGACTTATTTATGTCAAAGTTACCGATTAAACTTATTCTTTTTTTGGTACAAATTATTTCACTTATTCTAATATGGGTTTTGCTAACAATTGCTCTTAGGACACTTGTTAAGGAAACCAAAGTTAGTAGTTTTACATTGGAAACTATAATTTTTTAATTTTTAAGAAGTTGAATTCATCATTTTTTATTATTTTCCAACACAATATTTCTACTTTTATTTTCTTAACTAATGTCCTAAGGACACTCTTTAGCATTTTTCTTCTAATATTTACCATTTAAAATTTGAGTGAGTAATATTATCAATAATAGATACATACTGATCATAAACATATCCTCTAATGATAGAGAGGAAAAAACAAGGCAAAAAAGAAGAAAACATAATAGAAGTGATGAGGAAAAATAAGACAAGAGCAAAAATAAATTACTGATGAAGTAATACAATATATATATATATATATATATATATATATATATATATATCACATTTGTACAATTAGGACATAGATGTTACATTGGCCCAGCGATAAAAGCATGATGTAAGCATGCTGAATTCAAACACGCTGCTGGGTTACATTTTTGAACGGAAATTAAATGGTTTGTGTCAGAAAGGTTGCTAAAAAGTTGGACCCACTCAGCTGAGAGGAGAGTTCTTTGGGCCTAATGTGTAAATTAAAAATGGAAATTTTGGCTTAAGGTGCAAAACCAAAAATTCAGTGTGTGCAGAGTGCAAAAATACAGGGATATTAGTGCAATTTTTCAAAGTTGAGGGTGTGCAGGTGCACACCCTGAGTACACACTGGATCCGCCCTGTGGCACTGATTGTAATGTTGTTGAGACACCTGCTTTTATGGTTGAACCATCCAATGGAAAGTGCAACACCAAGAGTGTCATCGGAATGATATTGCTTGTCACATTCTGTAGGGCCACCTCCATCCCCACCAGTGACGGACCCAAGAATTTTAAGTAGTGTAGGCCACATATATATAAATTTGTTGAGGCAATATATATATTAAAATATTTACTTTTAAAATGCATAAATATACAAAAAAATTGTTCTCTGCCGACTTTTCATACTCAAACATTGAATGGTTTTCTCATTTTCAATGTCAATAAAAATATAACTCTCAAAATAAGTAAACAAATAATTATTTAACCAATTCATCTTCCATGCAATATTTCGCATCCAATTCTTGTAAATATTCATAACAAAAAAAAAAACTATTTCATTAGTTGCAGTTGCCATGTTTTCCGGTGGAATGGGGTTTGCATTTGGGAATTGAGATATATTTGGCTTTTAGTTTAGGGTTAAATATGTTTTTAATCCCTACAAAATTATAAGCTTTCAAGTTTAGTCCATATAAAAAATTTATTCACTTTTAGTCCTTATTTGAATTTTATAGGGACTATTTTAAAGGACTAAAGTACACATTTTTTGCAAAAAGTTTGCAAAATAAAAACTATTCTTATAACTACAATATTGTGGAGGATTAAACTTATCATTAAAATTTTATAGAGGACTAAACTTGAAAACATCGTGATTTTGTATGGACTAAAACCATATTTTACCTTTAGTTTATTAAGTGTATGCCTTTTACCATTCATCTCTTTATTCATTAGTGGAGTAGTATATATAAGTATTATTATTATTAAAAAAAATTGATAAAGTAGTGAGGGCCTTGGCACTCATTGTGCTAGGCGTAGAGCTGTCCCTGATCTCGACCCTTTTGAAAACTATTAAGAGTGAGATATGCCTTCGTGTAAGTAGACACTGATGGAGAGCATACATAAGTTGTGTACATTTTTCCTTGTACACAACAATCAGAGTCGTTCTCTTGATTGCATTGTCCTGGAGGAGCTTTCTTTCCTCTAATTCTACCGCTTGGGCGGCAATTCTGAGCTTCAAAGTGCACACAACTTGTTGAAACAAGAGTAATAATCAACGAAAGAAAAGAAACATTGGGGAAAAATCTCTTCATTTTGTGTATGCAACTCTATGTTTCTCCACTTTTGTTGATCTTCTTAGGGTTTGATGCTTTGGAGGAATTTAAGTGAGTGTATATAGAGAATTCCTCTTTGTTTGTAATAACAAGCAAAATAAAAGGATATATAGAAGTTAGATTTTGGGTCAAAGGTACTACTTATTCTATGATCCTACTGTTTTTAATCCATATGACAAGTACAGCACTATAGGTTTTTTTTTGAGGTCAAAGAACAAGTTCAACACAACCTTGTTTAGCCAATGCAATATTTAATGGTATTTTGTAGGTTTCTGAAACTCTTGTTTAGCCAATGCAATATTCTGCTAATTGGATAACTACTTAATTGCTTTTTTGTCCTTTTCTTGTGACAACCAAAAGTTATTTTTCTCATGTCTAAACACTGTTCAAGTTATTATTAACGTAGTAGGGAATTAAATAAAAAGTTGTATTCCCATTTTCATCTAGTGCTAGAAAGCTTGTTGCACAAACAGGCAATGTGATTGTAGGCTATGATTCATTCCTTTTACCTTGCAATTTTTTGTTTATAATTTTAGAAAGAAGAACTTACATTACATTATATATATATATATATATATATATATATATATATATATATATATATATATATATATATATATATATATATATATATATATATGCATTGAGTGGGATATTAGTTCTGCTTTCTGTCTTACATGAAATTGTCAATAGCTTGAAAAAATAACTAACAAAGGCTTAATAAAAACAAAGGTACAGTCTCTATGAGAAAACAAATAAAATACTAATCAAGAAAGATAGTTCGTTTGTAAAAATGCACTTATCTTGGTAGTTAGTAATTGAACTACATGCTTACCTCAATCATCAAAACTTAAGGTTTTAAAAATCAACTATTGGTATTTCTTCATGTAGTTGTTATTTGGACTAAACATGACAAGTTAATTAGGCCTCCTAGCCTTGACCCAAAAAAAATATATTTTTTTATCTTGTTCCTCCATAGACAAACAATTTACTTTACCAAAAGAAGGAGTTCTCTTACTCTATATATAACCATTAAAATCTTAGTCATATATGCATCAATCATTGATTGAAAATTTTAAAGAAGAAAAAAGTTAATTGCGTGGATACAATGAAGAGCTTTTACTCCAAAACTTCTTTCCTTTTATTGATTACTCTCATTTTAACTAGTGTGTATTCTGAAGCCCAACAATGTCGTCCAAGTGGTAGAATCAGTGGAAAAGAGGCCCCTTCTGGACAATGCAATCAAGAGAATGATTCTGATTGTTGTGTACAAGGACAAATGTATACAACTTATGAATGTTCGCCATCAATATCTACTTACACTAAGGCATATCTCACACTTAATAGTTTTCAAAAAGGTGGTGATGGTGGTGGCCCTTCGTATTGTGATAATCAATATCATTATGACGATACTCCAGTTGTTGCACTTTCCACTGGATGGTTCGATAACAAGAGTAGATGTCTTCACAACATTACCGTGAATGCAAATGGAAGAAGTGTGGTGGCCATGGTGGTCGATGAGTGTGACTCTACAATGGGATGTGATAAAGATCATGATTACCAACCTCCATGCCGCAACAACATAGTTGATGCCTCCAAGGCTGTATGGGAAGCCTTAGGTGTGCCTCAAAATCAATGGGGTGGTCTTGATATCACATGGTCAGATGCTTGATGTTGCTGAAGTTGGGAATTTAACTTCTGGTTTTGTTTCTATATTGTAATTAGTTCATTTTGTCAACTTTTTATTCTCTTTATAGTGTTTCATGTATATGTCGTTCTATTGTAAAATTATGAACTTTTATACATACTATTTTCACACGTATATATCAAATCCTAAACTGACTCAAATCCTAAACTTTTATACACGATATAGGATTGGTTTTGAGGTCAAAGAACAAGTTTTATACTACTGACATAAATTATCTTAAAAGTTATAAAATACACTTGAAAGGAGTAAAACTTTCATGTTTAATAAATTATAAACGGTTAACATTTTTGTTTTACTAACTACTCTCTTTAATAGAGTATAACTTTCTTATTTAAGGTATTGTGGTTTGTCCAACAGCTTTTTCTAAACAAACCAACTTGGGCAGCATCCTATTTAATATATCTATATATATACCCAATGAACTTCCACTTGTTGCATTAAGCACTCAAAACAACAACACAAGGAGTACACACACACACACACAATGACTTGCTTCTTCTCAAAGACATTCATTCTACTATTAGTCATTTTCTTGACAAATTGTCTATACATTGAAGCTCAAAAATGCAACCCTAATGGTATAGTTAAAGGTAAAAGCCCTTCAGGGCTTTGAAAGCATGAGGATGACTTTTGTTGTGTACCAGGTAAAAAATATCAGACATACAAATGTTCACCGCCGGTATCTAGTCACACGTAGGCATATCTCACTCTTAACAGTTTCGAAAAAGGTGGAGATGGTAACGGCCCTTCAACATGTGACAACAAGTATTATTCTGATGATACGCCTGTGGTGGCACTTTCCACCGGATGGTTCAATACTAAGAGAAGGTGTCTTCAAAACATCTCCATAAGTGGAAATGGTCAAAGCGTGGTTGCAATGGTTGTTGATGAATGTGACTCATCAAAGGGGTGTGATGCAGAACATGAGTATCAACCTCCATGTGCCAATAACATTGTTGATGCCTCAATGGCTGTGTGGAAAGCCTTAGGTGTCCCAAGGAATCAATGGGGTAGGTTGATATTACATGGTCTGATGCTTGATCCTGCAAAATGAATGCATTTTCTATTATACTTATTTATGTTCTGTGAGGTTGTCTTAGTTTTTTCTTTTTTTCTGTTATGGTTCATATTTCACCTTCACAACTTTATCCTAAATGTATCTCATATAGTAACTTAAATTAAATTTACCATTGATTTTTTTTTTCGTGTCCTCTTTGGTGTCGATGAATAATGGTACACAAGTCTTGATGGGATGAATTTACGGGATTATCTTCCTAACTTTGCAGCTTATTACGAGTGAAGAAATTGAGAGAGAAACTTCACAAACAAGATGAAAACTGAATACTGATTCCCTTCATTGAATGAAGTGATCAAAGTATATTTACAAGAGTAAGGATTCATAGTAAGCTAGGCTAGATCAACCGTATAGTGTAGTAGCTTGTGAAACAAGAAACAGCTAATCTAACTAATTTCCTAACTAACTTCAGTTGTCATTAACCATCATCAACCTCTCCTAGCTGTCTTGTAATCTTCTATTCACTTGAATTAGGCTCCTCATGTATTACAACTTAAGAAACATACCCTGAAAGTAGTAACCAAAAAACCAAACTGCAGTGTTCATTTTCTTTACTTGATCAAACGTGCCCAATAGTGTACCCTCAATATAAATTTGTTTTAAACTTAAAACCAATCACAACTCGCCAAGACAACAAACAATTACTTTTTTTTTTTAAAAGCAAAATCAGAACAAACAGTTACTTGTCTGGTTTTATTTAAAAACCGACTAATATGATACAAAAAATTGAAGAGTTATGATCGGGTATCAGTGTAAAATAACTTTACCATATCCCTTAATCTCCTCACGAATGAAGACGACGTACTTGCCTTTACAATAAGCTCAGATGAGAACCCTGCTTAGTCTTGAACTGATTTGTGCAATAGGTCGCTCTGAAATCCCCCTCGAGTAATTAACAACAATGCATAAACCCAAATCCACAATGATAACAAGAATTCCGACGACGACACCAACAAAATTTCGCACTTGGTACAATTTCGTCTTCCCAGAGTCTCTGTGCAATATGATACTGCATGCTGATGCTGCGCACTCCAAGATAAACAGTTTCCATCACTCTTAACAACTCTATTTTCTGACTCATTTCTTAGTGAAGAAGGCAAGGCTCCGACTAACCTATTGTTTGATATATCAATGAAACTAGTGTTTGGCAAGTAACTAGTGTTACTGGGCTAAACACAGTGGCGCAGAAAGTTCTGTTTAGTCCGACTAACCTAAGGTGATTCTGGATTAGTCCAGTCAAGATGGTGGATCCTAAATTCAAGTAACTAGTGTTTGGCAAGTACTCCATTTTTGTTACGTTCAAAATTTCAAATCAGAAGATTTTTGCATATTGAATTTCAATTTCAAAGGGCCAATGACTATCAATGATCTTTTGACAACATTTAAAGGAAAACATAGTGGAAAACTGATTTAGGAAGGATCATTGAAATCAGTGATCCCTTTATACTACTGCATGTGAATTGGAGCTATATATGTAGCATCCCATCAAACTTGATTAGAAACTCCAACAGCATGCAGAAGCATGACTGCAAACATGAAAATAATTTAAACTTCAAACAATTTAGTAGTAATAGGGGGGTAGTAAATTTATAAATTTCTTGCTTCTTTGTGCAACAAGCCACCTAGCATGTGTTAAAATGAACTGACAACACCTCCACTTACATTTTTATTTAGCTTCTCTTTAAGCTATCAGTAATGCATAAAAAAAATTTAAAAAATTATATTTTGGTGATTACAATGATTCAAAGATATTTACCTGACCTGCCTATGATTTAAAAATATGAAATCTAAGGCCATGAATCATGCTACTTGTCAATCATTATTTATAAGTACAAAATATCATAAAATTAAGGGAGAATTATAACTTATATTAAATTTACCATTGAATTGTTTATTTTTGTCTTGTCCCCTTTGGTGTCACTGAATAATGTGGTACACTTTGCAACTTCAGAAACAAACCCTGAAAGTAGTAAATAGTAACCAAAACACAAAACTGCTGCCAGTGTTCATGTCCTTCAATGTATCAAATATGCCTAGTACTGTACCCTCTATAGAATTGTTTTATATTGACAACCGATCACAAATCGCCAAGAAAACAAACAATTACATAACTGCTTTTATTTAAAAACTAACAAATATGATGTGACAAATTGAATTGATGTGATCAGTATCAGTGTAAAATAATTTTACACTGATTGTGCATATTCCTTAATCTCCTCAAAAACGTAGACGCCATACCTGCATTTGCAATAAGCTCAGGTGAGAACCCTGTTGTCTTCAACTGATTTGTGATATAAATGCTGCTCTCAAATCCCCCTAAAGCAATACCTTTTACAAGTGACAACAATGCATAATCCCAAAACTACAATGATAACAAGAATTCCAACAATGACACCAGCAAAAATTATAACTCAGTCGAGTTCGTCTTTCCATGAGCCTCTGTGCAATATGATACTGCCTGCTGATGCTGCACACTCTCAGATAAACAGTTTCCATCACTCTATATTCTGACTCATTGCTTAGAGAAGAAGGCAAGGCTCCAACTAACCTATTGTTTGATATATCAACAAAACTAAGGGGGGTGTATTGGATTAGGATTTTAAGAGATTTTAAAAGACTTTTTTATCATGAAAAAGTCTTGTGGTATTCAATCAAGACTCTTTGCAACATAAAAAAAGTCTTTTGGTATTCAATCAAGACTCTTTGTCATTTAAAAAAAGTCTTGTGGTATTCAATCAAGACTCTTTATCACTTAAAAAAAGTCTTGTGGTATTCAAAATCATTCAAATTTTGAAGGATTGTTTAATAAATTGGATTTTGATGGATTTGGTGGGATTTTCTAGTGAAATTTTAGCATGAAAAAGTCTTTCATGAAAACATGAGATTTCTTAGGATTGTTTTTTCTTTTAAAATTTTACTATCTCTCTCCTTCCTTCTCTCTCTCTCTTCCTCTCTCCCTCTCTCTTCCCTCCTTTCTCTCTCCCTCTCTCTCTCACTTTCTCTCTCCCCCCTCTCTCTCTATCTCCCTATCTCTCACTCTCTCCTTTCCCTCCTATCTCTCCTCCCTTCTCTCTCTCTCTCCCTCCTCTCTCTACCCCTCTCTCTCCTCTCTCTATCTCCCTCATAAAAAAATAAAGTAAAATAAATAAAAAAGTCTGTATTGAGAATATTGTGAAGAAGAGTGTGTTATGATCATTGTTTTTCAATGAATCTTTAAAAATTCATAAAATCTTTTGAAATCTTTTGAAATCCATAAAATCATTTGAAATCCTTTAAAATCTTATGAGTTAAATCCATTGAAATCCAAATTGTAAATCTCAATAGTCTTTTAAAATCATCAAAGTCATTAAAATCCTGCAAAGTCTTTTAAAATCCTTAAGACTTTTTTAAACAAAAATTGTCCTTTAAAATCTTAATCCAATACACCCTCCTAAGATTGTGGCCACATTTAAGGTGATTTTGGATTAGTCCAGTCAAGATTTTGGATCCTAAATTCAAGTAACTAATGTTTGGCAAAGAAAAAAGTTCAGAAGGAGAAGCATTGCATGTGAGTGCATTGAAGGAAATATCAAGCTGCGGAAGACTATTTAGTTGACCATAGTAATTTCCAAAATACCTAAGAAGGAGCTGCGGTTGAGGATAAGCCTTATCAACCCTTTAGGCATTGCAGGTAGTGAAGAATCTTAATCATTTTCCCTTAAACGGAAGCCACAAATAACTTTGACAGTTCTACTTTTTAGAACCACTTGAGTTATACCCCTTGGAATTAAAATTTTAGCCATCAATCACTTTTTAGTTTTTACACATAATCAATTTTTGAATACCAAATAAAAATTGTACTTTTTATATATTTGCATGAATAGCCTAGTTGAAATCCCCTTTGTTTTTCTCATCAGCTAACCATCAACCTAAGTTTTCTTCTCTGAATTCTAAATTCTACTAAATGAAGTGGAAGAGAAGATAACGAAAAAAAAGTGTTACGATCTTGAAGTTTGATAGTACTTTGTTTTGTTTTGATGAAAGGGTGCCAAGTTATATTGTGGTTTTTGGTGAATTTCAAATCAATGGCATTATGATGCAAATTTTATTTGTGATTTTCAAAATACAACAGTGCTATGCAATTTGAAAACATTACTACAATTGAATTATTGCAGTCATATGATAAGGTGAAGCACTTCACATTTTAAAACCATGGAAAATGTACTGAATTTTCTTAATTTACAACAGAATGATCACTGATAACATTTACATAATACACACTGGATGAGAAATAAAGTAAACAATATCACATGATTACTATAGCACACAAACACAAACATACATTTCTTCTTCTACATTCAAGCATCTGACCATGTGATGTCAAGGCCACCCCATTGATCTTGAGGCACACCCAAGGCTTTCCACACAGCCTTGGAAGCATCAACAATGTTGTTTGGACAAGGTGGTTGATAATCATGTTCTTCATCACATCCCGTTGTAGAGTCACACTCATCAACCACAGTGGCCACTACACTTCTTCCATTGGCACTTATGGTAATCTTGTTCAGACATCTGCTCTTGTCGTTGAACCATCCAGTGGAAAGCGCAACAACAGGAGTGTCATCAGAATGATACTGATTGTCACATGCTGAAGGTCCGCCTCCATCTCCACCTTTCTGAAAACTATTAAGTGTGAGGTATGCCTTGGTATGAGTAGACACGGACGGTGAACATTCATAAGTTGTGTACATCTTTCCTTGTACACAGCAATCGGAGTCATTCTCTTTATTGCATTGTCCCGATGGAGCTTTCTTTCCCCTGATTCTACCGTTTGGACGACACTTTTGGGCTTCAGAATACACACAACTTGTTAAAATAAGAGTAATCAATAGGAGAAAAGAAACTTTGGGGCAAAAGCTCTTCATTTTGTCTATGCAACTCTATATTGCTCCTCTTAGTTCTTTTTCTTCTTAGTGTTTGATGCTATGATGGAGCTTTTAGCAGGGTATATATAGGAAACTTAATATGTATTATGTAAGTTTACTGGCTTTGAAACAAGAAGCAAAGGGTAGGGTGTTAGTATTTGGGTCAAGGCAAAGATTCTATCCTGCCGTGTTTAGCTCAAATGACAACTACCACAATATAGGATTGCTTTTGAGGTCAAAGAACAAGATTTGCACTACTAAATAAATTATCTTAAAAGTTATAAAATACACTTGAAGAGCATAATGTAAAAAACGGTGGATTAATATGTCCTATAAGATCACTTTTGAGGTTAAAGAACAAGTTCTACACTACCTTGTTTAGCCAATGCAATATTTATTTTGAACACTAACCATTACTTTTTAGTTATTAAGTATTAACAGGCAAACAGATAATTTCTCTACAAGAGAAAAACATTGCTCTTGTTTTGTCTTGTATTGATTAT
Source organism: Medicago ruthenica (assembly GCA_018208015.1). NCBI lineage: Eukaryota > Viridiplantae > Streptophyta > Magnoliopsida > Fabales > Fabaceae > Medicago > Medicago ruthenica. The sequence goes on along the minus strand of CM031377.1, from coordinate 35,644,807 downwards.
TCTTTTTAAGTCAGTTTTGTAATGAATCATCAACCAAGGCCAATGATGCTATTCACTAATGACCGTTAAATTGATCAGCTTTATGCATACAAGATATTTACCTGTTAATAATTAATGTTTAACATAAACATTGTATATGATTTTAATAGGAATTTTACTTGCCTAAGTTTCAGGGCATTGCCTCTGATGTTGACTACTATCAATTTAAAATAGGCCCCTCAAACTATTAAATAAATAACTAATTGATCTGTATGTTGTTTTTAACTTCTTTTTTTTATTGAAATCCCACATCATGCAATATAATAAAGTTTAATGTAAAACTTGTTCAAATAATTGCCAAGCAAATAAAGTTTTGTGAGAGTTAACTTATATCCGGAAGAAATCGTGCCACGACTGGAGGAATCGTGCCACGATTGTTAAGGAAATTTCTGGAGCAAGTCTCTGGAAAAATCGTGCCATGATGGAATCGCAACGTGGCACGATATATGGAGTGCTGAAGGGAAAAATAAAAACGTATCTTTAAGCGTAATATTTGTTCCTAATTTTAAAGGTTATATTTTTCTATAAATACAGATCATGTATTAGATGAAAAAGGCGTAGAAAAACAAGCCAACAACAAAACTAAGGTTTATAGAGAATTCTCTTGACAACAAACACTAGGGTTGGGATTGAATCACCATCGATTCACCTTGAACAAACACTATTAGGATTGAGTCTCTTGGTCACAGGAAGAGATTCGTGACTTTGGGTAAAATTAGGTTTGAAGACTGATTCTTGTAACCTTTTGGAATCCTTTTGTAAAATTACTCATCATTATAGTGGAACAGAGAGTTGTTCTCTCCGTCATAGTAGGTCAGTATTGGACCGAACTAGGTAAACAAATTCTCTTGTGTTCTTTTCTCTCCTCTTGCTGTTTTAATTTTTTGCTTGTGGTTATAATTGTCACCCACGTTGATATTGGTTGCTTGATTAATTTGCTCCACACATCAAGTATTTTATTGGTGTGATTTTTTAAAACGAATTCACAACAATTGGCGCCCACCGTGGGGCAAGGATCAAATCGATAATTAGGTATCATGGGTTCGAAGTGGGATATTGTGAAGTTTACCGGTAGTAACGACTTCGGGTTATGGAAGGTAAAAATGAGGGCAATTTTAATCCAACAAAAGTGTGTTGAGGCGTTAAAAGGAGAAGCACACATGCCAGCACATTTGACACCTGCTGAAAAGAATGAGATGAATGACAAGACGGTCAGTGCCATTATTTTGTGTCTTGGAGATAAGGTGTTGAGAGAGGTAGCAAGGGAGTCTACTGTTGTGTCTATGTGGAATAAACTTGATTCATTGTACATGACCAAGTCTTTGGCACATATACAATGTCTGAAACATCAACTCTATTTTTACCGAATGGTGGAGTCAAAATCTATAATGGAGCAGCTGACGGAGTTTAATAAGATCATTGATGATTTGGCGAACATAGATGTGAATCTGGAAGACGAGGATAAAGCTTTACACTTACTGTGTGCTTTACCTAGGTCCTTTGAGAATTTCAAGGATACCATGATTTATGGCAAAGAAGGCACTATCACTTTGGAGGAAGTCCAAGCGGCTTTGAGAACCAAAGAGTTAACCAAATTCAAGAAGTTGAAGGTTGATGATAGTGGAGAAGGCTTGAATGTTTCAAGGGGGATAATTGAAAACAGGGGCAATGGTAAAGGCAAGAAATCCATGTCAAAGTCTAGGTCGAAAGGTAGTGGTGAGAAGACAAAGTACAAATGTTTTATTTGTCACACTCCATGTCACTTCAAGAAAGACTGTCCTTAGAGAAAGGGTAATGATAGTTCATCCGTTCAGATTGCTAGTGAAGAGGAAGGTTATGAAAGTGCTGGAGCGCTAACTGTGACAAGTTGGGAACCTGAAAAGAGTTGGGTCATGGACTCTGGGTGCTCTTATCATATCTGTCCAAGAAAGGAGTACTTTGAAACCTTAGAGCTGAAAGAAGGTGGAGTTGTTCGCCTTGGTAACAATAAGGCATGCAAGGTTCAAGGTATGAGCACTATCCGTCTCAAAATGTTTGATGACTGTGATTTCCTTTTGAAGAATGTGAGGTATATTCCCGAACTTAAGAGAAATTTAATATCTATAAGCATGTTTGATAGTCTAGGTTATTGTACTACAATTGAACGTGGTGTGATGAGAATTTCTCATGGTGCATTAGTAATAGCTAAAGGGTCTAAAATACATGGTTTATATATTTTAGAAGGTTTCCACCATTATACCTCATGCATCGGTTGCTAGTTTGATACTTTGGACATAACTAAACTGTGACATTTGAGATTAGGTCATATCAGTGAAAGGGGTTTGGTTGAGCTAGCTAAACAAGGTTTGCTAAGGAGTGAAAAATTGAACAAACTAGAATTATGTGATAATTGCACGTTAGGCAAACAACACAAGGTGAAGTTTGGAGTGGGTGTGCATAATTCTAGTAAGCCTTTTGAGTATGTTCATTCGGATCTTTGGGGTCCATCATCAGTTAAAACTCATGGGGCAGGTTCATATTTCATGTATATTATTGATGATTATTCTAGAAGGGTATGGGTTCACATTCTAAAGAATAAAAGTGATGCTTTTGAGAAATTCAAAGAATGGCATACACTTATGGAAATCATATTGGAACTAAACTGAAAGTGTTGAGAACTGACAATGGCCTGGAGTTTGTTTCAAAGAAGTTTAATGAGTTTTGCAGGAAACGAGGTATAAAGAGGCATAGAACTGTGGCATACACACCTCAACAGAACGGTCTAGCTGAAAGAATGAACATGACCTTGTTGGAGCGTGTGAGGTGTATGCTGTTTGGAGCTGGATTATCCAAGAGTTTCTGGGGAGAAGCTGTTAGTACTACAGCATATTTGATTAACATATGTCCATCAACATGGATAGATCTCAAGACACCTATGGAGGTTTGGAGTGGGAGACCGATAGACTACTCTAACTTGAAAGTTTTTGGAGCTTTAGCATTTACACATGTTAAGCAGGTCAAACTTGATGCTAGAGCTGTGAGATGTGTTTTCATTTGTTATCCCGAAGGTGTGAAAGGTTACAAGTTGTGGAAGATGGAACCTGTAACACCCTGAACTCCAAGACTAATATTTAAATAATAAATTATACGATTAATCAACGTCAAGGTGTTACCATTCATCAAACATCTCATACTAATTTCTCATAATAAAAATTTCATCAAATATAAGTAACAGATCACAACGGAATAAACATCTCAACAAATATCATCTCGGGTCACATCATAAAATCTCAATATAAATCCTCTCAACAGTTTGATCGTATCGATCCATCAACAATAATCCAAAATAGAATATAACAACCCCCAAAAATCCTAGATCAGAGCATTTAATTTAGACTCCTCAAAAGCAGATAAAAGAGTAGGCATCAAGCCATCCTCAGCATACTCACATGCAAGCTAGTCCTCAACCTGCAAGTCTACACCACGAGGATGCAAGCAACCAAAAAGCCACTGGAGGGTAAGATATATGTTCAACATAAAGGATCAATAAACGCATGTAAGTTCAGGCAAAACAACAACATCATATAAGCATGCTTCATACAAAGCCTGGTTACAAACATCAACATTTATATCATAGTTATATTCCATTAACAGCTTGATCACATCAACATTTTAAAGCAAGATTTACAAATCATACATAGCATATCATCATCAATAAATAATCATCAACTCAACTATAAGTCATTCGCATCCCATCAATAAATAATTATCAATTCAACTATAAGTCATTCACATCTCATCAATAAATAATCATCAACTCAACTATAAATCATTCACATCTCATCAATAAATAATCATCATGTTCATGCAATGCGCCTAACATGACTCTACATGCATGTGGTACCAAGTTTTGGATACCAGAGGTCTGTTACTGAGTGATCCCACGACATGTTGTATTATCAAATCCCTCGGCATGTTGGTTTGTTCAGAGGTATATTATTGAACTCCCTCGGCATGTTATTATCAATTCACAACTCGATTGACTATGTATGCATGAACACCACGTATAGACTCGATAATGCACTCATCATGTTGTTATATAATTCACTCCATCATATAACATATCTCCACATCAACACCATTGCATTATCAAAGCGATACATCCATACATTACAAGTCATGTTATCATCACAACGTCATTTCATCACATCAATCACACCACATCTATCAATACATAACCAATTCACCACATTCATCATGTTTAATCATCAACATATCATAATCATCATAACCTTATACTTTCACTTAATCCTATTTCCATAGTTCACAATCCATGTTTAATAAAACTAAGTTCATTAACCTAGCACCAATTATTTCATCACCATATCACATACTCGTCATGTTTTCATCATCATTCATGCTTCATTAGTCAATTAACAAGTTCACATTCAACTCCCGACTCATTTAAAGATAATTCATAAGTTCATTTCACATCTCTCCATTCCTAAGTTATCCTTAATCATACACCATGTTAATCAATCATATTCATCATAATTAAACACCTACTAATCAAGTCTAGGGGTTTGGGACCCAAACACATGCCTTAGGAACCTTTAAAAACAATAAAAATGAAGTTTCGGGCTACAACAAAAAATGCATGGTCGTGCGCTACTCACGCACGATCGTGCAGCCCTGTGCCGAGAGAAACACACGGTCCGTGCGTATAGGGCGCACGGTCATGCGCAGTGCACAGACCAGAAAAGTTGAATTTTGCATTTCAGCGCGGAAAAACCGCATTTAACGACATCCTTCGATCCAAAACACACCAAACTCGATCCAAATTATTCTCATTCTTCACCTTAAACAACTTAATTAAACTCAAGTCCACAATTAATCATCATGATTCAATCTTAACTCAATTAATCTTCTCAAAACTCATTTTATCAAAACAACTCAACACCAAACATAGCACAACAACAACAACAACAACAACTTTTCTTCACTTTATCATAATCCCACTTATTCATTTCAATTATCATAACAACAACTTAATCATTTTTATCCAATTAATCATATTCACCAAGAACATAGCAACAACAACTAATTAAACCACAACTTAATCAACATAATAACATGAATTCTCAAACAAAACATATACCTATGATCAAAATCACTTAACAAACCACAATCATCATCAATTATCATGTTATTCACCAATTTCATCAAAATTCACAAAGTTACCAAATCATTATAACCAAACATGAATTCTGACACATAAACAACATGAATTCATCAATTTCACATACTCAAATTAACCACAATAATTAGAGCACGAAATTACCACATAATCATCATCAATTATCATGAAATTAAACATAATTAAAAACACTCAAACTACCCAATTGCTTATAAACCCTAGATGGTGAAAGTAATCTTCCCTCTTACCTCAAATCTTCACTCTAATAAGCTCTTCTAGGTTGATTCTCCCTTTTCCCCTTGTGTTCTTAAGCTCCTCTTCACTTTCTCTCCAAGCCTCTTCCTCTTTCTCTATTCTCTCTCTAGCCTCTCAAAAGTTTTGTCACAAATGAGTCAACGCTAATTTCTCTACAACACACACTATTCTTTATATATAATAGGTTTGGGTCTCTCACACTAATGAGTTTAGTCACTTCTCATTCTCATAAATAATTCTCTACATTTTTACTTTACTTAAACCTCCCGTTTTACTCTTACACCACTATCCTCTAAATTCTCTAATTTCTAACACATTCACAAAAATACTTTTCACCCGTAAATGACTAAAATACCCTCAATCACTTAAAATCCACTAACCCACCAATTCTCAATAAAATAACTAATTAACAGATATAATAAATAAATAATAATAATACATAAATCTAATACTAAAAATTGGGCTGTTACAGAACCTGGAGGATCAAAAATTATTTTAAGCAGGGATGTTACTTTTGATGAGACCCGTATGGGCATGAAGTGCAAAGACTTGGAAACAATCTCAGAAACGGGGGTACAGAAAATTCAGTTTGAGGTGGAGCATACCACTGATGAAGGGGAAAAAGAGGATCAGACTCAAGTACCTGATGAGAGTGGAAGCCAAGAAATTATTGCTCATGACTATCAGCTAGCAAGAGATAGGGAGAGGAGAGAAATTAATCCACCTAAAAGATACGGTTATGCTGACCTTATTTGTTATGCTTTGAATGCAGCTGAAGAAGTGCAAGACTCGGAACCATAGAACTTCAGGGAAGCATTAGAAAGCAACGAAAGCAAGGACTGGCTGAAGGCAATGAATGAGGAAATACTTTCATTGGAAAAGAACCAAACATGGAAACTTGTTTCATTACCTAAGAATCAAAGGGTAGTTGGAAGCAAGTGGGTGTTTAAAAAGAAAGAAGGAATACCAAGGGTCAAAGCACCAAGGTATAAAGGAAGACATGTAGCAAAGGGTTTTACTCAGGTGGAGGGGATTGATTACAATGAGATCTTTTCATCGGTGGTGAAACATTGTTCTATAAGGATACTTATGGCGATTGTTAACATGTATGATCTTGAGTTAGAATAGATGGATGTGAAGACCGCATTCCTACATGGAGAGTTGGAAGAAACTATCTATATGTAACAACCAAATGGTTTTGTAGAAGACAATTCAAAGGTATGTCTGTTGAAGAAATCTTTGTATGGGTTGAAGCAAAGTCCAAGGCAGTGGTATCGTCAGTTTGATGATTTCTTAGTAAAGATTGGTTTTGTGAGAAGCAACTATGATAGTTGTGTGTACATGATGAGAAGGAATGAGAAAGTCATTCTCTACCTTTAAATAAAAATAGTTCCTTCCTAACATTTACATTCTCTCTCTCTCTCTCTCTCTCTCTCTCTCTCTCTCTCTCTCTCTCCCCCCCTCTCTCTCTCTATCTATCTCTCTCTCTCTCTCTCTCTCACTCAGGTATGTGTCCAATTTTTTGTGTTCCAATATCATTTCTGTAATAAATATAAGGAACAATATTAGGATACTCTCAAGTGGAAAAAAATCTTGAGGAAATAATGTGTTTGATTTAGACCCTTGACATATAAAAGGAGATAATTTTAGACTTTGAAAAATTGGTTAAATGTTGACATTAAAGATCTGAGAAAGCACGTGACAAAAAAATTGAGATGATTTTTTCCTCTTAACATGGATATAATCCTGTATGGAGAGACAATCAGGGGCGGATCCAGTGTATAGTGAGGGTGTGCATCTGCACACCTTGAACTTTGAAAAATTGCATTAGTATCCCTGCTTTTTTGCATTATGGATACCCTGATTTTTTTACTTTGCACTTTAGACCCAAAGCTTTTGCACATAAATATTGTCTATGCAAAATAAACCCCAATGTTCTAAATATTGTGAACAAAAATAAAATAAAATAAAAAAATAAAGTTGAAACAACATTGGTCTAACGGTAGCAACCAATTGTGTAGGCAAAAATAATTTGGAGGAAGACTAAGATGTGCGACCTTTTTGTAGTAGGAAATTTTGCACCCTCAGGATCCTGGATACATCACTAGAAACAACCATATTACCTTGAGCCACGTGTGGGTCTATACTCTACTTGGTAAATATTTCAAACATACTGTATTGTATATTTTCAATCAACAAAAGTCAGTCATGGTTTCGAGGCAACCTCGTGACAAGCATTTTCAAGTATTTATGTTCTTTTTATCTTTATTAGGCTTGCACCAAATAATCTCCATGGCAGGAATCTTTCAGGCAATGTTCATGAATCATGTACATCCTTCATAACAACTTATGGAATTATATCAACACTACACAAAGATTCATAACAACTTATGGAATTATATCAACACTACACAAAGATTCATAACAACTTATGGGATTATATCAACACTACACAAAGATTCTCAACACAACAACGGTGAAGAGAGGAATTAGACAATTTAGATTATGTAACACTCTTCCATTTTTGTAAATAATTGATATAATGATTATTTTTAACTAGAATAGCATATTAAACAAAAGCTAAAGTTGATGATATGGCCGGCAGAATCTATTAAGGATGTTGGCTAGTTGTATTTGGTGTGATTGCTACATCAATGGAGTGTTAATATTTGGACTATTACTTGGTTCATGTTGAAGTTACTTACTGCCAACTTGTGTTTCATGGATTTAGTTTTGTCTTGTATTGTTTACTTTTATAGTGGTGTCTGTTTAGGGGTCTTTTTGGCATCTTGATTGTTGCATTTTTACTTTGTGGAATGTCATGTATTCTTGCTTAGGTGTTGCAACTTTGTTGCCAAGGTGTACTCGTTTCAAGTGAAATACTTATGTGTCAATTAATTTGATGACATGGAGACTCTTATTATGTCTTGTTATCATTTTTTTTTTAGGGATTTCTTGTTATGATCATTGTTTAATAATTTCTCCAACTTTAATTTTAAGCCAGTTTTTGAATGAATCGTTTACCTAGGACATTTATGTTTTTTTAAGAGGCAAGGCCAACGATGTTATTCACTGATGACCATTAAATTGATCACAACTTTATACGTACAATATCTTTACCTGTTAATTAGAAGAAAAGAATGCGTTGGTTTTGTATTTAAAGTTTAACATCAACGTTGCATGATTGGAATAGGAATTTTACTTCCCCACGTTTCAGGAATCAGGATATTGCTTCTAATCTGAAGGAAAAACTATTAAATAAATAATTAGTTGATCTATATGTTGTTTTTTACATTTTTTTTTAATTGAAACCCAACAGCATAAGAAAACAATAAAGTAGTCTAAAACTCGTTAAAAGAACCATCTATTAGTCAAGCTGTAGTTGTTATTGGCTAAACAAAGTAATGTAAAAGTAATTCTTTGACCTTAAAAATGTTACAACCCTACATTGCAGTTGTAACTTGTAGTGAACATAACCAAATGATTTACTTGATGTGGCTATTAATCTCTATAAATACCCTTTGAGAATCTCAATCCATGCATATCAAACACTCAAATACTCAGAGTAAAAAACAGCTAAAATAGACAATATGAAGAGTTTTTGCACCAAAGCATCCTTTCTTTTTCTAGTTTTTCTAATTATCACAAATTTGTTGCACTCTGAAGCCCAACAGTGTCGTCCAAGTGGTAGAATTAAAGGAGAAAAAGCTCCTTCCGGACAATGCAACAAGGAAAATGATTCAGATTGTTGTGTACAAGGAAAAATGTACACAACTTATAAATGTTCACCATCGGTATCTACTCACACTAAAGCATATCTCACGCTCAATAGTTTTCAAAAAGGTGGAGATGGAGGTGGTCCTTCGGCGTGTGATAATCAATACCATTCTGATGACACCCCAGTTGTTGCACTTTCTACTGGATGGTTCAACAACAAGAGTAGATGTCTTAACAAAATTAAGATTAGTGCGAATGGAAGAAGTGTGGTGGCCACAGTTGTTGATGAGTGTGATTCCAGAGCCGGATGCGATAAAGAACATGATTACCAACCTCCTTGTAACAACAACATAGTTGATGCCTCTAAAGCTGTGTGGAAAGCCTTGGGTGTGCCTCATGATCAATGGGGTGGATTGGACATTACATGGTCTGATGCTTGATATTATATGCATTCAAAAAACAGTATGTGTTTCGTGTAGTACATTAAGTGTTTTGGTGAGTTTATCTGTTTTTCGTCTTTTATGTATCATATATATCAGTATGCAAGTTTTTCTTTTTCTTCTTTACTATGTAAGTTTTCTTTCAGATGTAAACGATCACAATATTTGAAGTTTGAGTTGTTTTACTTTAGTTTTGATGTGTGAAACAAAACTATAACAATCTTAATTACTATATTTTTCAAGACAATCTTAATTATTTTTTTATGGTCCTTGTTGAGTTCTACTGAAAATGATTTTGCTTGTAAAAATCACAAATTTACTTTTTCATTTTATGATTATCATAATTATAATCAATGCAAAAGTTTGCCACAAGAGATCTAAAAGAGATAATTCGTGCAAAAGTTTGCCATAAGAGGTCTAAAAGAGATAATTCGTGCAAAAGTTTGCCATAAGAGGTCTAAAAGAGTTATGTATTTATACAAGTTTCTCTATAAAAGTTTGTTACCATATTCCTAGCTTTGATGTATTCTAAAATTCAAAAAGTAAAAAATAAAAAATATTTTGTGTCGTATCGTATTCATGCCATAGTACATATCTTAACTTCATAGATCAACACACAAAAAACATCTATGGCAATAGTGGCTGCTTCACTATTCTGTCGGTGTAAGCCGGTATATCTTATGCAGGAAAACACTCTTGGAAAAAAGAAAGAGAAAAAAAAACGTTGTAGCATTCTCGGGATTGTACTCGGAAACAAAACTTAGAAGAGACTTCAACTATCTCATTTGAACACTCTTAGGTGCCCAACACCATATTGTAAATATGAATTACTTCACAAATGCATTGTCAACCATTCAATTAGAAAAATCACATAAAATTATTTGTCATAAATGGTGTTTCAAAACCACAAACCATCTAGCCCAAGTTTTTTTTTTTTCAAACAGGCCATGAAATGTATCCTGAAACCTTCAAATTAAAATTCCTCACAGCTATAAAAACATGAGAACCCCAAGTGAAATCATGGGTGGAGGATAGCTAAGTGAGATTTATGAATTGCAAAAGTCAGCTTGCTCTATTCTGATGTTGGTACTTTCCATTCTTTCATCACTACTAAATAAAATTAGATGAGTGATCATGAGTCTGAAATATATACACAGTACGTGTCAACCACGCATTAAATCAATGTCAGCATGGGAGTTACCCATATCCATCTGACGCGATGCTGCTGACCAAGGACTTAAGGATGAGGTTGGATTTTGATTTGGTGAAATGCTATTCAGTGCAGCTGGATTATGAGCTCCTTGATGATCTGATTCAACAGCACCTTCTGCATCTTCTGAGCTTTCCTTTTTCTTGTTCTTTGCCTTCAATCTACCCCAAAGAAAGCTCCCAATCATCACCTACAATCGTGACTTTTATGTTCATTAAGTAGCTCAAAAAAATTTATATAAACATGCGAGAAATTAGATAAGAATAATTTACTTCATATACACTATCGGTGTAAATATTTTTTAGATTGTCAACCAATCATATTTGTCAGACAATTTTCACCAAAATAAAAAATACTCTTCAGATAATTAAAAATGTTTGACTTGAATCATAACTACTAAAATCACACATATGATTGGTTATGATTTGTTAACAGTGTAAATTTTACATTAACAGGGTCAGGTGTTGAAATTAAACTCATTAGATGTCTGTTTTAAAAGTATAATATAAAATAACATAATGATGTATGGTAACACTGAAAATGTTGTTACCTCGACAGGACCGGCAGCAACAAGCGGTCCACCAACTGCTCCACCAAAGAGGCGGCCATCAGGACCAAGAAGGGAAATACTTAGTCCACCATCTCGGTTCCGTGAGGAGCCATTTTCAGTAGGCAAGTAACAGCCTGACATGCTCATTATCTGAAAATGTCCCTAACAAAGCCAAAACCAAGGTGGCAATTAAAATATATAAACAACCTTATAATAACAGATAGTGGATAGAGAAAGAAATTTGACAAAGCAATACAAACATGAGAAATGAAATTTCCTACTCAAAATATGTGCTTAAAGCTAGGTCTACATACAAGAATAGAAATTTCTTATTCAAAATATGTGCTAAAGGCTAATATAGGTCCATACACCAATCAGATAATCATGGTGACTCAAAAAGTCAAAATGATTCCACGGCACCAATTTACTTTGTTTTAGTAGAACCATCAAATTTTATTTGTACCCCAATCATATATGTTTGCATAGACGTATGTACACACATATTCAGGCATGTGTTTATGAATTACTTTGCAATAAATTCCATGTCAGAAAAATATTTTTAAATTGCAGTACTAATACAAGTCTTAAATTATGTGCATGAATTAATCAATCCAATAACTACGAGGAATAGACATTTGATTATGTGCACAGTACCGTCCGTGCATATACGTGGCATATAGGCCATATATGTCTTTATATGTAACAACAATTCTATATGAACTAGGAAGTGTATCCAAATTAACACAATAACAGTAGCAAAGTCTTCATACCTCAAACTTGAGAGTGCCACCTGAAATTGAAGGCTCACGAAGAATGACGGTTGAGACACTGCCAGAAGATGACATAACACAGAGAGCTCTAGCTCGCACCTGAGAAAATGTCAAGATTTTTGATGCAATGTCCTGCAGCAGAAAAAAATGTTCACACGTGTAATTCTCCAATATTTACATAAATGTCATAACCTTTGGCACACACTTTATGACCCCTTGCTTTCCCATAACTCTTGGTTTTTGCTTCATTAGGTCAACTTTTCCTTTTAAGATAAATGGATATATGAAAATCTGATCACAATTTAATTTAAACTTTTGTCATTATTAAAAAAATAGTTGTACATAGTGCCACATTTCCTTGCTCTAAGAAGCCAAAAATTTGGTTGCAAATAAATGTCAGCGGATGCTTTAGATAAAACTTCAAGTGAATAAAAAAACAGAAATATCGATAGAAACTCGGAAGTTGATATTTATTTAAATAAGTAAAAATATAAGGATTCTTATGTTTCACAGATCATGCTGTAGTTGTTGGACTAACTAGTAACTAGTATTTCACTAAAAATGATAAGATGCAAATACATTTATTAGGCTACTGATTGTATAAAATTGCATGTCAACACACCATCATATATCATTCTGACTTCCAAGTCTAAAAAAATCATATAATATCATTCAGATTCATATTTCTCCTTTCTCTCTTTTCCATATAGTTTCTTCCCAAACTTAACAACATATAAAACCAAAACAGAGATAAATCCAAGTTAATAGAAAAAAAATAAATACATACTTCTCCACTTGCAATGTGGATGACATGAGGAATGAATCCCGTCCCAGCTGAACCAGACATCAAATCTCCTATAAATAAGTAACCACTTAAACCATCAGAAAGTGTAGATAAAGAACTTAGCAAACTTATGCATTGTTACGATAAATATAAGTATCATCATATGTTTTCATGATGAGATCATTGTTATTTTATAATTTTATACGCATGTTTTAGCCATCGCAACTTTGATTATTACATATTGTAGTGCAGAATTTTATAACAATATCATAATAAAATCATAATACCCAACTAGTAAATATTTTTATATCACATGCATTTACTCATACACACACATGTGGGCCTTCCACACACATACAGTCTGTTTGGTTAGAAATGTTTGATTTGTCAATATTGATAAAACATTTTTCATTGATTTCTACTATATTCTGGTGCAGTAACTAATGATTCAAGTAATGTTGTTTTTGGTCGATATAATTCTACAATTGCGGAAAGGCATCATGGTATATATAAATGAACATTTAAACCATAATCACCAATTTAATTGTAATCAAATTTCCTTTCATTCATAATTTAAAATGAAAAAATGCTAGCAAAACTTTAAATTCAAGCAAATTGATACCTCCATATCATTGGAACTTAAATGCCATTGCTTATTCATGTCATGATGACATTAGCATGTCAAATTATCAACATAAATATATAAATAAACAACCAAAATAAAATTTAGAGAACAAATAACATTTGAATATAGATGTATAAAACTTTAATCCAAACTTTTTAAATACCACTACCGAATACACGAGGCATCTTCGGTGCACAAAACTGGTTTGAAGAGGGCTGGGGCCACGTCTGGTTCGCAGCAGAGGGGAGAGTGAATGAGAAAGCAAAGGGAGAGTGACAAGAAGAGAGAGCGGGCGTATCTGTTCTGTGGCCCCAGAAGAGAAAGGGATATTAGGGTTTTCTTCTGTGCGAAAACCCCAAAAATACCCTTGCAACTGCTCCATTTTAAGGGTATATTAGGATTTTCAAACCCTTAAAAACAATCATACTTATGTAGTGGCGCCTCCTTAGCAAAACACGTGTTTCTCGTGCACGAACGTGGCCACACCTCTATTCTACACCACCTCGCCACGTGTGGGTGAGGCTAGCCATTGATCCCCACCGCCCCAACTTTATCACACCGCCCAAACCGCTATTGACAACGTAGGAATCAATCAAACCAGTCCAAACTGGTATGAACCAGTTGTTTTTGTTTTTTTATTGATTTTATTATAATTAGAAGATCAATTCAGATTAAAACAATTTTTTAACCCAATAAAAATTTAATGTAAGTTAAAATCCCGACATATTACATTCAGTAATCATTATAAATATTTAGCTTCTTAATATTTAATTTTTTTTCTTGTAAGATTCAGATTATGATTATTTTAGGTGCGATCATACCTATACTAATGCACCAAATCACATCAGATTAGGATCATTTTATGTTCGTTTGAATTTTTATCTCTCTTACTTTCTTATAGCTTTATATTTATATTAGTTAAATAATTAGTTAATATGTTCTATAATAATAAAAAGATACAGAGCCTGTTTGTTTAAGCTTACGAAAAAAGTGATTTTAAAGTTGTGTAAAAAAGTGATTTATTTCTTATGTAACAACTATTTTCATAAGCTACTTTGAGTAACATTCATAATGATTAGAAATAAGATGTTTTTAAAAGTTCAAATAAACAACAAATATTTCAAAAGTGAGACCATATATTTCAGCTTTTTCATAAAATATGCTTTTATTTTGTCAAAAAATCACTTCGAGCATATGTATGTTTAAGCTTTATAAAGGAAAAAAATTACACTTCAGAAGATGTCTATTTATCTACAGAAAATACATCAAAATTTTAAAAATAGTTTCTGAAGAAAAGCCTTAGTAACTACCGCTTAAATAAAAAGTGATTTATATTATTGTAACATAACAGAAAACAGCTTCTGATTTACAAACCATATTTTTTAAAATAAAAAGTTATCATAGTTAAACTGGTGCTTTCACCAATTTCATGACCAATTTGAAAAATTGATTCAAACCACATACATATATCTTTCATGCATCAAACAATAATCATTATTAACACAAGAGAAACTATAAAATGCAATAGAGATTTACCAAAAGAAGCCAATTGTTGTTTCTTCCCACTCCCAGGCGGACGCCCTCTCCCTCGTTTCGGGCCGCCTTGCGTCACGGTTCCAGGATTACTAGATGGTGTTGGACTTGGACTCAGTGCCAATGATACAACTCTATCAGCGCCATATTTCCTCGGCCTTCCTCTCTTCCTTTTCACAGTCTCCCCAGACGGTACTCCAGTATGACCACTCACATTGACACCTTGAGATGAAATTGCCGAAGATTCTAGCGGTAGTGTGGTTCCAATGTTACTACCACCACCACCAATGCTGGATTGAAATGGTAGATTGGGATTAGACAGTTGATTAAAACTCGGCGAAACATGTAACTCATGTTGTGCTCCAGAACCAGGTAGTACTCTCTGCTGCATATAGTAAGATGCAGAATTGGATAACGCCATATGGTCCCCGTGATCCATGCATTTACTTTCAAACGTCTTCTTTAACAAGAAACTTTGACCTCCAATATTCAAATATACTAAAAATTATCACCAAACTCTGCAGATAGAGTATAATGACAAAATTTAAAGTGAAAAAAGAACACATATTAGAATACCATAAAATATATGAAATTCAATAATTCAACAACAAATTACCAACAACTGTCAAACAGTGCTTAAGCCTCACATTATTTGTAACTACAGTTCGAGAAGAAAGACTAATAATCCTTCAAATCAAAATAGGGTAGCTTGTAGCAGATAAAGTTTCTCTTTGATGGCAACATATTAACATACATATGAAAGAAAGTGAAAGGACACAAGACTCAATGAGTCAATGGTACCCAACAATGCAGAAGACAAGATAACCATAAAGTAGAAGATAAATAAGAAAAAAAGATGAGAAGCAAGGCATCCACTACAAATAAGGGAACCACTATCCAATCACATGTACATGTTTAACATAAGACATAAAGAGCAGCCATATCACATCTTACCAAACTTATGAAGCACTAACACGACACTGACACGTGGACAACAATAATAATTTGAAAAGAAAAAACAAAGTAAAAATTAAAAATAATTGAATATAATCACATGTGCTTGTAGATGCTATATGGAACTGCAAAAAAGTAAAGGTTGCATATTGAACATGGAAAGGTCCACTCTTACCAGCACCAATAATAAACCTTAAACACAAAGCAATTTCAAAGGTAACCAAATAAAACTCAACCTTCCATGCCAACACTCAGAAAATCAATAACACAAAAACATACAATTTGTAAAAGTATTACAGGTAAAACCGACACTTCTGATCAAAGACGTGTAATTACGACATGGGCCACTGTCGGACACCGACACGACAACTACACGTGTAATTATGTTCAATTAATTCTTTTTCTCTAATTATTACCAATGTCGACGTGTCATTGTCGTGTCCCGTGTGCTTCACAGGTATTACTTCAAACCAATGCCATAGAAAGGCCACAAACCCAGTTCCAAAAATAGACCACAAAATACCACAGCACAATCTCAGAACCACAAAATGACATACAAAAACAAGTAAAAAACTTAAGCATGATGTTTCTGACATAAAGTTACAACCTTTGGCAAAATGGGTTTTGAGTTACAACAAAATATAACACCCCAAATACATGAAACACAAAATGCAACATGCAGATAAAAACATAAACAATGAGAAGGGATAAGAAATCATACATACATTTGTAAGCAATAATATCAAAAGTGTAGGTTGCAACAACACCAATTCCACCTGTGAACAAATTGAAGCTAGTAATTGTGAAAAAAAAAATCAAAAAAGTTGATGTTTTTCACAGTGTGGGTGTGCAAAGAAAGCAAATTGAAAAAGGGTTACTATTATAATGAAAAAGGGTTACTGAAAAATGGAAAAGAATGGTGTTTCTCTCTCTCTATCCAGTGCAGTAGTGTGTGAGCTGCACACAAAAGTCCTTATCTAGTTGCATAAAATTCTAGGGCTATGGTTACTTTCTCTCTCTAGAAAAAAAAGGGTTTGTTTTTTTGCTATATATATATACTTTCTCTCTCCTCGGTGGGTTGCGATATCGGTTATGCTGATGATGTTTTGTTTTTTGTGTGGGTGATGTTTCTGGGATTTAGGAAAGGAGGTTTTGTGAAGCAAACAAAATAAGCACTTTTTGTTTTGGATAATACTGAATATTTTATTTTTTAAAAGAAAGAGAATATTTAATTGGGAAAGGTTAATGAGTGCCCCGGACACTCTTTAAACACCCAAATTGGTAAGATTTTATAAAAGTGTATGTATTTATTGCATTGGAAATTGAAGTCTTTAATATTTCTAAAGAATAATTTTTTTATTAGAAATGCTTAAAGAGTATCCGGGAACACTCGTTAACAAGATCCTATTTAATTTCATATATATTAATAATCTGATAGATGAGTTACCGTGTTCACCGACGAGATCCGATTACAGTCAGAACAAAATTCTATACAGATAAACATAACATTGAAATTGTTTGCACCTCGAGATTCAAACCAAAATTCTAAAGAAGAACACACTTTTAATTCTTAAACATTACTCCTTCCGTCCTTAATTATAAGTTTTGGAGGAAAAAAATCTAGTCCATAAATATAAGTTTCTATACAAATTACTAGGTGCATTTATTATTTCTTTTTCTTAAACATATCTCTAATTAATACTACTAACTTGCAATTGAATATGAAAGATTAAATTAAATATACATACTAGTACAAACAAAGAACAATTTAGTAAAATTCACACATAAACTAGACAAATTAATTGCATTATCAACTTTTTTAAATATACTTAAATTAGTCAAAAGAGCTTATAATAGGGATGGAAGGAGTATTAGCTAACATCTTGACTTAATTAAGTACCTTGTTAATAATAGGTTTCATCCGAAAAATAAAGCATTTGAAAGAATTAAAAATTAATCAAGAAACAATTCTTAAACAACTTTACTTGACTCCAAAATTGTAGACTCATATAATATAAATATAAACAAATAAATTTTTGGGGATTGTCAAGAAAAGAAGGGAATTTATTTAGCTCTATCTATCCACGCGCCTTGTAGGATCCGATCATTATTATTTTGTTGCAACTTGCAAGTGCAACGACGTTAGGGTGTTGGCTAATAGATCGGCCTATATCACCCAAAATATCTCTCAAATCTTTGAGAATCTATGCTTATATACATACAATATGCTCCTAATATAGTAACATTTTTTTACAAAATTACATAACGTTATTTAGGGTTAAATAATAGTATTATTTTTTGAGGTGGGGTTAAGTATTATTTTGTCCATCTAAATATACTGACTTTAATTTTTGATCTCCTTAAAAGATTCCATCCAATAATTATTTCTTTGAACTTTTTCATCTTCAAACTTGATCTTCGTTGTTAATTGTCATTACTAGAAACTGACTTGATAGATATACTTAGCTGATATAAATTATGTGTGAGGTACATGTGGCTACACTATGTTCATTTGACTCGTTGTCCTCCAATCAATCTAACTCAACAGGTTATTGTTAAAGGTGAAAAATAAAATTGGAGATCATACTCGAAAATATCAATTTCAAAAGTGGATCAAAGAAACTTACCCCGAATTAAAAAATAAAATGGTGGATAATGTAGATGACATTCACTATTTCACACGATCATTTTTGGCGTTGGTTTCACTCAAATCGACCTTACGGTCAGTAATAATGGAATAAAAATGTGAAACTCAACAATAGATGAATCCCGAATTTTGAGAAAAGTAATGAAATGGCTAAAAATTAAATTAGTATATTATAATGACTACCACAAGGATAGAAACATTGTTGTATTGGCTCCGTGTGTATAACTCTGTTGATAGAGACACTGCATTATACATGCAGAGGTCGAGATTTGAACCCTAGATTCCCCGTTTATTCACTTTAAAAAGTGAAATTCTAGTCACTAGGCTACTTGAAAAGAAAAAAAACACATTGTTGTATCTTTAGAATGAAATTAGGGATTTTGTGATTTAAGAGTCTTGCTTTCTTGTTCTCATAATGAGCCAAAAGCCCATTCAAGACAGTTATTCTTGAGAATTTCTTTTCTCACCCTTAATGTTTCTCATGCGCCCTTCAAAATTCCAAAAATGTTCTTTAGTTTTTGGATTCAAAATTCCGAATAGAGTTTTTCGACCATTTTCAAAATGAAAAAAATAGTCACTATCGTTTTCACCACAGTTCAACCATGGTAAGTATTTCAAATTTTAGGATCCAAACGCCCCCTTTACATGCTCCGAACCCTCTTATGCCAAAAAATCTTGGGGAAAAATATAAAATTTAACTTTGACACGAGAAAGGTTTGAAGCATGTAAAAAGGGTGTTCGAATTCTAAAATCGAAATGCTTAAAAACACTTGTTTTCTATTTAGATTATAGAATCTAAATGGGTAAAAAAAAAAAAACTTTTAAAAAAAGCACTTAGTCACGGCTCAACCAACAGTGGCTAAAACGAATGTGACCAATTTTTGTTCTCTTCGAAAATAGCAGATAAACTCATTTCGGATTCCAGGATCCAAAAATTCAGAGGCATTTTTGGGTTTTCGAAAGGTGCGTGAGAAACATGGAGAGTGGAAAAAGAAATCATATGATTTCTTTTACTTTTAACTGCACAGGTGGTTATAGTAAATCTAAAGAAAGGAAGGTGTGAATGGCAGGTCTGTTGAGCAGAAGAAAAAAAATGTTGTATACTGGACTGTTAACGGCTCACGAAACGAAAATTGAGTTGGCCCAATTCAGATGATAGATTGCAACAGAAAAATATGAGGTTCAGAAAGCAGTTTGGCTCATATCTATTTTTGTATCAATTACTTCTAAAGAAAATACTAATCATTTAGTTCCACTCTCCCATAATTAAAATCTTAGACTCTTAAATAAAAATATTAATTTATTAAATAAGAACTTAAATAAAAATAAGGTAAAATACCATGTTATCAAACTCCCCAATGCTTGAACCATTGTTTGTCCTCAAACAATAAGCTTAGGTAGAAAATCTTTTAAGACAAATATTATATCAAAGAAAAAAGAATAAAAGTTCAATAGTATGCATAACTATTGGTAAATTTCAACAATCAAGGGGTCATCATCTTAAGTTCCTAGAATCGTAAACTCCTTTAGGTTACACGTCCTCAAGAATTCATGAATTTTCCTCAAAGATCAAGTACTACTTATTTTCTTATTATTTTTCTTGTGAAAAAATGCATAAATCAAGAGTTAGATTTTTGGCCAGATAAAGAAATTAAATTTCTTTTCAAAAAAAATTGACATACCATTATAAGTTTTTTAGCAACCTATTTTTCTTCAGCATTGTTTTGACTTTTGAGGCATATGGAAATCAATCTCATTTAGAAGAAATGACCAGGTAACAGTCAATAATTTTAGCGGGATTAGTTGTCTTTTGAGTAAATCATCAAATTTGTTCCTGAATTTTCAGGGACCAATCAATTTTGTCCCCCAATTTTGCGAAATATCAATTTAATCTCCTGAATTTGTCAAATGTCAATCAATTTCGTCCCTCCATTCAATTGTGGTGTTAACGGTGCTGATGTGGGACGTTAACCACACACATGGGTTGCCATGTCATATGCCACGCAAACAGGGACTCATATGATGGAATCTGCACATAATTTCCAGGGACGAATTTGATTAATTTGCAGAAAATTTGTGGCATGTTTTCAACCGTTTTCCAACAGCTATTTTTCCCCCAAATCCATAAAATTGGAACCCTAATTCTATCAATCTCTTATATACAGTCCAAAATCTCCAAAATTTCTTCAATTAATCTATTACAAAGTTCTTCCCCAATTCTAAAAACGTAAAACCCTAATTTGTTTTGATTCAATTCGAAATCAAAAATCCACAAAATTTGTTCAAGCAAAATTGTTCATCCTGAATCTGAAATCATGGGTGGTTGGCATATGGGCAAAAACAGTTATCAAACGAGTGAATCATCTTCAAGCTCTATGTTTAATGGTGATGTCAAAGTGCTTGAATGTTGGTGTCCCATATATCAATTTGATCCTTCATACATATATGTTCAGAACAAGTTAAAAACACAATGGGCATGAAACATTAATAAGTCATAATTAATTAATTTCACTGCAAGTGCAGGAATGATACATAGTAATAAGCAATCCAACATTGGGGTATAATTAATAAGTCGTAAGTCATAGTACATAGCCCAAAAAAGAAACCCAACTAGGGGGCATAATTTAAACAAGCCTAAATATTACATAGTCCAAAAGCACTTGTGAACAGTTGATTAAGCATCACTTCTTTGGAAATTCTGGGGTTGGGATAAACTCCATGAATTGGGGTTGAGTAGAACCGGATGGGCCATAACTAGGAAATGGTACTCTAATAAGTCCAGGAGCAGTTGGATGTGATGGAGCAGGACCCCTCACTGGTGTTTGCTTAGACCTATCAGTTGAAATAACTGGTCCTCTCATGCCATATCTCCTTGTACCAACACCATGCAATAACATTTTCAATAAAATCAGTCCCCAAAAATATAAAATTTTCAATCAAATCAATCCCTGAATTATGTAACTAACTATCAAATCGATACTTGTCCAGGCACTACTTCATTTGCAGCAACATTGATGACATTTTCATTTCCTGCAACAACATTTTCATTTCCAGGCACTACCTCATCAGCGTAATATTTTCTTCCATCCTATGAATTTTGGCAACATTAGTCATAATCACTCACAAACAACAACATACAAACATTACAACAATTTGATGTTAATCAAACTGACCCTAAACATCAAACTATGTTAAAAACAACAAATGTAATACTTTTCATCAATTTTACTAACCAAATCATAAAAACAACAAATGTTCAAGTCTTAAACAAAAAACCCTAAAATGGTTAATCTGATTAACGAAAACTAAGGTTTCAAAATGGATAATTTGTTCAAGTGCCAAACTAAGGTTTAAAAATGGAAAGGAAAACGAAAATGAAAACAACAAAGAAAAAAAATGAAAACGCAAACAAAAAAGAAAAAAAGAATGTTTATTTTCCACCAAAATCAAAACGAAAACGCAAAAGATTTGGAGAAATCTTACCTTCACGTCGAAATCGTCCTTCAAATCGTTCTCCACCTTGGTTCGTTCCTGTAACACCCTAACCCTTAATCGCCGATTATTAACTTTAATAAAAAAAAAACGTTAAGGACATAGGAAGTTACAACATAATGAAAACGCATTTTCATAAACATCAACAGATCAAAATATATTTGATTCACATACAGCAGCGGAAAATATTAACAAACAGAGACGTGCGAAAAAGACGCAAAACATGAAACAGAAAATGCTGTCACAGCACATTTTCACTAAGACCTCCTGGGAGTATTTTCATCATAACTCAAAAACTAAAAGTCATTTTCACGTCAAACCAAAGCCACTGGAAAGCTAACAAAATTATCTAAAACTTTCATGTTTACACCCAAGGCCAATTCTGTACCGATCAGTACCAGTTTTTGTTTTGAATTCGGAAAAGTTGTGCAGAAAATCAGACCAACAGCATTAGAAAAACTAACATCCAAATCTACAACAGAGACCATTGCCAAATTTATACATACACGTTCAGATACCCAAAGTAGTGTTACAACTATCAGAGCCATAAACTCTAACTAGGATACAACACCTAGTACAAAAAAGTAAGGATAGCTAAGCTATGTCCTCACCACTACGCAAGCTTCTAAACAGCAAAAAGCTACTCCTCGACGATAGCCTCGTCACCCTGATATTCTGGATCCCCAAAGATCCAGCAAATAACACAAAACAGAGAGTGTCAGTATCACAACCAATAAACATGTATAAATAACACATTATTATACATAACCAAAACACAACACGTAATCGACAAAACACAAAACTCATCAACCCCACACGAAGCACAAAACTCATCAACCCCCCACGAAGCATAAAACTCATCAACCCCACACGAAGCACAAAACTCATCAACCCCACACGAAGCACAAAACTCATCAACCCCACACGAAGCACAAAACTCATCAACCCCACACGAAGCACAAAACTCATCAACCCCACACGAAGCACAAAACTCATCAACCCCACACGAAGCACAAAACTCATCAACCCCACACGAAATTCATCAACCCCACACGAAGCACAAAACTCATCAACCCCACACGAAGCACAAAACTCATCAACCCCACACGAAGCACAAAACTCATCAACCCCACACGAAGCACAAAACTCATCAATAACAATTATCACCTAACAACCATTATGCACACATAATGTCACAAAGGATGCATGCCTCAAATGCATTCTCTAATGCATGTGGTACCAAATCATTTTGGATAAACTTATATCCTTATCAAGCACTCTTGATAACCAAGCACTCTTGGATTTCATATCCGCACACGGATATCATCGAATAACCCGCTCCGGGTATCATACAATCATGAAATGCATGATGATTCACTTAGCAAATATATGATACTTACACTACATATTCACTAATATTAGTGTACACTTATCACTATACTTACTAACACAACTAATTATCAGCACTCTGATAATTATCACAACAACAACAAACACAAACACTAGGCTTTCATGGCCAATTCATAAGACACAACATGTATATACTCAACCATGTTCAACAATCTCAAATAAACCAAGCAATCATACCAAAATCTCAAACACATAAGGGTTTCAAAAGAAAACCCACACACTTTGATAACTTATCCATTTCAAACATATTCATCACTTCTCACACCTTAGTCTTTAATATTACTAAGTCCAAATCCACTTTCAAAACCTTAGACACACTCTATTAGTTCCTAACAGCCATTCCAAGTATTATATAACACATACTCACACAATATGATGCCCTTAACAAAAACCACCATTGTTAGGGTTCACGCAAGCTTTTCTTGAACAACAACAACATTTTCGAATACCCAAACATAGATAAACATCATATAACTTCAATTAAACATACTAGCAACATCACTTAGCATCAATTAAGCACAACATGATCATTAACAACTTTAATCATAAAAACTTTCTATCAAAACCTAGATAAAGTGAAAGGAGAAGTTTGGGATGGAGAAATAGACATTCTCCCCTTCTCAAAATCACTTATGAATAAGCAATACTACCTCTCTTACCTCAAAATCGATGAATCAACGAAAGTTCCAAGCTTTCTCTTGCTCTCTTGCTCTTGCCCTAGCTTTCTCTCCTAGCTTCTCACGTTTTCTCAACAAAGAAGATGAATGGCACTATTCATGATCTTACAAATATCTTATAACTCAAGGGAATGAATCTTGGCCATCCAATCCACTACTAACTCTCATGATCAATCCTAGCCCTTCAATCCAATCCAAGCTCACTAAATCTCATCCACTTGATCATTACTACTTATTCATGACCAAGCCCATTACTATTCACGCCCTAGGCCCAATTTCACCCAAAACTCTAAAAACTCGATTACGAACTTATCCTCGCGCCAAATAATTATTTCTCGATTACGCGAAAATATTTTTAAATGCAAATCCATAAAATAAAATATATAAAAATATAACATACGAAAATAGGGTCGTTACAACTCTACCCCCCTAAAAAGAATTTTCGCCCTCGAAAATACCTGAAAACAACTCTGGATAGGAGTCCCGCATCTTGCTCTCGAGCTCCCACGTCGCATATTCACCGGCTGGGCCTCCCCAAACGACTTTCACCGATGAAATCTCTTTGTTCCTGAGCCTCTTCATCTCTTGTCCTTCAATCCTTAAGGGTACCGTTGCAACCGTTAAATTCTCTCTCACTTGTATCTCGTCCGACTCAATCACCTGTGACGGATCCGATACGTATTTCCTTAATTGAGACACGTGAAAAACGTCATGTAGATTTGACAACGACGGCGGTAACGCAATCCTATACGCCACCTTCCCAACCCTCTTCAAAATCTGATACGGACCAATGAACCTCGATGCTAACTTCTTCGATTTCAAAGCTCGTCCAATACCCATAGTCGATGTAACTCTTAGAAACACATGATCTCCTTCTTGAAATTCTATATCCTTTCTTCTCTTGTCGGCATAGCTTTTCTGGCGACTCTGCGACGCTCTCATCTTTTCTTGGATCATCTTGATCTTCTCGGTCGTTTGTTGCACAATCTCAGGTCCAAGCACCACACTTTCTCCCGATTCAAACCAACACAAAGGTGTTCTACATCTTCTCCCATACAACGCTTCAAAAGGTGCCATACCAATGCTCGAATGAAAACTGTTGTTATACGTAAACTCAATCAATGGTAAGCAAGCTTCCCAACTCACTCCTTGTTCCAAAATGCACGATCTTAATAAATCCTCCAATGATTGAATCGTCCTCTCTGACTGACCATCCGTCTGCGGGTGATAAGCAGAACTCATCCGCAACTTAGTCCCCAACGCCTCTTGCAAACTCTCCCAAAACTTTGAAGTAAAACGGGGATCTCGATCTGATACGATACTCGACGGAATTCCATGCAATCTCACGATTTGCTCGACATAAATCTCAGCCAACTTCGGTACTAGCATACCGGTCTTGATAGCTATGAAATGAGCAGACTTTGTTAACCTGTCGACAACTACCCAAATCATATTGTTACCTTTCGACGTCTTCGGCAAACCGCTTACAAAATCCATCGCAATACTATCCCATTTCCACTCTGGAATAAACATAGGTTGTAATAGCCCCGACGGCTTCTGATGCTCCACCTTGGACTTCTGACAAGTCAAACACGCGAAAACAAACTCGGCGATCTCTTTCTTCATCCCTTGCCACCAAAACATTTTCCTCAGATCTTGATACATCTTAGTAACACCAGGATGAATACTTAAGTTGCTTCTGTGACCTTCCTCCAAGATCATCCGCTTCAACTCAGGCACATCAGGTACACATAACCTTCCCTGACACCTCATCACGCCTTTCTCATCGATCTCAACGTTTACCTTTTTCCCTTGCTCGATGAGCGTCTTAAGCTTCGTCAATCTCACATCAGACTCTTGTGATCGCTGAAAACCTCGAACCTTGACCCATACAAGTAGTGCCTCCAAATCTTGAGAACAAACACGACAGCAGCTAGCTCCAAATCATGCGTAGGATAGTTCCTCTCATGAATCTTCAGCTGTCTTGATGCATAAGCAACGACTTGTCCCTTCTGCATCAACACACCACCTAGACCCATCTTCGACGCATCACAATAAACCACGAACGGTTCCTTCGGATTTGGCAGAATTAGCACAGGTGCAGATGTCAACCTCCTCTTCAGCTCTTGGAAACTCTGCTCACACTTGTCATCCCAAATGAAAGCTTGACCCTTCCTAGTCAACTGCGTCAACGGCAACGCCAACTTTGAAAATCCTTCGATGAACCTCCGATAGTAACCGGCCAAACCAAGAAAACTTCGGATCTCAGTAACAGACTCCGGCGTTCCCCAATCTTGCACGGCTTCTACCTTAGCAGGATCCACTGCTATACCACCACTTGAAATGACGTGACCCAAAAAGCTAACTTTATGCAACCAAAATTCACACTTAGAAAATTTTGCATAAAGCTTCTTCTCGCGCAACACCTCCAACACAATCCTCAAATGCTCGGCATGTTCCTCTTCCGTCTTCGAGTATACCAAAATATCGTCTATGAAGACCACCACGAATCGATCCAAAAAGGAATGAAATATACGATTCATATATTCCATAAACACTCCAGGTGCATTAGTAACTCCAAAAGGCATAACAGCGTACTCGTAGTGACCATACCTTGTCCTGAAAGCAGTCTTCGGTATATCCTCCACCTTAACTCTTATCTGGTGATATCCCGATCTCAAATCAATCTTGCTGAACACACAGGCTCCCACTAACTGATCCATCAAATCATCTATCCTCGGAAGTGGATACTTATTCTTGATAGTTGCTTTATTTAACTGACGATAGTCGATGCACAGACGCATACTACCATCTTTCTTCTTTACCAACAGAACCGGCGCACCCCACGGCGATACACTCGGTCTTA
The DNA here is from genome assembly GCA_018208015.1 of Medicago ruthenica. Classification (NCBI taxonomy): domain Eukaryota; kingdom Viridiplantae; phylum Streptophyta; class Magnoliopsida; order Fabales; family Fabaceae; genus Medicago; species Medicago ruthenica. Next base: position 35,617,662 of record CM031377.1, on the reverse strand, counting down.
CAAACTTTTTCTCTAACAATTCCTCCAATTGTTCCTTCAACTTTTCTAGTTCAGCAGCTGACATACGATACGGCGCCATTGATATTGGACTAGTACCAGGTACTATGTCAATTGCGAATTCAACCTCTCTCTCGGGTGGTAAATCCAAAATGTCATCTGGAAAAACATCTGTGAAATCACGCACCACCGGCAACGCATCAACCTCAATCTTCTCTTCCACTCTCAACGAAGCAAACATAGCAAACACGTCCTCTTGAGCCTTCACTGATCTTACCACTTCTCGACAACACATGAGCTTCGAACACAACTCTGGCTCCAGTCTTGGGAACATAACCGTCTTCTTACCACAGTTGATATGAACCCGATTAAATTCTAACCAGTTCATACCAAAGATAACGTCTATTCCGCTCAACGGAATGCAGACTAAATCCATTCCAAAGTGTCGACCATACATAGTGACTGAACAGTCAACACAGACTAGAGTAGTCGATACCGAACCACTTGCAGGCGTTTCTATAACCATGCGTCCCATCATATTTTCTACTCTAAGACCCAACCTCTTAACGCAATCCACAGAAATAAACGAGTGGGTAGCACCCGTATCAATAATAGCAGACAAAGGAGTATTATTGATAAAGCATGTACCTCTGATCAAGTTGTCCGCCTTCGCATCACCACCATCTAAAGCAAACACTTTTCCTCCAGCCGCTCTAGGCTTCTTACACACGTTGCTCTTATGACCCGCTTCTTTGCAGTTGAAGCACACAATACCCTTCTTGCACTGATCAGCTTTGTGGTTAGGATCACCACACTTGAAACATTTTCCATCATTCTTCGGGCACTCAAAAAAACGATGTCCCGGTTGTCCACACTTAAAGCAATTCCTATTACCTCCAAACTTGTCACCACTACTCCCACCTTCATCGGGTTTCTTCCCACCTCTGCCATACGGTTTACCTCTAGCCATGTCCTTTCCCCTCTTCTCATTCGCGGCTTTGTAGTAATTAGCCTTAGCTTTACTGTCCTTATCACATATTCGGCTCTTATTCACCAACATCGGAAAATTCCTGATCTCGCTAAACCCAATCAACTGCTTGATGTCTGGCCTCAGCCCATTTTCAAACTTTACGCACTTGTCTTCCTCAGCTTCCATCGTGTTGTAATGAGGAGCAAAACGACACAAATCTTCAAACTTGGCCGCATATTCAGAAACAGATAAACTCCCCTGCTTGAGCTCCATGAACTCAATCACCTTACGGTTCCTCTCGTCTGCCGGAAAATACTTGGTTAAAAACTCTCTCCGGAAACGAGCCCAAGTAACCAAAGCTCCACCAGCTCCCAACCTCTGACTAGCGTTTCCCCACCAATGATCGGCCTCATCATGGAGAACATACCCTCCTAACAATACCTTATGCGCGTCCAGACAACGCATAGCCCCGAAAATTCTCTCAATTCCTTCCAACCAAGTCTGAGCTCCATCTGGATCGTATCCTCCCTTGAAGATAGGCGGTTTGTTGTTCATAAACCTCTCGAGTCTCAGCTCATCTTCCCCGCCTCCTCTAGCTTGTTGTGCGGCTCTATCCGCGGTCCTACTAGCAGCCTCCTGAGCCATGGCATCCGCCATCCGCTCCATCGCATCCGCAAGTGCTCGTTGCATCATATCTACACACACTACCAATCATCACATAACACAAGTGAGAACACAGTGTTTAAGGAAACACATGTTACACAAAGGGTATACTAAACTTAATTGATCCAATGGATCGACCTGCTCTGATACCACCTATTGTAACACCCTAACCCTTAATCGCCGATTATTAACTTTAATAAAAAAAACGTTAAGGACATAGGAAGTTACAACATAATGAAAACGCATTTTCATAAACATCAACAAATCAAAATATATTTGATTCACATACAGCAGCGGAAAATATTAACAAACAGAGACGTGCGAAAAAGACGCAAAACATGAAACAGAAAATGCTGTCACAGCACATTTTCACTAAGACCTCCTGGGAGTATTTTCATCATAACTCAAAAACTAAAAGTCATTTTCATGTCAAACCAAAGCCACTGGAAAGCTAACAAAATTATCTAAAACTTTCATGTTTACACCCAAGGCCAATTCTGTACCGATCAGTACCAGTTTTTGTTTTGAATTCGGAAAAGTTGTGCAGAAAATCAGACCAACAGCATTAGAAAAACTAACATCCAAATCTACAACAGAGACCATTGCCAAATTTATACATACACGTTCAGATACCCAAAGTAGTGTTACAACTATCAGAGCCATAAACTCTAACTAGGATACAACACCTAGTACAAAAAAGTAAGGATAGCTAAGCTATGTCCTCACCACTACGCAAGCTTCTAAACAGCAAAAAGCTACTCCTCGACGATAGCCTCGTCACCCTGATATTCTGGATCCCCAAAGATCCAGCAAATAACACAAAACAGAGAGTGTCAGTATCACAACCAATAAACATGTATAAATAACACATTATTATACATAACCAAAACACAACACGTAATCGACAAAACACAAAACTCATCAACCCCACACGAAGCACAAAACTCATCAACCCCCCACGAAGCACAAAACTCATCAACCCCACACGAAGCACAAAACTCATCAACCCCACACGAAGCACAAAACTCATCAACCCCACACGAAGCACAAAACTCATCAACCCCACACGAAGCACAAAACTCATCAACCCCACACGAAGCACAAAACTCATCAACCCCACACGAAATTCATCAACCCCACACGAAGCACAAAACTCATCAACCCCACACGAAGCACAAAACTCATCAACCCCACACGAAGCACAAAACTCATCAACCCCACACGAAGCACAAAACTCATCAATAACAATTATCACCTAACAACCATTATGCACACATAATGTCACAAAGGATGCATGCCTCAAATGCATTCTCTAATGCATGTGGTACCAAATCATTTTGGATAAACTTATATCCTTATCAAGCACTCTTGATAACCAAGCACTCTTGGATTTCATATCCGCACACGGATATCATCGAATAACCCGCTCCGGGTATCATACAATCATGAAATGCATGATGATTCACTTAGCAAATATATGATACTTACACTACATATTCACTAATATTAGTGTACACTTATCACTATACTTACTAACACAACTAATTATCAGCACTCTGATAATTATCACAACAACAACAAACACAAACACTAGGCTTTCATGGCCAATTCATAAGACACAACATGTATATACTCAACCATGTTCAACAATCTCAAATAAACCAAGCAATCATACCAAAATCTCAAACACATAAGGGTTTCAAAAGAAAACCCACACACTTTGATAACTTATCCATTTCAAACATATTCATCACTTCTCACACCTTAGTCTTTAATATTACTAAGTCCAAATCCACTTTCAAAACCTTAGACACACTCTATTAGTTCCTAACAGCCATTCCAAGTATTATATAACACATACTCACACAATATGATGCCCTTAACAAAAACCACCATTGTTAGGGTTCACGCAAGCTTTTCTTGAACAACAACAACATTTTCGAATACCCAAACATAGATAAACATCATATAACTTCAATTAAACATACTAGCAACATCACTTAGCATCAATTAAGCACAACATGATCATTAACAACTTTAATCATAAAAACTTTCTATCAAAACCTAGATAAAGTGAAAGGAGAAGTTTGGGATGGAGAAATAGACATTCTCCCCTTCTCAAAATCACTTATGAATAAGCAATACTACCTCTCTTACCTCAAAATCGATGAATCAACGAAAGTTCCAAGCTTTCTCTTGCTCTCTTGCTCTTGCCCTAGCTTTCTCTCCTAGCTTCTCACGTTTTCTCAACAAAGAAGATGAATGGCACTATTCATGATCTTACAAATATCTTATAACTCAAGGGAATGAATCTTGGCCATCCAATCCACTACTAACTCTCATGATCAATCCTAGCCCTTCAATCCAATCCAAGCTCACTAAATCTCATCCACTTGATCATTACTACTTATTCATGACCAAGCCCATTACTATTCACGCCCTAGGCCCAATTTCACCCAAAACTCTAAAAACTCGATTACGAACTTATCCTCGCGCCAAATAATTATTTCTCGATTACGCGAAAATATTTTTAAATGCAAATCCATAAAATAAAATATATAAAAATATAACATACGAAAATAGGGTCGTTACAGTTCCCCTTGCGTTTGCGTTTGGAGAGGATGAAGATTGTGGAGTTTTTAGCGAGAAGGAGAAGAGTCAGGGATGAGTTTTATGGATTGTGTGAAAAGGGATGATGAAAGTATGTGTTTCTAGAGGGGTAAAACGGGAAAACCAGGAAAAAATTAAAACTGAAAAGTTAAAACTGAATTTTGTACAAATTCATCAAATTGGTCCATGTACACGTGGAAGCTAGATGACACGTGTACAATCTAGCACAACATGCAGCAGGCCACCTCAGCAGCACTAACAGACTGTTTGGACGGAGAGACCAATTTGATGGACGTCTACAAAATTCAGGGACGAATTTGATATTTCGCAAAATTGGGGGACGAATTTGATTGCTCCCTGAAAATTCAGGGACGAATTTGATGATTTACTCGTTGTCTTTTACTGTCCAGGCATTGTGGGTCAACTTCCTTCAGGAGAAATGACCGGTAAGGGTCATCAATATTAGTGGATAAGTTGTCTTATAGTGCCCTACAACCCACTCTATTAGCTCAAGAACTTATTGATTTCAGGTTGGCCCATAATTTGAGGGTATTAAAATTTTCAATTTAACAAAGCCAAATCATTTATTTTAAGTATCTACTAGTAAATCTGAAGAAAGGAAGGGTTGAATGGCAGGTCTGTTGAGTAGAAGAAGAAAAAAATTATGCAGGCTTCACAAGAAGATAATAAAATTCAATAAATTTATAGGACAAGAGTATGAGGAATCATGAATCTAAGAGATTTATAAAGCTTGGTTTCAAATTTTTGAGGAAAAGTAACAAGAAACATGCTAATTTATCGAACCTAAAGATGAATTACCACATGATCATCTAATTTTCCTTTACCCAAACATAGAAAATAATTAAAATTATTTGTCCTAATGTTTAAAAACATAAAAGGTTTTACCGTTTTAGACAAGGAATCGAGTTATAACTTTTATTCGAAGCATAAAAGAAAGGAAACTAATAGAAATGCAAATTTAAAAGAAAGTTTTGTATAATTTAGAAGAAAATGAAGAACCCCTCAATGCTTGAATTGGGCACTGTCCTCAATGTTTAAAGCATGGAAAATTAAAAGTAAAGAAGAGGGTTAGGAAAGCTCACAATTTGAAGAAGAGAACATCATTATTGACACTTTTGCTTCATTTTCTTATGTATAAGACTCATAGCTTGTTTTCTCCTTCTTTATGTATGACAAAGTTTTGGTATAAGTTTTTAGTGTTATTGCCTCCACTCTTCAGCTTTCCTCTTCCTTTTACCTTCATAGACAACTTCTAAAACTACAAAACAATTTTGTTAGTACACAAAAGTATGGGTTGCTTACCACAAAGCGTTATTGTAGGTCTTTAGTTTGACCCATTGTCCCTTAGGGTTTTAAGGTGGGAGTTTGGGAAAAAGGTATCCTTCTTTTTGAGTTTCTTCCTTTCCTTCAATTTTTAAAAATTTCCATTGTTCTTGGTGGAATTCTCATCCAAATCCTAGTCATGTATTCCCACATTTTTCTTTATTCCTTTCTATTTCCAAGTTCAATTTGTGATGGCTTCCACACTTTTTGGGTAGACGATTCAATATAATTTTCTTTAGTAGTACTTACATGTGAGATTTTTTGGATTGACAACCATTTAAAGGATTAGAAATTACTAATTGATCTTCATCATTATCTACATTGAGAGAAACTTTTCCATTTTTTAGATCAATATGGGCTTCCATAGTTGGGAGAAATGTTTTCCCTAAAAAGATTGACACATCATCATCTTCATTCATATATATCACTACAAATTTTTTTTGGCTAGGTCCTCCATTAGAGTTAATTCCATTTAGGCTTTCAAATACAAAATTACATATAGTACTAAAATTTTCACTAGGTGAAACACTAGGAGTACCTTTTTTCAATAACAAATCCTTTTTAGCATCAAAATCATTCATAAAATTATTATCAATTTATCATACATGCCCATTTTATATGGAGGTGTCGATTGATTGCATGCCGATTGGTTTCTTTGATCCTCATCCCATGAAATCTCGAAATCTCCAAGAGGACGGTCTTCAATCATAGAGAGGACAAGACAAACAAAACAAAAAAAAAAAAGGAAAACTAAGTAAATGAAAAAGAAAAATTCTAGACTAAACGAATTTGAGAAAAAAAATTCTACCCCGATTTTCAACAAGTGCAGGCAACGACGTCAAGAACTTGACACACCCACAATTGTACAGGTATGTTGTTGCAATAAAAAGAGTATCGTATCAATAAAGACTTGTGAATCTTAAGGTACCTTTTTCTCTTAAGTATGCAATTAAAAAGTATATTTAAGTTTTTGAATGATTGATGATTCTAATTTGATTGAAAATATGCAATTGATAAAAATGTCCTCGAAACATGGGAGTTCATCACTACAATTAACATTCAAAATAGTTCTTAAGCCTCAGGAACTTAATGCCTAAAGATGAGATAATCTCTAAATATCAAATATTATATTTCTAACAACAAAATTCCCCCTAATTATTTTGAGTAGTTTAATAATTAGTTTTTTATTTTTGGAGGGAATAATTCGTATTTTATATCAACTTGTTTTGGCGTCGTTGTTGTTTTCTTAATATACAATAAAAAACTAAAATTGATTTCCTGTTTTCAAACAGAAATTCATGAATGAGAAACGTTGGAAGAGTTGTTAGATGCAAACTAAAAACAAGACAGCTAGCTGCAAGCAACAATTTTATATACTAAAAAAGAAGCATGATTAGGTTGATCAAATGTATTCCATGAAATATAGCTAATTAACAAAAAGGGACTGTATCAAAATATTTCAATTTCAATTCATGTGTGTTCTTATTTTTCATCAAGGACAAAAGGAAGACACAGTGATAAGCATTAATTCTTTTTGCCAAAATTTATTGCAATTTGAGTGTTTGACAAAACAAGTTTTTTGAAGGGGCAAGTGTTTGACAATTGATCATAAGGTAGAATAGTGAAATCAATTGAATTTAATGCTTCCTTAGTTGTTGTTCGTTCTCCTTATCCTATTTTTTTTTTGTTGAAATACATCATATGTTTTTTCTAGATAGTGTACACATGAACTCAATTATTGGTTGAATGTGCATGATTTGACTTTGTAACCCAATTACAGCCAATAATAAAAATAATCCAAAATACATTGCCGGTGGAATCCTAGGATTATTTTAAAATTAAAATGAAACTTAATAATAAATAAAAAATGATAATAATTCACAATAAATGTAGCACATATATGTCTACTTTTTAACATAGAAAATACTACTCCCTCCGGTCACATTATAAAAAAACAAATTTTTAAATTTATTAAATAACTAATATATTTGGTCTATAAATGTGACCAAATACATCATTTATTCAATGAACCTAAAAATTGTTTTTTGTTTATAAATATGACCTGAAGAAGCATCTCTTTTAAAAAAAACATAGAAAATATACCAATTTTTAGCATATGATCATATATTTTTAGCAAATATGATTAAAACAAATTCGTTTAATAACGTCTAACATTTTGTTATTATAGTACTGTTGTTCATTTTTAATGGTATTTTAACATTTTTAATTAATAATTTAAATTTATGTAATACTCGTGTTCTTTATATTTTAATGGGGTTTAGTTTTTTAATTAATAATTTAAATAATATATAAAAGATAAAATATTTTAAGCTAGGGATAAATTTGGAATAAAAAAACCATCACAAAAAGGGGTATCTCCTTTATATATTGTTAAAATATATTTTTGCCAATTTTAAAAATATATATATATATATATATATATATATATATATATATATATATCCACCTTATATTATAAATCATTTTAAGAGTTTTTTTTAGAAGAAACTTATTATTTTATTTTTTCATAGTCTTAACTATTATTAATAAATCTTTTTTATTCTTAATATAATGACCAATATAAGAAAATAAAGTATAAATTTATCATTTTACACAAATTATGATAATGATTGCATTGGACTATTTTTTTAATTCGTGTGTAATTATTTATAATTAAAATAAGGCAAAGAATATAATAGATATTTTTTTTAGTATAATAGGTATTTATTCATTCAAAGTAATAGTGTGTGGTTTGGTAAAAAGTATAAATATTCGACTCAATGACTAATTAATTTGAGGTGTCCAATCTTACCGTCAATTTGCACGAATTTCGGTTAAAGCTGGTACAAAACATTCAAGTTGATAAGAGAAGAATCTATAGTAAATATTATATAATCTAATTGATAAAAGATAAGTTCGTCCATTGAATCAACGTGTTTGATAGAATTAAAGATTGACTTAATAATATAAACACTATACATTAGAGATTAAGTTAAAATTAGATACACTATAAGACTATCAGTTAAGTGTTGTTAACATATTGTTAAACTTTGATAGAAACACTATATGACTGTCAGTCAAGGGTATGTTTGGAAATACATTTTTTTTTTAGCTTATAGTTTATGTCTTGTAAGTTCATTTCACTAGAAAATACATGTTTGATAACCGTCGCTTCTCACGAACTTATAACATTTTTTGATAAGCTAATTCAAGTAGCTTATAACTTAAAGGTTATAACTTATCATATTGTATCCCATTTTACACCTGGAATCTTAATTGAAAATTTAATATTGATTAAATATATCATTTTATGTCATTTCATATTTTTAAGTTTAATTTAACCTTTAATTTTATCAAACACTTCACTATCAGTTATAATCTAACTTATCAACTACAAGTTCATTCATTATAAGTTCTTATTGGCTATCCACTATTTGTTACAAAACCGAGCCATAATGTACTTTGTTTAAACAGAAAAATCAGTTTATTTATTTATAATTTTAGGTGTATTTATTTTAGAATGAAAATTCAAATATATATATATATATATATATATATGATATTAATTTAAATATTTTTTATCAGAGATTAAATTGAAATAAGAAAAAATTATTAACATCAAATCGAGTCTTTTTTTTTTTTTGAGAGAAAATTGAGTCTTCTATCTTTATTTTAATATATAGTTTATGCCAAAATGGAAAGGTCAACAAAATACAATTCATAAGCTTAGGCAGTTAGGCATAGCCCCATCATCCCTATCTTCTTTATTCATTCATCATTCTTCTTTTCAATTTCATTACAAAAAAAATCTTCATTTCATTTTCAGCTGAGTCCCTTTTTTTCTTCTCAACTGAGTTTGTTCATATTAAAAATTGGATTTTTAATATTTTTCTTCATCTGGGTTGAAGAATTATTGCCTTCTGAAGGATAAAAAAGGAAAAATTCTTGACTTTCTGTGGAAAATTTTAACTGGGTTTTGATTGAATCGAGAAAAAGACTCGAACTTTGCAGATTACAATTATTTTTCTATGCGACAATTCGGATCTTGTAAAGATATTGATTTAATCGAGAAAAAAGAAAAAAAAAACTGAAAAAGTGATCCTTTTTTTTACCAGCTTCAGGGGGATCAACTTTTAGAAGAAGAAGCTTAAAAAGGTGAAGTAGCTTTTAGATAAGTTGAAAAAGTGTTACTTTATTTAGTGTTTAATTTTGAAAATTAAATATTTAGTAGCAGAATACATTGAGTTGACTAAAAAAAGATATGCAAAGAGATCATAAGAAGTTGAATATTTAACATTTGTGTGTTTATGATTTGCCCCACTTTGGTGAAATGCAATTAAATGTTCATTTTAGATATTTTATTTTGTATGGTTTTAGGGGAGGGGGCTTTAAATGCTGAAGATTATTACAAGTTGTTAGGATGTCACATTTAAGATTATCTGAAGAATATGAGATCATCATCAATCCCATAAAGGAAAAAATTATTTGATTTTCCTCTTTCTTAAATGAGGTAGTTTTACATTTTTGCATTGTTGATGTTTGTCTTGTCTTTAATTCTGGCAGAAGGCTAATGATGATGCTTTTGCTGCCTGAAAATTTAGTACAGAATCTATGGATGATTCTGTTTTTGTTGTTTAGCAGTAATCAAGGACCTATCTAGCAGTGACACCGAAACGACACTTGAAGGTGTGTCATTGTATCTGACACCGACACGACACTAGCATCACATGTGGTTATCTTGAATTGTTCTATTTTTTTAAATTATTATCGGTGCTGATGTGTCTGTTGTGTTGTGTCTGGTTTTCGTATCTGTGGTAGTGTTGCTCAAAAGTGGACTAGGATAAGAACTTTTCTTGCTGGTTTTTCCATTTACCTTAACTAAAACAAAGCTTTCTGATATGATTCACACAGGCATTTGTGGCTGCAATGTATTACATATACATGAGCGCTGGTAGAGTCCAATATGTTAGAGTTTCATAGAGTCCGTGTGTAGCTGAGTGGAGTAAATGCTGTATTCGGATATATAAAAAACACATCAGTAAAAGTGGAAAAGGCTGTTGTTTCTTTTAATCTGATTTAAGTGTATCAAAATGGGGATTCAGTGCTCCAGCTTGGTACCATGCTGTGTGGATTCACAAGTTAAAGCATCTGTTCCTGAAGTTCCAGGTGCTGGTAAGTAAAAGTGATACACTGTAGTACATTCTGTTATGCTGATTTTAAACTATTATTGATACTTGATTTGTGTTTATTGTGACGTCTGTTGCAGAAAATGAGGATAGAATTGAGACTAATGATGGACCTTCATTTCGGGAATTTACGTTGGAGCAACTTAATAACGCAACGTCCGGTTTTAATGTTGAGAATATAGTTTCTGAACATGGAGAAAAGGCTCCAAATGTTGTTTATAAAGGGAAGATGGAGAATCAAACGAGGATTGTTGTTAAGAGGTTTAATAGAAGTGCTTGGCCCGATGCTCATCAGTTTTTGGTAAATTTTATCTTTTTTCTTTTAAATAACTTCTTCAAACATACTCTTAAACTTTCAATTCTCCTATTCACGACCTTGCACTAGACAAAACACTGTTTTGAGCTGGAAAAGCCATTGATGGTAACATGCGAGTGTGCTTGAGTTTAGTGATAAAAAGGTCGTATAAATATGCGTTTGGTATGACTCATAGTTTACTGATAAGTGGACAGGCCGTTCGAGTGGTAGGCTCAGGGTATCATGTAAACTGGACAGTAGTATTTAAACGCAAGCTGTACTCTGTAAACCCTAAGCTTGAATAATAGAAAGGAATTGCAGCCGCTGTACAATCAGAGATGTAGGCACAATTGGCTCAACTCTGTCAAATGTCACGTGTTCTTTGTTTGCATTTTTTATATCTTTTTACTTTTGAACCATGGTTTCTGTTCTAACAATATGTTATTAGTGATATTCATAATAGTCAAAAAAATTGTTAGGTTTGATTGTTTTTCAGTAGCTAGTGCAGTAAGTTGTACTGGTATGTTTTCCTTTGACTCTGTCCTTTTCCCTTTCAAATTTTGGTAACTGTAGGAGGAAGCTAGATCGGTTGGTCAGCTTCGTAGCGAAAGATTGGCAAATTTGCTTGGTTGTTGTTGTGAAGACGATGAGAGGTTGCTTGTAGCTGAATATATGCCCAACGAAACACTTGCAAAACACCTTTTCCATTGTAATAGCTCATTTCATGCATATGTCATCCTTCCTTTTTAATTTTGGAAATCAGATCAGTATGAAGTAATGGTTTATCTTTTCATTTCTTTTTATTGATTATCTGCTTTGTTATGAGTCAATACTAAGGCTTCATTGGTGTATAGTATGGGATTAGTACCAAAGCCATCATCACAATTCGATCTTTTTTCATTTGAAATTTCATAATGTTCTCCATCTTAAGGGAAGTTCATATTTTAAAGTACTAAGTTATCAGCAAAAGTAGCATCAAGTATTACTAAATTTATGCAAAGAAATAATTTCGAGGTGTGAAAATCATCTTGTAAGGGTGAATCCATTTTTATTTATTTTTAATTTTGAAGGTGAGATCTCAAACAGTCAAACTGTGACATTCAAACTCTAAACAAAACATTATGATGTTTGAGCCTCTCTCTTTTGAGAACCTGTTTTCTTTGATACCATTGTCATGATTGTATTGTTGAAGCAGTATATGTGTTTATGTCAGGGGATTCTCAACCGATGAAATGGGCAATGCGACTCAGAGTTGTTCTACATCTTGCAGAAGCTCTAGAATACTGCACAAGCAATGGTCGTGCCCTCTATCATGACCTTAATGCATATAGAGTTCTATTTGATGAGGTAAGTTTTGTACTCCACTTCTTAATACGTTTTTAACATAATTTGATTAATATAAACAGTAAATAATATGTTAATGTTTACAGGACGGTAATCCTAGGCTTTCAAGTTTTGGCCTTATGAAGAATAGTAGGGACGGAAAAAGTTATAGCACAAATTTGGCGTTTACTCCTCCAGAGTATCTCAGAACTGGTGTGCCATATCTTTTTACTGCTATGGTTTTATTTGAGTTAATTTGAAGAAAAGTTATGATTCATTTAGTATTTCAAAATTGTTTCATGAACTCAATACAATACCATTCTTTGTATGTCAAATAACAATTTAGAAAAGCTTAACATGACTGCTGAACAGGTTATTGCAGTCATGAGTAGCAAAAGTCTAACTTCGCTTAAACATAAAAGAAATTGGAAACGATGAAAAATTGTTACAACGGTGCTTAACTAGCTTAAATTCGTTTCTTTCTTTTATGTAACCAAAAAACGGAGACAGATTCTGTGGATGTATATTTTACCTGAAGTCTGAGCTCATTGCATACTCAAGAATCAATTTATAATAGGTTTAATTATTCTGTTCGTCCTCAAACTATTTGGAAAATTTTAAATAAGTCATGAATTAAAAAATTTATAATTGAGTCCCTGAATTTGTCAAAAGTATTTAATTAGATCCTTGTACTATTTTTTTAATCAAGTGCCTGAACTCTTGAATAATTTCTAACTAGGTTCCTCCCAAAATTTTAAATGTTTTTAATTAGGGCCCTAAACTCTTGAATAATTTGTATTTGGGTCCCTAAGTTTAGGAACCTAACTCCAAATTTTTTAAAGTTTAGAACTTAATTAAAACTTTTAAGTTTAATACCCTAATTACAAACGACTAACAATTTCAGGGATCCAATTAGTTTAGGGACCTATTTAAAAATCCTTAGATAGTTTAGGGGACTACGGAATAATTAAACCTAATATATTCCGTGATAAGAAGGCATATTATGTGCATTGTTATTATTTATTTTTTGAAACGGAAAAATGTTAGTATTATGCTGGGAGTGTGGATCAAACCCTCGACCTCCTTATAACTCCACTCTTTAACTCCCTCACCCCAGCCACCAAGCCAACCTTATTTCTCTTGATGTGCATGATTATTAGTACCCTTCTTGCAGTTTAACAATGTTTAACAGAAAACCTGTCTTGCGTTATAACATTTTTGATCGTATATATTTTGTAAAAATTGAGTGATCCAGGATTTCTTATTACTCTTCTTTGTTCTGTAGGGAGAGTAACGCCAGAAAGTGTAATATATAGCTTTGGCACTCTTTTGCTTGACCTTCTTAGCGGGAAGCATATCCCTCCCAGTCATGTAAGTCATCTTATTTTGGGGAAAATAACTCTCTCTCTCACCTATATCCTCCTAAAAGAAGGAAAGGAATGAATAAAAGTAGATAAATGTTGTAAATCTTTATTAATTATTACTCAATTCCAATTGATAAAAATATTTACCATTGATTTGTGAAGTTGAAGATAGTAGCGTAAATTTGACTCCATGTTTCATCTAGTATCCATATTTGTATATTTATATGTACTTGAATACCTGATTTGTTTTTTTTTCTTTCGAGCAGGCCCTTGATTTGATTCGCGACAGAAATCTTCAAATGCTCACAGATTCTTGTCTGGAAGGACAATTTTCTGATGATGATGGAACTGAGTTGGTGCGGTTGGCATCTCGTTGTTTACAATATGAACCTAGAGAACGACCTAATACAAAGTCGTTAGTGGCTGCTTTGGCTCCTCTTCAAAAAGAAACAGAGGTGTGACCGTCTATTATTATAGTGTGATAGTAATTAGCCATGTATCACTTCTTAGTAGTAAGCTTGAAAAATACTACTACATAGGTTTTCTTTCAGAGTCAAGGCAAAGACCAAATGTGATCAATAGCTTTTCTATTAATTTATTTTTCTATATTCCTACTTACATATCTTGGCGCACACATGAATGACTTTCATGAAAAAACAGCACATAGCTAATCAAGCTTGGAAGTTCTACTCCTGATTATTTTGTCTAACCAAGATATTTCCTACTAATTTCTTTCTAGGTTCCTTCTCACTCATTGATGGGTATCCAACATAGTGCTACTATTGCTGCTTCGTTGTCCCCACTTGGCGATGCATGTTCAAGAAAGGACTTGACTGCCATACATGAAGTTCTCGAAAATATTGGCTATAAAGATGATGATGGAGTGGCAAATGAGGTTTCAATCAATTGCAACATTCCTTTTAATATATTTCTCAAAATATTAGATTCTTTATTTTATATTTCTCATGGTTATTAGTTTAACGTGCAATATATTTACTCATACAAACTATGAAATGATATATTGTCCATTATTTTTTTCCAATGCTAACTTGTGCCTAATCTTCCCTGAACTGCAGTTGTCTTTCCAAATGTGGACGGATCAAATGCAGGACTCACTAAATTGTAAGCAAAAAGGGGATGCTGCTTTCCGGCACAAAGACTTCAAACTTGCAATAGAGTGCTACACACAGGTAGTTTTTTTTTCTTTCTTTCTTTTGTATTCTTAACTTTTTGCATGTTACATAATTTCTCTTGTCAATATTCTACGGTTGTTGCTGTTGCAATGTTTTAAAAACCAAACTGAACGTGATGGTTCAACCAGTAGAACATCGTACAAGCCTTTACCACGGTTTGGTTATTTTGGCGCTTTGATCATGGTTTCATCATTGTTCAGGCGGTTTAAGGCGGTTGAACTATGATCCAGAGGTCTCATCGGTTTGACGTCTGGTTCAGTTTTTAAAACGTTGGTTTGATGTGAGATTTTCACAATGATGAATAATGCTTTTGATTTCCAACTAGAATAGCACATCAATATGTTTATGTGGCTAGTATAACAATAAAGTAATGGATTCTTATATTCGATTCTGTATCAAGTCAATGAAGGAAGCACTTCAGTAGCACTTATGGATCCTTCCTATTTAGGAGTTATATTTGACATTTGATTTGGTTCTTTCTTAGTTAATTATGTTTAATGAGAGTTTAATGTTTCATATGTAGTTCATTGACGTTGGAACAATGGTTTCTCCAACTGTTCACGCTACGTCGCAGCTTGTGTTATCTCATTAATGACACTGCCTCAAGAAGCAATGAACGACGCGATGCAAGCACAAGTAATTTCCCCTCTATGGCACATTGCGTCTTATCTTCAATCTGTTTCTTTGTCTGGGCTAGGGATGGTGAACGAAGCACAAGTCGCACTTATGGAGGGAACGACACTGGAAGAGAAGCGAAACACACCTACCGGAAAAAAAGTGAAGAGTTTGTACAGAGAATCTATTGTTGATTGTGTTTTCTGCATCATGATCTGCATCGGTTATAAATTTCATCACGTGTTTGAAAAATTCTTGTAAGAAAGAATGATTTGATGAGTGAGTTGGTAACATCCCTCCCCCTTTTTATTGGGTAGGCTTGGATGTTGTTTGTTTGGTTCTACTATGATTTGATTACAAGAGCATGAATAGTATTTATTTGTTTCTCCAACAGGAAAATAATGTGATAATGAAAATGTTAGGAGCCTTTCTCTTGGCATAAGAAAGAATTCCCAAAACTGGGCAGATTTGAATAAACAGAGGAATAATTCTTACTAGAATAAAGATTGCAAATGAAAGAAGGATTTCTTATTGATGTAGTGAGGTTGAAAGAGAAATGACAAAAGGTGTATAATGAAGATGATAATCTTGCACTCATGGTTACCTCCAAATGAGCACTCTCCTTTCACACTAGAGCATTCTCTAGTCACTAAACTTAGTTATTCAAAACTATATTTCCTTTCTACCCTTGAGGGCTATTTAAAGACTTCCTAAGAATAACCAAGGTAACAACTCTTAACAACTGCCTAACAAAATGATCAACTTACTAACTTCTATTAACTCTTTACTTCTCTCTATAATAGCTAAAAAAAAAACTTTATACTACTCTAATTACCCAATATTTATATCCTGATAATGTGTTGGAATGCAATACCATTATTTACTGTTTTCTTTCTCTTGTGAATATCGTTGGGACGAGACCAGATTGTGTTTATTTTACTACCATGCACAATGTGCTACTGTGAATGTAATTGTAATATTTGTGGAATATGTAACGGTTCCATTAATAAAATACAACCCCATCTAGTATAACCTGTTGAAATCCGTCCTTGACATTCTACATGAAATAATTGATGTCTCAGAAAATAGGATAGGAAGCTCATCCAGAAATCAGAAATGCCATTTATAGAGCTCTTTGAAGGACCATTTATAGAGCTCTTAAATTAATTAGATATATGCTTTTATTGAAATCTTATATGATCAATTATCATGTTAGTTAATCTTTAACCAAACAATTGGACTCAAGTGGTTAATGATCTTCACGAAATGAAGAATTGATCATGAGAACCTCAATTCGATTCTTGGGTGGAACAATTCATGGCCAGACTTTACTTACATTCCGGTCGAAAGCCTAATTACCAAGCTCCTTTTCCCAAAGAGAGCATTTGCACAAGGGATCAATGTCCTCACTTTTCATGCAACTAATCCTTTTACATTCAAAACAGAACTTAATTTCACCAGCGGTTATTTAAAATTGAGCAACATACTTTGCCGCACAATAGTTATTGAAATTGATCATGCTCTGGAGAGTACTCGTGTGATGAAGGATTTTGCATCAAATTAAGTTTTTTTTTTTTTGTATTTTATATTTAGCTGAGTAAGAGTACATGGTTAAGATAAATTTGAAGGTTCAAAGGACACTTATAAAAAGTAATGAAAGATTACCATGTCACCTGTGAGATTTGAACTCACATCTTATGAATTGAGTATGATAACCAACTAGACCAACTGCATCCTATACATGTTCTTTTCATGTACATGTTTATTCTTTGAAGTTCATGTACATTTTATTACATATGTAATATATGTATGCAGTTTTTAGAAAATCATTTTCCTGCGATTCAAAATGCAGAACAATTTGCAAGGTACATATTGTTAAAACAAAATCATACCAAGGTGGAAATTAATTAAAACAAATATTTTGCAACATTACAAAGGAAATTATTATTAACATTTTGGCATAGCAGTGTTTGAGCAAACAAACTACAAGCATGTCCAAATAGCTTTTATTCTAATTATTCATTCCCCTAAGTGACTTTGTCTAATAACATCATAGTTATTAAAACTAGCTTTGTCTCATTCTTAGTGAGCCTTAACTATAATTGAGTTACATGGTTCATAGCAAAAGTCAGTGATATCAAGGCAATCACACTTCAAAGGTAATGACTCAAAACACCTACAAGCCTTGCAAGCTGAGTGACATGTTGGTTTAACATCAGTACAACGACACTGAGGAGGGATTGATTTTGTGCAACCACAATTATCACAACAAGGTGTACATGTGTCGATTTGACACCATTGGATATCACTTGAGTGATTAGTGAGTTTGGTTCAAAACGAGCATCAATAATGGTTGTGGTCAAACCTAAGAAAAAAAGTAACAAAGCTATCTTCATCTTCAACTTCATCTCTCTAATATTTTTCCTTCCTTAATAATTGTATATGTGAGGATGCAAAGAAAACTATTGCATTGATCTATTTATAGATATATAAAATTTTAAATAAGGTCAGTTATAAATAGTGACAATGTCTTACTTTGCTTCCTAATTTTAAGAATATATATCCGTGTCAATCCATCAATAATACAAATTTTATAATAAAGGATTTGCAATCCCAATCTTCCTCAAAAATACAAATTTTAGGTGTTGTCAGTTTGCTATAAAACGACGTGGATAATCTTTGAGAGATATTTCTTGACATTTTTTTATTGTTCAATCCGTCAATTAGTCAACCACATGCATAATATTATAATAAAGGATTTGTTTGCACGACAAAATAACATGTAAAATAGCAATAAACATTTAAGAGCGTTTGATATTAGTCTAACATGTGGTTGGTCGTTTGAATGGTAAAAGACTCGGGTATCTTTGAGTGGTTAGAAGTTCGATCTCATATGGATAAAAATCCAGTTGAGAAAGGAAAACTTAGACAAGACATCGAACTTAAGTTCTAAGAGGGCCTTCAAAAAGCAAGGAAAACATTAGAGGTTGGTAAGCCTCAAAGTTTATGTAGAGATAAAGGATAAAGTAATCAATTATCCAAAACCTAACAAAACTCCGACAAAGATCAAGAAAAAGATCCACATACGATTTAAATGATTTGTCTCTTTTTTAATTGTAATGATCTAACCATCTTGTGCTCTTAGGTGTTTTTCAAAATTTTAGGTGTGATTGTGGTTGTTTTCTTGAGATTTTTACTCTTGTTTTTCCGTCATAGTTTTAGGCTTTTACTGGGAGTTTCTCGTTTTTGTTCCCTTTGTGGATATGATATCTTTAGTAGGTGTTTGATCTAATCATTCGTTTTGAAGATCTTTTATAATTCTTCGTGTCATTTTGATCATACCATTTCAACAAACTTCTTTTTTTTGTCAAGTAGTTTATTGGTTAAAAATTCATTTTTAAGATGAATAAGTGAGGGTGTCTGAAGTCTGTTCTAACTTAATAGAAACTTCTAATTATCGAAAAAAAAAATAACCTCCTATCTATCCAATAGATTTCTTCTTTCAAAAAAAAATATATCCAATAGATTTCCAACTAATAATAGTGATCATCAATAAATTGCGGTGAACCCTTCTAGTTTACTATGAAATTCTGAGTTCAAAATCTAAAAATACAACAATGTTAAAATTAGTGAGCAACCATTTTACAATATATGTAATCCTACTCGACTTGAGATTGCAATTCCTTATTTTTAAAAAACAAAATAGCAACTAGCATATTTAAGGATATACTCTTTTACTATGCTGACTCATAACAGTCTGCAATGGATAAAAAGCCAATGGTCGGCGGTCAACATTTAACCAAAACAAATTTATTTTAAAACGACTTTCAACCAATTTTTTTTTTATTTTAAAACCACTTTCAACCAATTTTTTTTCAAATAGACGAAATTGCAAGCTATTAAAAATTAACACAGGAGCCCGTGTTTGAACACGGTCACCACTTCTGATCTAACAATTTTGACATTTTTGTTGGTTGTGCTAGGATTTGTGGACAAAATTAATTTTTTTATATAACAAAAAAACTTGAAATTCACACGGTTTACATTTTGTAATATCATTTAAATTTTATAACTCTTTTTTTTTTTTTTTCTAGAACGGAATTTATAACTCGTTTAGTTTTACTATTTAGATATTAGCAAAAAGACGGATACTCTTTCCACTCTTTTTATTGCGTTACCATTTGAAAATTATGACCGGTATATTTTATTAAATTTTGATTTTGATTAAAACTAAAAATATAAATGTTTATTGCTTTCAAGTTATAACAAATCAAACTAACCATGATTATATATTTCAATGACACCAACAATATAACAAAAAAAAATATAATCTAAATTCTTTTTTTGTTAATGACACCAACAACAAACTTTATTATAGAAAAAAGTTGTTTAAATGTATAATTGGGATAATGAAAAAGTAAGTATAGATATAATCATCTAGTTTGTTACATTTTTTAAATGATAAAGGAAAAAAAACTGAACATATATATACTCATATCGTGTTAGTTACATTTTTATTTTAATGTTTTAATTAACTCTTATCTATTTGTTATATGTGTTATTAATATTAAAAGTTGAGGGTAATTTTGGAAAGAGAAAAAACCAGCCCAAAAGAGCTAAAAAATGTTATTTTTTTTATATATAGTATAGATAACTTATTAGTTTCTTAAACTCATTTAAAAAACAATATTTTCAATGTATGATCAATTTTTATTTTAATAAAAAATTATTGAAATCTCAGATTAACTATATTTTTTTAAAGACAGATTAACCATATATTTTTTTTTAGGGGAGATTAACCATATTTTATTAAGCACGTGAACCCAATGAAAAATGGAAATAAACATTTACAAAGCAATACAATTAGAGGGATGGGTAACCCAGCTAATTTGAGTGAAAAGATAATAAGTAGGAGGTCCTAGATTTAAACTCAAACAAAGAAATAAATATTAATCTAACAATTACCTACTAACATTTGTTGTTAAAAAACAAACAATACTATTACATATTCCTCTTTGGTCAAAATAATATCTTATATATTCATGATAAAAACACTCAACTACTTTTAGGGAGTAATAATTTTTTGTAAGGGAGTAATAAATTTTTATATACATCACTAAAAAAATCACGTGCTCTCGTATGACTAAAAAGTTGTCATGGTTTTTTTTGAATGATAAATGTTATTTGTTAGATTAGTTTTTTCTCTTTCGTTCGGGTTTGCACCCCAAAACATGCACTTCTTTATCCTTTATCATATAACTGAAGTGATTCCAATATTTTAAGTGCAATTGATATATTAGAATCACAGTGATCTACCGTAGTTGGAGAAGCTATAGGGCCCGTTTGTTATAGATTTAAAAAAATAGATTTTTCTTTGTATTTTTAAAAATGAATTTTTTAGAAATTTATTAAAAAAATAATAGAAGTTATTTCAAATTCATTTGACATAAGTTAAAAATGAGATTTTGGCATTCACTAACTTAAATATTCATTGTTAGAGATTTTACATAGTAAAGATCACATATTTTTTTTAAAGTGACATCTTTCAAAAATAATTTTTATGAAAAGCTATTTGAAATAGCTTTCTTAAGAAATGTTTTCAAACCTTTAGTATCCAAAAAAATTAATACAAAATGATGAAATATTAAATTACATTTTTAAGACAACTATTTAACAATTTTTCTTTGAAAACATTCCTTAATAATTTCTTTGTTAAAAAAAATTGTAGCAAAAAGATATTACACTATAAACGGGTCCATAAAATATAACTTTTAAAAAGTCATGATGGATGGGTGTGAATCTTACTTATCCAATGTAATACCTAATATAGACTAAGGGCGAGTTTTTAATACGAGACTCAATAAAAGGGTACGAAAGTGCACACTTAATATTTTTATTGAAGTACAAGTAAATTTTAGTATAAAATAAAGGGGGAAATAAGTGTTAACCAAAAAAATGGGGAAGTAATGTATTTTGAGAGTGCACCTTTTAAAATCAGTTGCTTTATTAGACTTCATTAGCGGATTCCATTGGCCGACCTTGTGCCCCAATGGTGATGCTACCTACAATGTCAAATCAACAACATGCACCTAGAAAAACCGCATTTTTATTAGAACACTTTTCTTGAATTTAATAAAGTCAAGACATTAATTAATGTCCTACTTTTGATAAAGAATAATTTATACTTTTTCGAAAACTCGTTTTGTTTTGTGGGTTTAATATTTATCAAATTTCAAAAATATATGTCCCTATTTCCCGTAGAATAAATACCTAAGAATCATAATTGGTAAAAAAACAATTATTTGTAAAAGTTTGATTTGGAACCTTTTAAAAATGACAAGCTAACAAACAACACAATTTTTTTTCTTCAAAAGTGACAATTAAAAAAGAACAGAGAGAGTATGATTTAACGATTCATCTATATAAAATATACTACTACTATACACGATCAATCCAAATCTAAGTTAAGCATAATTACCACATCTCTAGTAGGGGATGATTTACTTACCCGACACCAAATTTATTAAAACCTCTATTATTAGACACCACTCTTTAAGACGTCTTTGTTACATGCTACGTTTAATAAAGAGTTTCAAAAGAATGATGTCTACTATCACTCTTTATACCTATAAAGGAGCAGTTTCTATTAAACATTATTATATTAATAAAATTTCAGACATGTGATGAATGCATCATTTAAATATATATAAAAATAATAAAAGAAAAATACCACCCCTAAAAAAAAAACCTATATAACCCTGGTTGCACTCTATTTATAGCTGCATGTAGACTCACAAAGTAAAGAGATATACATAATACCACAGAAAGAGAGAGCAAGTGAGAAAAAGAAATTGAGACTTGAGAGTAAGAATATGGAGTTGAACAAGAAGACAATGATGAAGTTAGCTTTGTTGGTTTTCCTCTTGGGCTTCACTTCAACCATGGTTAATGCTCGTTTCGATCGAACATCCTTCATCACTCAACTGCTCTCCAGTGATGCGACAACCAAAGCATGCTGTGATTCCTGCCCTTGCACAAAATCAATCCCTCCTCAGTGTCGTTGTTCTGATATTGGAGAAACATGTCACTCAGCTTGCAAAACTTGCCTTTGCACAAAATCTATTCCTCCACAGTGTCATTGCGCTGATATCACTGACTTCTGCTATCCAAAATGTAATTAACTATGTTAGGATATACCATGCATGTGATGAAACAAAGTCCCTTAGGCTTTGTTTGTTGTGTACGTATGGAAATGAATAAATAATATATCAATGGAATAAAAATTACTGCTTGGCCATGGAGTTTGTTTTTGACAAACTGTATGGTCAAAGTGTTTGTTTTACTAGCTTTCTTCGTCTTCCAGTTTTGTTTTCTAAGTTTCCTTTGAAATTATTTAGCTAAATAGATGCTTTAATTACAAGACCCACTTATGAAATAAAGATTCCCTTTAGTGTTAAACTTTCCCAAGATTAACCTCCACGCAAGGACTTGGACCTTAGAGGGAGCACCTCTATAGGCTTTGGAGCTTTGGGATTGGTTTCATTTAAGTTCGTCAAAAGTGACAAAATGGATGAATTTGATAGATTTAGATGATAATGAATGAATCAAAACAATTTATTAATCCTCTAACAATCCAATAAAATTTCTTAGAAAAAAAATTCCGATCCATTCACAAAACATACAAAATTATCCCCAACAAGACATAGAAAATGATTTCCTCTCTTTTTTGAGAAACGGGAAACAAACTCCCAGCCAAGTTGCAATTACATACCAAACTTTTGTTGAAAAAAGAAACATATTTGAAAAACAAGTTATCTATTTAATAATACTCAACAAAAGTTACGTGTCAAATGTTGTAAAATATCACCATCATCAATGACTAATGCAACCTTGCTTGATTGTCCAGTAGTAAAATATCACCATCATCAACGACTAATACAACCTTGCTTGATTGTCCAGTCCAATATTCCAAATTCCTGCCAAGAGTTGAACCATGCACCAAATGCTATCACAACAAATGTTTTACCACTTGGCCACCTAAGTTTCTGCTGAAATTATCTTGCTTCCAAAATTAATATGCAACATTTATGTCATTTTCTCATTTCTTCTCTCTTCCACATTTTTTTCCTATACTAATGAATTAAAATTATAATTAATTAAATTGAAGCATCACTCCTTCCACGTTCCTATTATAAAATCACTATTACCGCGGTAACTACATCATGTTATTATTAACTTCCCGCTATAACTTCCCGCCATGCCTTTAGGATTATAAAAATATATGATTTCAGGCTATAATATACGAGTTTAAGCTAGCTAGAATTTCCTCTTAAAGAAAATTTTAAATCCAAAAGGATTATAAAAATATATGTATCATAAGAAATTATATAAGAAAAGGTTTATGTTACTAACATTGTAAAGTAAAACTTTTTCTTAGTTTTCTATAATTTTATTGCATAAGAAACACATAATGACATGTCTTTTAACCTTTTCATATATCTAATTTTTAGTTTTAAAAAAATTTATGAAAAAACTCTTACTAGAGATCAAACCAGATATCATATGCTACCAATTCACAACTCTTACCACTAGGGCACGAATGTTTTTGATGAAATGTGATTGCTTCACTTTTATATATTCAACACAAATCTCGGGTCATCTTTCTTTCGATCTCACAATCCCTAAATCATTTTTCACTCACTTTCATCTCTCTCACCATCATGCAATTAAACCTAATAACCCTAATCCCGCCCTTTTTGGCGGACCTTATTAATTTTTATAAAAAAAAAGGTCTACAAGGAATTGAATCAGGTAGCACATGACAACACTTTAAATCTTTTACCACTTTTACTGAAAGAAAGTTGCTTCCAAAATGAATATACTGTACTAAATGTCATTTTTTTACATTTTTTAATGCCATTAATGCTATTGCAGTTCCTTTTTATTTTTTTTCCTTTCGGTTACACAAAGGAGTTCATGTTCATTATTTTTTTCTTTCTTTCGATTACTACATAACAGTTCATTTTCATTTTTATAGACTTAATAGCATTTGCGGTTAGAACCAATTTCTTGGTGAAGACTTTTGTATATATATTTTTTTCTTTTGATTTGTCATTTTTATTGCATTTCATCTTTTGTTTTTGTTGCTTTTTGAAGTAGTTTGATAACATAATATTGAATATAACTATAAAAATAATAATATAACCAATTTGATAGTTATATATGAAACTCTACAAAAACCCGTGCATCGCACGTGTAAGAGTCTAGTTAAAACCAAACTTAGCCTTATCCTAGCACTCTACTCTAGGGATCCAAAAAACGCAAAAAAATCGTTCAAATATAAGGTTAAAGCTAAATCAAGCATCGATTTCATAAACCGTTTTGACTATTACGTTCGTCGTATGTAACCACAAAAAATGCAAATGACAGAAATATATAAATTCCAAAAGTGGTTAACAACATACATTGTTGTGGTTAATAAAGTAGTGAAATCCTTATTACCTAACCCCTCTTAACATTGCAACCCTAATTCTATAACCCTAACCCTAGTTTTTGGGCGTCAACCAAGGTTTAAAAAACGGGGCGTTATCGCGAAAACGGCCGTTACAAAACGGTATTGGCAAGCGACGATACCGTTTTTGCCCGATTTAACGGTGGGAAGGAAAATCACACGAAATTGTCGTGATGTAACGCCGTTATGGCCGCGATATGACGTTACGGCCGCGACCGACTGTTACAGCTGGAAAAAAGAACAAAGTTTCCAGATTTTGGTCATCACCTATTCATTATTTTCAGTTCATTACTCCTTCAATTCCTAGATCTCTCCTCCTCCACCGACTCTCTTAATTTTGGTGTTGTTATGTAAGTGTGTAACATAGATAAAATGAGATTTTAAAGAGAAAAAAATTGAATTTGTGTGAATATGGTTGTGTGAGTTTGGACTTTAGAGATGCCATTTTTTATGTTTATGAATTTGTGGTTCCATGCTTCAGTACTAAGATTTTTGATGTTTATGAATTTGTGGTTCCATGCTTCAGTACTGTGACATTGGAAAAGAAGTGAGAAAGAAGAACCTATAAAGAATAAAGTGAGGTGAGTGAGAGGAAGCGGTGAGAGTAATTGTGCACCCGTTATTTAAAACCTTGGCCAACTTTGCCTTAATGATTGTCATAATTATTCCAACTAACAATTACACATTACAACACAATTTTGAAATTCAAATTTCCCCCCAAGAATGGTTAAGGGTTAAGTCTTTATATATTCCATGCATGCATTAAATGATCTTATATTTTCCATGCAAGGTGCCTTTATCACTTGAGGGTCTTCTATATCTAGTCATACACCACAATCCATAGGCATCCAACTACACACCTGTACCAAGCAAGAAGTTATGACGAATTCCAATGTTCAATCCCTGCTTCCAGATGCTTGCTTGACAGGTATGATCCATGCCTACATTGCTATCTTTTGTTTGATTATTCACGTGTATGTATATAACAATAAGAATGTTTTGCTTATACTAATTGTTTATATTGGTTTTGTGTTAGCTCCATTGGATCCGAACCCCATGACTGAACTAGACAAGATCGTCAATGAGCTGCGTGTCAAATACTGGTCATACGTAGTAGAGTTTGATGTTGAATACGTGAGTTTTGTGTTGTTGATTCACAATTACTTATTTTTGTCAATTATTTTCATTATTATCTATCTAACCGAAAGTATTTACTATCCAATTATTTTTTAAGCATCATATGCAACATCAAAATATTGTATTTACTTATTTACTTTGTTGTAGACGCTTGTTTATCAAGGGTTTTGTCAAATGACTCTGGAATATATAAGAACTACTTCTATCAAGTTGGTGGATGACTGTGACAATATGTGGTTTTGCACATTGGTGTATGGAACACGGGGATGTGTTCATTTTAAGATTGGAGGTGGTTGTAAAAGGATGGTGCTGGCATGAAGACTTCATCAAGGCTCATGCATCATGGTTGGTGCACCATTTGCTGGACGCAACGAGACTCTTTATCTTAGTGTGATTCGCGCCTAGATGATAGCAAAGTGAATTTGATATCAAAATGAATTTTGATATAAAAGAATTGGAAACGTGAGAGAAATTTGAGCAAGAGAAAAGGATGATATCGAAAATCATGTTATTTTCTTTTGTGTGAGTGTTGTTGTTTCTGGAATTTTTTATGGGTTTTGTATAAATGTTGATGAATGTGATGTTGAATATGATGAAGAAGGGGAAGGGAGAAGATGAAGAAATGGAAAAAAAATTAAGTGTTGATGGTTCACTTGAAGATACAATAGACTTGCATGATCAAACAATCATCTTTCTTAAAAAAAATCAAAGGGTTAAAATTGGAAAAATTAATAAGGTATATATGGTGGACTATCTATATTGTTGGTCCACCATAGACATTTGGGATTGAAGTTAACAGACATGAATTTATTTGACAAACGAAGGTGAACTTAAGGGACCAAAACATGAGTTTTATGAGTTATGAGACCAAAATGAAAACTCGAAATTAATTAGGGGACCAATGGACCAAATAAACCAAGAATATTTGACAAAGCCTCCAATTATTTTACCTCCTATTAGAAATAAAAGTATGAAATTGTATATTTCAGCATCTGATTCAGCAATAGGTAGCATGTTAGCCCAGAATGATGATAATGGTGTTAAAAGCGCCATATATTATCTAAGTCGAGTTTTAAATGATGCTGAAACTAGGTATAGTCCAATAGAAAAGTTGTGTTTGTGCCTCTATTTTTTATGTATTAAACTTAAGCAATATATAAAGCCTGTTGATGTTTATGTTTGTTCGCATTTTGATGTTATTAAGCATATGTTGTCTAAATCAATTTTGCATAGTCGAATTGGAAAATGGGCTTTGGCACTTACTGAATATTCATTAACTTATCAACCTCTGAAAGCTATCAATGGTCAGATTGTTGCTGATTTTATAGTAGACCATTCTTTGGTCAAAGCAACACAAAGTTACGTGGATAAGAAACCTTGGACTTTGTACTTTGATGGTTCTAGCCACAAAAATGGTATTATAGTTGGTATATTTATCATATCTCCTTTAAATATACCAACAAAATTCAAGTTCAAAATAAATGGTTACTACTCCAATATTGAGGCTGAATATGAAGCCTTAATAGCAGGATTGGAGGTTTTGCTAAAGCTGGGGGCAAAAAAAATTGTAATAAAAGGAGATTCAGAGTTAGTGGTGAAACAGTTGACAAAAGAATACAAATGCATTAGTGAAAATTTGATAATGTATTTTGTTACTGTTAATTCATTATTAAAACATTTTGACTGTTCACATTCAACATGTGCCTCGAATTGAAAACCAAGAGGCAAATGACCTGACTCAGGTTGCTTCAGGATATAAAGTTTCCAAAGCAAAACTACAAGAATTAATTGAAATCAAAGATAAATTGGTTTCGACGGATTTCTCATTGACATAATTGTCAATGCCAAAACTTGTGGGGGCAGAGGGAGAAAATGATTTTGACAATCTTGGAAATTTTGAAATTTTTTCCATTGATAATATGTCAAACAATGATTGGCGAAAACATATTGTCGAATACCTTGAGAATCCAACAGGAATATTTAGTCAAAAGAATAAATATAGAGCTTAAAGTTATGTGATTGTTGGAAATGATTATATTATATTATATAAGGACAATACACTAAGACGCATGCCAATGAATGTTGATTCAATTTGTAAGAAGTTGTATCTCTAAAATCGTCATTCAACTTTTGCACTCAATGTGAGGACTTTTTTGTGGTTGATTTGTAAGTACCTCTTCAAATGTTCTTTGAGTCTTAAAGCCAGCCCTAACTATGATGAGCCCCCGAAGCCCAAATCACCTAAAAAAGTTAAACAAAAAACATATTAAGACACACTAAGCAATTAAATTACTTCGGTTGAAATTACAATAATGTCCACCAATCACCCCCACAATAAACAATTAGGCTACCTAACACATGTTTGAGTCTCACACATGTCGCCTCACTTGCAATGCTCACTCAATTCAATTTCCTCCTCTCTTGCCTCTCTTTTGTGTCCATAAATCATGGTGTTCTCTACATTACTCCTTGATGAATTGGGGGTTATTTACCCCTACCAAAGAAAAATATCTTTTTCTTCATCTTTATTCTTAAAATCAGCTACGATTGTCATCTCAATAACATCAAATTTTGTCATCTACTTCATTTAACATGTAATATTCATCTCTTCATTCCATAATCAAATCGCATTCGAGCTAAATTACCTCCAGTTCATCGAGGGTTAATGTAGGCCTTACCAAAATGGTTTTTTTTACAATCAGTTATCATTTTCATCTCAATAACATCAAACTTCTTCATTCAACATGTGATCTACATCTTCTTTGTTGTAGAATCTAACCTACTTGTCATATTAGATAAATTATTCTCAATTTATCAACGGGTAACATAGATCTCTTCATGAATAATACTCAACAAAAAACTAATTAATTCTCGTGGTTTTTGACACCACCCATTCCAAATATTAAAGCAAAACGCAGCACATATTTATACCGCTACAATACCCATAAATATAAGGACTTGTATTAACTGCACTCGGTTTCTGATTTAAAAAATTTTAATTGTAAAATACAAATTAAATCTCATTTTCTTTGTTTTTCGATCAAGATCCGACCACCATCGACATCATAACTTCATAACTGCAGGAAAGTGTTGATAGCATGTCTAACGATCCAGCCCAATCAACAACCGCGGTGTTAATCAGAGGATTTTTTCAATCCCATTTTTCCTCACGCGACAAATTTACGAATTTTACCTTATGTGAGAGTTGAACCCAAAATCTATAGAAGATAATATTATTAATTTTAATTTGCATTTCCAATTCTGTTCATTGATGTACACCATCAACACACTGTCTCGACATTTGTAGTCACATCGAGACACTTATTGAATAAGATATCCTATATCTGTTTCTAAGCTCCTTCAAAAATAAAATCTCCCACACTCACATAATTGACTTGACCCTATTGTATTAATACTGGGACCCTTAAGTACTATACTATATTATATGGAACACGAGGATCACGCTTTGTTTTTTTTAAGTGTGATACCGTACACGTGCTAATCTTTTAAGGCAGCAATATATTTTTATCATAGATGAGAAAATATATTGTGATGTATGCAAAATTAAACCAAAAATACATCTAAACAAGATCTAATATTGTCTTTTGATTGATTGGTGTCAGGTGTATGGGAGAAAGTATAAGTGGTGAAAGTATTTTTATATATTAATAAAAATACATGAGTATAAGTATTTTTACGGGATTCATGAGAATAATTAGATAAAATTATTGTTTTTAAATATTGTCGGCATAAAAATGAGAACAATATTATAATACTCGCAAATATAGGCATATAAAATTTGTAGCGACCACAATACAAATATTTTAACATGTTTGTAATAGTCTAATTTGTAATGTTTATGAGTATTTTGTATGTTATTTAGTATTATATCTCATACCGTCGCATAATTTTTTTATATTTTTTAATGACAAATGATAGTATGTTATTTACATTGAAACAAAACTCAGGAACTTATATCGTCAAGATCGGTCGTGGATGGAGAAGATTTTGTCTTGCTACTTTAATTTATAGCAATGATATTTTGGAGTTTAAATGTGATTCTATAATGGCAAGCAACATTGTAATTGTCTTAAAATATTCTCCACGTTAATAGTCCGTTCATATTTCTATCATATTCCAATTTTATTATATATCATATTCCAAGTATATCACTATTTTTTTTTATAACTATTCCAACTAATATCATTCATAGCTACTTATGTTGTTTATGTATAATATTTATAACAGATTCAATGCAACTTTTATGTATGTTTTTTTAACTTCAACTATTATTTAGTACTACATCTCACATCATTACAAAACGTCACACACGTCACCTCGCGGCTGCGCCGTGCGGCCCGTGCTATAGCACGGGCTAACGACTAGTTTAAAAAATAAAAGTGACAATACACTTACCAAAAGAATGTGGCACAAGTGATAGATATTTAGAGCTCTTCATTTCATTGGTGTATATGTAGAAATATTTGTTGCGAGAGATCAACCTGTTGATGATGGAGCAAGAATTTAGCTGAGGCTTGGTTGATGTCCTTAAGTGTGATTCGCTTGTTTTCAAGCAATTTATTCCATGAGAATAAAATATCTATTGAAAATATAAAATATAAATTAATGAAACGGTATTTTAAGAATAATAACATTAAATATGGTCAAGTTAGTTATGTTTTGATTATATTTTAGACCACAATGTAATAGAGTTTATTGTTATGGAGGAAGTACATCGCATGTTTGATAATTTTACACAAATTTAGATAAATGTATAAATGAAATAGATATAATATTGTTTTTACTAATTTATTCGGATATTCATCTTTATCATAAATACAAAATGATAGATATTGACTTAGAAGCGATGAGTAATAGTATTTGATTACAATTTAAAAAATATATAGCTCCTATAATCCAGTGGTTTTACGACTCCGTTTAGTTCAATTTCATTTTTTAAACTCTTAAAACATAAATTAAAGAAAAACTAAGAATAAACAAAGCCTAAATTTTGCAAATGGGTGAAGTATTGTGGGTTGGAGGGAGTATACAGAACAGAATAACACTGCCTAAATTTAGTCACTTTGTCTAATAAGTAACATCCTACTTACATGGTTCATAGCAAAATTGGTGATATCAACTCAGACAAAGGACAAGCACAAAATTTGCAAGTTGAGTGACAGGTTGTGAATATTTGCACAATGACATTAACGAGTCCTTCATTTTGTACCAGTAACATTTATCACAACATGTTGTGGTTGTCGATTTTTGGACATACTAATTACTACTAGCATCCCAAGTGAGAACCACAAGTTGAACTCTAAACAGCATTATATCACATGCTATTTATCTTAGAAACAAATCCCTATCACTATCCTTTCAAAAAACAAAAAAAAATCCTGTCACTATTTTTGCTAGCCCACGTAGCTCCTTGCAAAACCCTAACAATTATGTGCTTCACATGAGTTTTTTGGCGTTTCACGAGAATTTTTCCCTTGAGAATTACCCTTTTATCGTAGTGGAAGTAAGTAATTAATTGATATAAATTCAATATGAGTGAATGTCAGATGATCCACTTTAGAATAATAGACAGAATACCGGTGAATATGCCCAATTAAAAAGAAAGAGTAACAAAATGATCCTATCTTCAACCATCTAGTTACACCATCCGATCACTATTGTAAATAAAGAAACTATTTTTATAGATTTATTGAATAATTGATGTATTTGATCTACTACAGATATATCAACTATTCAATAAACTTAAAAAGTGTTTTATTTTCTTATAATAGTAATTGGGATGTGTATTTACAAGGCAATTACATTGCATACACACCTCTCTTTTATGATATATCTATTTTTCTCTATGTAACTATATACCTCTTGACAAGGCAGAGAAAGACACATAATTGGTAGAAAGGGAGAGCAAGTGAGAGAGAGTATAATTGAGAATGAAGTTTGTATGTTTTGCCAAACTTTATGTTAAGTTGTGTTTGTTTATAGGATTTTGCCTTTGAAATTATTTAGTTTAATTAGTCTATGCATGATAATATTTTGCCTTCATTAATCATTGCATAAACATGTATATATACAACAAAAATCTTGACCAACATAATCGTCTTTACTCTTCACTTTTTAATAGCATCTCCAACAAGATTTTATCGTTGAGTTTCAAACACTATGTAACTATTTTACAACTTTTGTTTTTGTTGGAGCACATCAACGTGTCAATTTGAGTTCATAAAAAAGTATAGTGTTACTGCTAAGTGAACAATGGTACCAACCCCCTGAGCGATCTTTGAACTCAAGAGCTTGGCTAGAGTTTTTCTTCGTTAAATGAATGTGTTTTTTCTGTGAGGGACGTTCCGAGCTCCCTTTATACTCCCCTTGACCTAAGGGAAGTGGGGTGGACTCTTCGGGATTCCCAAGCCACCTGGTGCTGTGACTTGGTCCTCCTCCCCGAGGATCCCAACCCACAATAGGAACGTGGGGAAGACCTGGTAGACGGGGTTAAAATAGGACCGTTAGCTCGGACAGGGGTCTTATCACCTCAAAATAGTAGGTCTTAGCGCCACAGGGGTCTTATCGCCTCAAAATAGTAGGTCTTATTTCATCATACACTGGGATGCTTATTGTAGAACTGAGGCGCCTCGTTAAAAACCCCTGCCCTTGCAGGGGAAAAGAGTGCCACCCCAGAACTTTATTAAATAACAATGTGAAATTACAAAATGTTATACGGGAACTCGCCCGACATTGAAAATGTACCAGGAGCGAGTTACAAATTAATCAAAAGAGTAAACTAACTGTAATAGTGCCGCAGATGAACGGCGTTCCATGTTCTCGGGACCATGTTTCATGACAATTCCTCAAGCTTATAAGCGCCGCCGGGCAGTTTTTCTCGGACTCTGTAGGGCCCCTCCCAGTTTGGAAGTAGCTTTCCCATCCTGGTTGGCGCCACGACCTGCCTTAGGACCAGATCGCCCTCTTGCATGTCCCTGGGGACCACCTTCGAATTGTACTTCCGGGCGGCCCTCTGTTTCGCAGCGAACTCCTGGATGTGGGCAGCTTCCCTCACTTCATCCAGCATATCCAAGTCGCATGCTTGGCCAATTTCGTTATCTTAAAAAACAAACATCGTTAGTTGAAAGATATCTGAAGTAAACATTGTTAGTTAAAAGGCTTCCTTCGGAAATAATCATTGTTAGTCGAACGGTTTGTTAATAAATTACACGAGTATGCACATAATAGGCGTCTTCCCAGGGAGACATCCCCGGCAAGAATCCACGTCCTTACCTTCTGCATTAAAGTTTTCCCTGTGCCATGTAGGTGTGTCTACTTCCACAGGCAACATTGCCTCCGCCCCGTACACCATTCTGAACGGCGCCTCCTTTAAGGATGAGTGGGGTGTCGTACGATACGACCATAATACCTGGACACTCAGTAATGATGTGAGCAACGCAACATATTTAATCGAAGTATGAGGGACATATTGTATGGTGACAATATAGCGGACAAAATGACATTTGCAAAAGTATATCAGGATGTATTTAATTAAATTGGGTGTACCTCATGGAGTCGTTCTGACCAAAGACCTTTGGCGTCATCGAGCTTTTTCTTGAGCCCATTCAAAATTACCTTATTGGTGGACTCGGCCTGTCCATTTGCCTGGGGGTGAGTAACAGACACAAACTTAGTTTGGATCCCAAGGCTGCTGCAGAAATCTCTGACAGTCTTGTTGGCGAACTGTGTCCCATTATCAGACACAATGTATCTGGGCAGACCAAAACGGCAAATGGTCTTCTTCTAGTAAAAGCGCCGGACTCTCTCGGCGGTGATCTTCGCTACTGGCTCCGCCTCAATCCATTTAGTAAAGTAATCAACCCCAACAGTCAAAAATTTCATCTGACCTGGCGCTAAGGGAAAAGGGCCGAAAATGTCAACGCCCAACTGGCAAAACGGCCATGGCGAGGTGACGGAATGCAGAACTTCTGCCGGCGCGTGGAGGAGAGAAGCAAATTTCTGACACTTGTCACACTTCTTGACATACTCAGCGCAATCTTTTAGCAGGGTAGGCCAGTAGTATCCGGCTCGAACGATCTTATTGGCGAGGGCCCTGCCGCCTATATGACTCCCACATTCGCCCTCATGTACCCCCAAGAGCACCAGTTGCGTTTCACTTTCAGCCAAACATCTTAGCATCGGTGTCGCAACACCCATCTTATACAACTTACCTGCTTGCATGGTATACCGTGCACACTTCCTCCTCATTTTATGTTCCTCCTCGTCTGATGCAGGCGACCAATTACCTTCCAAATACTTCACGATCGGTGTCATCCATCCTTCACCTTCAGCCCAGACAGCGCCTACCATCATTGCTTCCGTGCTGGGAGCTGTCAACGTTTCCTGAATCACGGTCCTGTTATGCCCCGGTCTCTTGGTACTGGCCAACTTCGAAAGGATGTCGGCACGGGAGTTCTGCTCGCGCGGAACATAGGTCGCCTCAAAAAATGCAAAGTTTTGAGCCAACTCCTGTACTTTCTTCAAATACTTCATCAATTATCCGTCCTTCGCCTGATACTCTCCGGCAATCTGACTGGTCATCAGCTGCAAGTCACTCCGCGCCCTGAGATTCGTCGCACCCATCTCCCGAGCTAGTAACATTCCAGCTATTAGGGCCTCATATTTGGCCTGGTTGTTGCTCGCCTTCCATTCGAACCTTAGGGACTGCTCGATCAGGATGTCGTCCGGGCCTTCTAGTACGATCCCTGCACCGCTTCTCTTCAAGTTGGAGGCCCCGTCTACTAATAGGACCCATACGAAAGGCGACTGGGCCTCGATGGGCGAGCTTAACTCCACCAAGAAATCTGCCAATACCTGTGATTTGATACTGCCCCTGGGGACGAACTGGATATCGTATTCGGACAGCTCCACGGACCATGACACCATTCGCCCTGCCAAATCTGGTTTTTTCAAGACCTACCGAACCGGGTGGTTAGTCTTCACCACGATCCGATGACCCTGGAAGTAGGGACGTAGCTTTCTCGTCGTGCTTATCAGCGCTAGGACTAGCTTCCCACTTTTCTGATATCGTAGCTCCGCCCCCTTAAACACCCTACTGACGAAGTACGCTGACTTCTCACCATCCTCTTTCTCTTGGACAAGAACTGAACTCAGAGCGTGCTCCGTTACCGACAGGTACAGGTAAAGTATAACGCCTTTGTCCGGGCGAGTTAGAATTGGAGGAGTGGCCAGGAAAGACTTGATTTTAATGAAGGCGTCCTTGCACTCTGTTGTCCATTCGAACTTCTCCCCCTTCCTGAGCGTCGAAAAAAAGTGAAAAGCTTTGTCTCCCGCACACGATAAAAAACGAGATAACGCCGCCAGACGTCCTGTGAGCTGCTGAACCTCCTTGATGGACGTGGGGCTCCTCATGTCGATGATAGCCTGGCATTTATCTGGGTTGGCTTCTATCCCTCTCTTTGTTAACATATATCCCAAAAACTTTCCCGCCTGCACCCCAAATGAGCATTTGGAGGGGTTTAGACGCATGTTATACTTTCTTACACATCCCAGGATTTCCTTGAGGTCCTGACAGTGACTTCCCTCCTCTGCGGTCTTCACCACCATATCGTCAATATATACCTCCAAGTTTCGCCCAATCTGGTCGGAGAAGACTCTATCCATCAACCTCTGGTAAGTGGCGCCAGCATTCTTTAATCCGAACGGCATTACCTGGTAAAAATAATTGGACGCGTTGGTCATGAACGCGATTCTGGGGGCGTCCAGGGGATCCATACAAATTTGAATGTATCCTGAATACGCATCCATGAAGCTTAACGTCTTGTATCCTGAAGTACCGTCTATTAGTCCATCAATGGCGGGGAGAGGATATGGATCCTTAGGGCACGCTGTATTCAGATCCGTGAAGTCGACACACATCCTCCATTTACCCTAACTCTTTTTCACCAGCACAACATTGGCCAACCAAGTCGGGCACTAAATCTCACTGATAAACCTGGCCGCCCTCAACTTCTTCACCTCTTCATCCACTGCCTTCCGCTTTTCTTCTCCCATCTTCCGTTTCCTTTGGACCACGGGCTTCACCTTTGGGTCCACCCCCAAATGATGACATACCACATTTACATCAATGTCGGGCATGTCGGAAGGGCTCCATGCAAACAAATCCAAATTCCTTCTCAGAAGGCGAACTATCTCTTCTTCTTCGATCTTCGTCAAAGCCGTGCCGACCTTAGTTGTAACAACCATACTAATGTAATCTAGAATATTAGCATGCGCATTAAAACTGATACTGGATACATTTAAATTTTCAATAATAATATTAATACATATAACTGAAAGAGTACAAGTGGCTCGTTTATACAATTATCCGAATACCAAAAATGAATACTTATACATAATAATGATAATCTCCTGAGCTTGTACTTGACGAGCAACTGTACTTCAATCCAGTATCTCCCTGATGATCTTCTCCACGAACCTCTTGCTTACCTGAAAACCTGCACCAGAAGGATTGGGATGAGACATAATGTCTTAGTGAGCTCCAGCCTAACCTACTGTTGGCAACCACGGGGAACCTAGGGTCGCCGTGCCTACTTTTGGCAATCTTGGGGGTACCTATGATCGCCATCATTCTCTACATATTTCGCGATCAAGGGAAAACTAGGATCGCTACATGTCTTCATCTTATGTTGAACTTTTGTCTAGTCTCATACTTAGTGATCTGGGGACATCCTACGATCACTTTCTATTCACTGTTGACTACTTTACTTATCTCTTAGTATATAATACATACACATAATCATATTCATATTCATCTTTTTCATAACATAAAGTTAGAAATTAGCGTTGAACAAACATTACATTATCTTGGTTTATTTTACGGAGTGCATCCGGGTGGAGTAACCCCGAAGTACATCTCCCATCATACCGGTGAAAATCCTATCATATCAGGCTAACACCGGACTCCTCTTATCGTTGTGTGGACAACTCTCTCGATGAAGTCCCATCCGGCGAATCCCGGAGTCTGTTGAACACAACTTATCTTACATGTAGACAACCCTCTCGGAGAAGTCCCATCCGGCATAATCCGGAGCCTGCTGGACATGTTTCATCTTTTAACATACGTGTGGACAATCCTTTCGGAGAAGTCTCATCCGGTGTATCCCGGAGCCTGCTGGACACGTTTAACATAGTCTTATGACTTACGTGTGGATAGCCCTTTCGGAGAAATCTCATCCGGCATAATCCGGAGTCTGATGAACACGTATAATCATTATCATTAAGTTCTTAACTTAAGCTCATATGTATATCTAATACGTATCGTATTCTTATGCATATCTGATGCATTCATCGTCAAATAAATATGCTACTTAACCTATAATGAAGGTCCTTGGCTTATCGTTCTCATAAATCTCTTACTTGGTCATTGAAATACCAACTCTTAAGCTTATCTAAAGCTTTGAATATTGAACATTCCTTATGCTTCATACTCTTAAATCTAGCTTTCCTATCAAAGGATTCGACATATCGTTATCATATGCCGTTCTTAGGGATTTACTATCCCACTTACTCATTGTTGGGAACTAAGCCCCTATCTTACTTGATAACTTAGAAATGATTCTACCCATCACTCTTATGATACCTATGCATTTCCTAGATTAATCCTTGGAAGATCATGAGTAACATTGTCCTAAAGCATATTGAAGATCATTGACATGGTACAGTTATCTGAAAATAAAATGTCTTTCTGGGCAACTTCGCTCTGCGACCCCTTGACTTCGCTCTGCGAAATCCTGCGTCTGAACCTTCAGACTCTGAACTTCAGAGTCTGAACCTTCAGAACCTGGTGATCTTGAGTCTGAAGCTTCGCAGAGCGTCTGAAACTTCGCTTTGCGAACTCAGCTTCTGATCACTTTGTAGTGCGAAGTCTAGGCGAAAGCTAGGCAGTAGTCATGTTCTGCTACTTCGCTTTGCGACCCTGAGCGTCGCTCTGCGACTGTAGAAGAACACAGAATTTTCTGGAAAACATGTTTAATCTTAAAAACCTTGGTACCCAGTTATCCAATGATCAATGAAAATATGCCAGGGACTCATATTGAATTATAAAAACGTACTTTACCCAAGGATTAACTGCAATTAAGCATAAGTATCAAAAAGGGGAAAATACTATCTTTTTACTTAAATCTTAGTAATTAAGTTTGTGATCTCACACAAAACTAACCCAAAGGGGTGAATTTCTACTCTAGGGAGCTCACCATGTAGTTGCTGGTTCTGATCCTTTACCATGCTTGTCCAACCCTAGCTTCAATCTTTCTTTCCTTCCTTGATTCCTCCTTAGCTTCCTCTTGTTCTAAGTTTTTCCAAAAGAGCTTGCTTGCTTGTGTCCCAAGAGTTGAGGAAGAAACTGATGGATGATGGCAAGAGAGGATGTGTGTGCCTTAGAGAGAGAGGGAGAGAAATTTTTAAACTTAGAGAGAGAATGGAAGAGGAAATATGAGAAAATATCTCATGTTTCTCCTATTTAAAAATCCTCTCTTCCATAATTACAAGTTTGCCATTGCTTCATATTAATCCTCTATTACTGATAACAGTTACATCTAAGCGGGATATTACATTAGTGGTTTGAGAAGACTGCGGGCCGATGTGTACCTCCCTAAGGTCTTCAATGGGGGTCAGCCTTTCCACGACGTACTCTTCTCGCGGATCCAAATCTACAAAGTTGACGTCCTGGGAGTTTGAGGGGTTTGGATCCCGCCCAGACGTTGAGTGGTCCGATCTCCGAACTCGTAGGCTGTCCTGATAGCACTTCCTGGTCGTCCTCTGGTCTCCTTTGATCACTCCCACCTTACCGCTGGGCAGTGGGTACTTCATGGTGAGATGGAGTGTTGATATTGCTGCTGACAACTGGTTGGGTGAAGGACGCCCTATGATTATGTTGTAGGACGAGGGCGCATTGACCACCAGGTATCTGGCTGAAATGGGCCTTGCATTTTCGTCCTCGCCAAACACTGTCCTCATGGTGATATATCCCCGTACCTGTACCTGCTCTCCTACGAATCCGACTAGGGACCCTTTGAACGGCTGCAACAACTTCGCGCCCAAGTTCAACTTCTCGAAGGCGTCATAATACAGAATGTCCGCCGAGCTTCCTGGATCTATCAACACCCTTCTTACCACACAGTTCAAGAGCTGTAGGCTGATCACCAAAGGGTCATCCTCGTGGGGGAGAATCCCCGCAAAATCTTTACTGGGGAAAGTGAGCTCAGGATCAGCTTCTGGGACGGGCGCCTCCATGCCCCCAAAAGTGTCGATGTGCATCACGTGACGAGCATACCTTTTCCTGGAGGAGTTAGTCTCGCCTCCCCCGGCAAATCCTCCTGCAATGGTGTTGATGGTTACGCGGGCGTGTGGATTGCTATTACCGCTGCCTGATCCGGGGTCCTCGCCACCCCTTGGTGAGGGGTTCTGCGGCTCGCGCTGGTCCCCTCTCTGGTGGAACCTTGCCCTCCTCTGACGTAGCCCTTCAGATGTCCTTCCTGTATTAATTTCTCGATCTCCCTCTTCAAGACTCTGCAATCTTCGGTGTGATGGCCTCTGGCTTTGTGGTACTTGCACCACTTCTTAGGATCATTTCCCATTACTTTGGATCGCGATGCCGGTGGATGAGGAATCAAACCCGTATGAAGGACCTCCTGCAAGATGTGCTCTCTCCTCTAATTCAAGGGCGTAAAGCTTTCTAATGGTCTCCTGGGCGGGGACTTGAAAGACCCCCGCATTGGCTGAAGATAGTTGTTCTTCCTGGGGCTGTAAAGTCATTTCCACCAGAATCCCTTTCTCTCGCATCCCGGGCCTTTTTCTCCGCATTGCTCTCCTCGCCCTTGATGTAACATTCCGCCCGGGCCAAAATTTCCTCCATGGAATCTGCCGGTTTCTGGGCCAGGGACTCATTGAACTGGCCCGCCCTCAATCCGTTCTGGAAAGCGCCGACAAAGATCTCCTGGTTGGGGCTGGCCACCTTGATCGTAGCTTCATTGAACCTGGCGAGGTATTCTCTTAATGGCTCGTGAGGTCCCTGCCGGACGTTGAACAAGCTGGTGGTCGGGACCTTTCTGTGCTTGCTAGCTGTGAATTGATGTACCATCCGCCTGGCGAAATCGGGATAGCTGGTTATGGAAAAACGAGGCACACCCATGTACCACCCGAGGCACACCCATGGAAAAACGAGGCACACACATGTACCGCCTGGCGAGCAACTTACACTTCAAGGAGTCTGCCGCTCCTATAATCGCCATCTGAGTGTTGAACGCCATCAGATGTTCGGTGGGATCTGACTTCCCATCGAATGAAGCGAGATGTGGGGGTTTAAAATTTTCCGGCACTGGAGCGTTCCAAATCTCGGCAGATAAGGGCTGGGGGTCCTCGAATTCTGGACCCTCTTGGTCGTCTTGCAGCTCCTGATGTTGTTGTTGCTGAAGAGTTTGGACGGAGGCCTGGATCGCCTCGTTTTGTTGGCGCAGCTCCTCAAGCTGGAGCTGCATAGCGGTAACGGTGTCCGGATCGGCGTTGTTGTTTCGGGATCCGGCCATTACGAACTGAATGATTTGCTTATTTGAATGTTTGGTTAGGAAAAACTGAGGCCTGGGAACGTTTTACCGAGCCCCACGGTGGGCGCCAACTGTTCCTGCTAAGTGAACAATGGTACCAACCCCCTTTGCAATCTTTGAACTCAAGATCTTGGCTAGGGTTTTTCTTCGTTAAATGAATGTGTTTTTTCTGTGAGGGACGTTCCGAGCTCCCTTTATACTTCCCTTGACCTAAGGGAAGTGGGGTGGACTCTTCGGGATTCCCAAGCCACCTGGTGTTGTGACTTGGTCCTCCTCCCCGAGGATCCCGGCCCTCAATAGGAACGTGGGGAAGACCTGGTAGACGGGGTTAAAATAGGACCGTTAGCTCGTATTTTGGCGTGGGTAGCCCATTTTGGGTGCGTTATGGTGGCCCTTTCCTTACCCGAGAAGTTGCTCGCAGGAACCTGACCTCGCCCACGTGGCGGGCACGTGGGGAATGAGGTCCAGCTAGCCGGGGAAGGCTGCCACATGTCGTGAAAGGAATAATATGACGGTACATATAGAGTAACTAACTAAGAACTGATCACATATAGTTTGGCTCCCAAACCATAAATCTCTCCCGTGTCCAAAATAAAGTGTTTTCGGCGTTTCCGACTACACTCTTTAATTGAATTTTCAAACCAATTCTCCAAACTCCAAAGAAATCTCCGTTGAGCTTGAGTCAAATTATTAAGAAGTTTTTTGGGTGCTTTGTAAAAACACAATTAGAAAAGTGGTATGCAACTTAAAACAGAGTTTAACAATACCAACTTGCCCCCAATTGCTAGATATCGACCTTTCCGATAAGAGATCATCTTCTTCATTGTTTCAATTAGCGGAATCAAAGTTGAGTATCTTCTTAGATTAGAACCTACAGAAATTCCAAGAAACTGAAGATGTATGCGATCAACACTACAAGCGAGAAAGTTTGACGCTGCTTCCATAAAAGATTCTTCCAAATTCAAAGTCGTACAATTTACTTTTGAAGAAATTCACCTTCAAACCGATTACTAATTCAAAACTTATTAAGATGAATTTTGATTTGTTCGGTGAGGAACTGTAGGAGGCAACAGTCGCGGAAGGTGCTCCGGTACGGTGGTGACGAGTCTTCGCGGTGGGGCAGAAGGTGCCTGCAGGCACGTTAGCACTCTGACGATCAAGTCAGTAATGGAACTGACAAAAGAGTGCGTGAAAAGTGTGCGTAAAGTGAATCGTACCTTGGGGGTGAAGCTAAATCACCCTTATATAGGCGTGTGCGATGCCTCCGAAATATGTGGCGTGTGATTAGGGGATGGTTAGAGGACATGTGTGCGGTATCTGATGCACGGGGGATGCGCTATGGTGCAGTGACGTGTATTGATGTTGGCGTGCCCTCAAACGACACGCCTTGGAGTGGTGGAGTTTTTATCCACGTGTCACTATTTGATTGACCTTCTGACATGTACAGAACAGAGCTTGTGTTTCTCTAACTTCGTAGGGGTTTTGGCGTCTTTCTCGACCCATTTGAACAAGGATGTGCTTAAGAGGCTTTGGATCTTTTTCATGCCTTGATCCGGATTAACACGTGGACAATACGTGGTCTGGATTAATTACATATGCAGCAAGACCGAGCTTTAATTTGTATTCTAGCGTTACCATGTCATTAATATGCACGAGACGTCACTTTTAATTTTTACCAGTAAGTCATCATTGCCAAAATAACAATAAATGTTATCTCAGATATGAAGAAGTTGACTCTATTACATTCAACTCTGGTTGTTGATATATGATTCTCTTTGTGTGTTATCTGTAAATCCTTTTTAAATGTTTGTTGAGTCTCGACATCTATCTAATATTGGTGAGTATTTACGATCTAATTCATTTAAACTTTAGTTCCTTAGACAACACTCATTTTACAAAAACATCCATCTTAAAAAGTAATTTTATTTTATTTCACTACGGCTAAATAGCTTATTGGTTTAATTTGATCTCCCAAACTAATTTGGTGATTTTAAGTAAGAGAAATTATATTTGTACAACAATCTTTTGCCAACTTTTGTGACAACTTTCTTTCTTATACTCACATTATGTTTTTACTTTTACTCTATATTGTTTTGATTTTTGTGTCAATAGCACATTTTCTTTGTAATCTATGGTTGTGCAATAAGTTGTCATACAAATGGTTGTTCAAATAACACAACTCTTTAATTAATTGCTCCGTCTGTATTATATTAGGTGTTTTATTTGCGTATTACACAATTATTAAAAAAATATTAATATTGTTGATTTTAATGGTAAGATTGTATCATTTACTAAATCACCTTATTAATAAGGGTCATGCTAACTTGTGTCCTAATAGTTTTTTCCTATTAATAAATGTTATAAATGATTGAAATGCAAATGAATAAAGGGAAATGTTAACATGTGTTATAAGGGCACATGTTAAGGTACTCCCTCTATCCCAAATTATAAGCAAAAAAAACTCATTTTCTTTGTCCCAAATTATAAGCAAAAAAGACCAATTGTTATCATATTTAATTATGTTATTTCAAAATCATCTTTTCCAAAGAGAAATTAAATGCAAATTGCATTCATTTTGTTCTCTCTTTCATTTTCTCTATAACTAATAACCAATGAAAATTGTTTTTACATCTTTCTATGAAACTTATTCCAAGGATAACACAAGAAACTATACTACAAATTATTATGTTTTAGTTTTTTTAATAAGTGTTAAATGATTTTTTTTGGCTTATAATTTGGGACGGAGGGAGTACCAAAGATAGAAAATTTGCATCGACAAATGTGCTAATTTATTTCTTAAGAGATTGAATTTTTTTTTTTAGGG
Source organism: Medicago ruthenica (assembly GCA_018208015.1). NCBI lineage: Eukaryota > Viridiplantae > Streptophyta > Magnoliopsida > Fabales > Fabaceae > Medicago > Medicago ruthenica. The sequence continues at coordinate 35,574,006 of CM031377.1, read as the reverse complement.
ATGGAGATTGAAATTTAATGTTTCTCAATAAATACTTGCTTTTTATAGAAACCTTAACATGTGCCCTAACATGACCCATGATTAAAAGTAGACTAGTGGAAAAGAATAATAAATGTTGCATTAATATTATAAAAGTGACAACTAATTTAAAACAAAGAAAATTAGAAAAGATGACACCTAATCTAAGAGGGATGAAGTATATTAATTACTCTCTCCTTCCTATTTTAGGATCATCTTATACAAATTAGAGATATTAAAAATAGTTATTGGAGTAAACAAATATATTTTATTGTTGGAATATTGAAAATGCATTTGACTCTTACTTTTCTCACCTCTTTCTCTCTATTATTCTTTCCTCACAACCAAACAGACCATGATTCTTCAAGAAACACGTGACAATACTTGTTCACCTTCTTCGGACTATTGTCGTAGGGTTATGGACACATGGAGAAGGTGGTTAAACCAAGTACAAGAGGAAACAAGATTTTCACCTTTTGTTTCTACATTTTTCTTTGGGAAAAGCTAACTTGTGTCATTAAAGGCACACATTAAGAAAACTAAATGTAAAAATATAGTATTCTTCAATCGTGAAAAAAATGTTAGCATGACCCTTTTTCTTTTTACAGTACCATATTATAGTGGTTTCGGTATTAAAGAGTGATCTTAGTACCATATTTGAGGTGTAATTCTCGAACGGTTTTATATAGTGCAGTAGTTAACCGCACAGTTGTAACTGAACTTGTTTTATCTTGGAGGCACGTGTTTGATAGTCTGTCTTACACAATTTTGGCAAGTGACACGAAAAATCTTAAAGAGAGCGACATGGTAGTGACTCAACCTAGTAGCAACTTCGGTAGATATTCTCTTTCAAAATAGTATTTGGAAATCCAAATACAACAGTTTATAAATAAAAAACAACAATTTCAAGACGGAACAATCACAAAAACAACATAAGTTTTGTTGTTGAATCGTGGTTACGTACTAAAGCAAAATCCATTATATTTACATTAAACAAATGGCACCCTCATAAAAAAAAATAATTCAGACTCTGCCACTACACACAGTCAAATGATTTAATTCAACACGTGATCATAGTCTTATTCTTTTTTTAAACAGAAAAGTTTATTAATGATCAAAACTCTGTACAAGATGAACAAAGACCGATAAGATAGAAACAACAAACAAAAGGCGTCTTATATATGTGGAACATCCAAATGAAAAGTCATACACCTCATACATCAAAACACCAATAAAGACATCACCCAACCGAGGGCTACCCCAAAAACCAAATACAAAACTAACCACCAAAACCAAAGCCAACACCAAAATCAAAGTCAAACCACCACACAAACATACACCAAAATGTAAGCCAAATCCTCAACCTCCATCATGAATGACCACATATCTAGTTCCAAACATCTGTCTCCCGCTACTTGCACGGAAACCCCTAAAAAAAACCAACAAACCGACCAAAACTCCTATAACAACACCTCACACTCTCTTTCACAGGTGAGTCCAAATAAATATCCAAAAATCACTTAAGCTAACACTCATTCAAATTCCACCACCAACCGACCCCCGATCCACCAGAGAATACACCAAAACAAGCCCAAAAAATTGAGGTTGAAAACTGACTCCCAATCTTGAAGCAAAAATGATCAGTCCACTAGACTTCATAAACAAATCACGAAGACACCCCTTAAATCCCAATCCACTAAAGAAGACACCAAAACCTTCACAAAAACATGAAACTAGACACTAATTCTCGATGTCAAAGCAAAAATGACCGACCCACGAGAATCCAAGAGACAAATTCCTAAAAAAGTCGACAGGTGGAGGTGTGGCGCAACCCGAACCATATGGGAAAATGGCTCTGCTTGAAAACAACCCAAACTCGAAACACCCGAAATTGAAAACACAAAAAATCAACCACAAGCCAATCATGAAACAACTTGAAATCGGCAAGAGCTAGCGGCGACAGAGATGGAAAACTATATCGCAACTTAGCACGAGCGAACAACGAACAAAACAAAAGAACCCCAAATACAAAAACAACATACAAGCTCCTCATCATCATCACCACAACCACCACGCAAAAAAAAAAACATTAACATTCATATAACATCACCATATAACACCACCCAATACAAAACAAAAGGTTCTAGAGCAGAAAAACCACAACACCCGCGCACACCCAAAAAGGTTGCGGCATCGCAAAACAATAAGAACCCAAGAACAAAACTGAGCAGGCAAAAACAAATCAAGACAAACCCAGTCCCAATAGCAACACCTATCCCTAAACCTTCAAAAAGTTGTGCACAAGACACAAAACCCACAAAAAAACAAAACCAGCTCCTACAAACATATCCCAAACAAAACAACCATCTCTGGAACTTTTATCGCTTACAGTAATCACCTAGAAACACGAAGATAGAACAACACAGGTGTGGACCAGCCATCACTATTGGGACACTTGTTGCAAACCAACCGAACAACAACCCCTTAACTTGAATCTGACCTCTGGATTTAGTATCACTAACTGCGGAGACCAAAACTCCACGAGTTGCCATAACATCTCCACACAACAGTCACGAACAAAACCAAACAACTCAAATTCGAAGCCTGTAACACGAATAGAGATAGGAGGAGACGACCACATTGATGGCTAACCAACCTTACGAGTGATGCATTGGCATGCCCAAGAGGGCAAAGCACACCACCGTCAACCATAGCTATATAAAAAAAAATATGTGTTTGGATTGAAGGAGAAAAGGGAAGGTGGGTGTTGATGAGGTTGTGTTTCTAGAAATAAGGGAAATGATGTGTCAAAGAGAGAGAAGCATGTCAATATTTCTACCTCTATTTTGTGACAACTTTTGAAACATTATTTTTCTATCTTTTTATTGGCAAAAACAATAAAGAAAGAGTAAGAATACAATGTGAATATAAGAGAGAGTTGTCCAAAATACAATGTGAATAATAAGAGAGAGTTGTCCAAAAGTTGTCACAACTAATGGTTGTACAAATGTAATTTCTCCAACAAAATAGATTAATTGATTAAGTATATTATTTCTGATGGGAAATACAATTCATATAACATAAAATAGTTTTTTCTAATCAAAGGCATTATCGTCCTTTTAGAAATAATACTTCTAAAAGCCAATATAAGCCAAGCCATAGCTGTAAGCCGTCTGGAAACAAAGACAACATACCTTTAATGGATTACAACCTTACTTTTTCATTTTAATTTGGGTATACTGGTTTGTTCAAAAAATGTGTAACTTATAAGATTTTATAGAAAAAAATATACTTAGCAATAATTTAAATTAGAGAATCAACTAAATCATTTCAAAGACAAAATCAGTTAGAGCAACACAATTTGACCCTACAGTTTGGCAAAAACAAACTGCATATATGGCCAAATTAAACAGTAATTTTTATTTCATTCATAATTTATTCATGATTTCCATACACATTGTTAAAAACAAAGCCTAAGGGACTTTGTCACATCACATGCATGGTTACTTAGTTAATTAACTACATTCTGGATAGCAGAAGTCAGTGACATCAGTGCAACGGCACTGTGGAGGAAAAGATCTTGTGCAAAGGCAACTTTTGCAAGCTGAGTGACATGTTTCTCCAATATCAGAACAACGACACTGAGGAGGGATTGATCTTGTGCAAGGGCAGCTATTACAGCATGCTGTTGTTGTGGATTTGACATCGTAAGTAAATTCACCATTTGAGATCAGTTGAGTTATGAAGGATGTTGGATCGAAACGAGCATCAACAACAGTTGAAGTGAACCCTAAAAGGAAAACCAACAAAGCTAACTTCATCATTGCCTTCTTGTTCAGCATCAACTCCATTATCACTATCTCTTTCTCACGTGCTCCCTCTTAGTACTATGTATTTATGTATATCTTTTTTCTTTGCAGCTAGCCACTAGGGATGGGAATAGGCCAGGCCGGCCTACAGGGGCTTACGACCTAGCCTACGACAGGCCAGGTCAGGCCAGACTTTTTTCTTAAATAGAGAAGGCCTAGGCTTTTTTAGAAGCCTATTTAGCTTAAAAGGTCAGGCCACAGGCCATTCAAAAAGCCTCTTAAGCCTATTAGGCCGGCCTATTTAAGTAAATATGATTAATATTAGTTATTATTATAATATATTTTGTACTTTGAATTAAAATATAATTTTGTTAGTAATTTAAGTTTATTAGTATACATTAATTTTTCGCATATACAAATGTATTATTATAAACTAGAATTGAAATATGATGCAATATATAGTTAAATTTCCTAAAAACTCATGTTGATTACTAAAAGAGAATTTAATCTAATTGATCTATTAGTTCGCTAGTCTATTTAAACTTAGATCACATTGCTTACTTAAAGATGTTCATATGATATAGGCTTTTAAACAAGCTAGCAGGCTTTATCAGGTTTTCAGAAGGCCAGGCTCAGGCCTCAAAAGTACGCCTATGACAGGTCGCAGGCCAGGCTTTGGCCTTAAAAAATTTGGCAGGCCAGGCTTAGGCCTTGCAAAGCCTAGCTCGGCTTAGCCTATTCCCACCCCTACTAGCCACATGGGTCTATTTATTATATAGATATTATTCTAAAATATATTACCCCCTAAAAATAAATTGCCATGTCCTCGGTATCGCGTGGACCGCGTGGATCATATAATATCTTTTTTTTAGGGGACAACCACTACTTTTAATTTCTACCGAAAAATGTATAATATTAATTTTTTTTTGTCAAGTAAGCTAATGACTGGAGCTCACACATTTTAAATGTAGAGAAATGAGATGTTCGAGATTCGAACGCCGGTCTCTACATATATTATGCATTTGTCCATACCAACTGAGTTAAACTTGCGGAGACAATATTTTCTTCTCCTAGTATCCATTTTTGTGTTCTTTTTATTTTTAGGTCAAATTATATCACGGGTCCTATTAGGGGTGTTCAAAACCGAACCAATCCAATAGAAAAACCGCAAACCGAACCAGCCCAAATCGAAACCGCAAAAAACCGCATTTGGTTCGGATGTATTCGGATCATTTTTCTACCAAACCGCATGGTTTGGTTTGGTTTGCGGTTTTTATTTTACCGATCGAACCAAACCAAACCAAACCGCAACATAAGAAAAACACTAATTAAACATATGTCACCTAGACCAATACTTATAAAAACTCGATGGAAACTTTTATAAAATGACATATTTTTTCTCATGATAAGTTTCTTCTTTGCATTTTATTTCAAAAGTGTATTCATATGCTACTTGAACTTTCAGTGAATGTTAAAATCGTAGTCTTTTGTATTTCTTACAAAATATGATTACTTTTTGTTCACGTTTTAAATTTGGTCTATGTAGTTGGGAAATTTTTTAATTGAAAATGAAATTGCAATGTTGGATGAAATTTAAAACATTGTTGAAAATATATTTTTAACTTGATTTTAATGTTGAAAAAAAATTGTATTGTCTCGAAAAAACCGCATCAACCAATCCAAACCAAACCGCATTAGTTTGGTTTGGTTTGGTTCGGATTTTATTTTTAAAGTCAACCAAACCAAACCAAGCCGCATGTTTTTTATCTTGCGGTTCGGATGGCTTTTAGTCTCAAAACCGAACCAAACCGCACCGCGAACACCCCTAGGTCCTATATTGTCACATAACAACAAAATGATAAAATATAATAAGTTAATGATAAAATAGGAAGAAAAAATGTGACACAAAAACACAATATTTTTTTATATAAAGTCAAAAGAATTTTTTTTGTAGGGTCCAACTTTGTTCTTAAAGTTTCTTCTATTGTTATGTTGTGGATTATTTTTAATTTAATGTGATTTGCCTGATTTTTTAAATGATAATATAAATAATATTATAAAAATGAAAAAAATATGAAACGAGGGTAAAAAAAATCAACTCAAAAGAATGTAATACTTCATCTATATATTATTATAGAATATTCTTATAGATTTCACGTGGAAAATATGTTATCGGCTAAATTACACTATAAGTCTTTTAAATTATTTAATTGTAACAAGTTGGTCCTTTAAGTATTTTTCATAACGCTTAGGTCCTTTAAGTTATTTAATTGTAACTTTTAGACCTCGAATAACTTATATTTTTAAGATCTAAAATACCCAAGGACCTAATTGGTACGAAAAAAACTTAAAAGACAAACTTGTTACAATTAATTAACATAAATGACCTAAGTGACACGAAAAAAACTTAAAAGACCAATTTTTTACAATTAAATAATTTAAAGGACCCCTAGTGTAATTTAGTCCTATGTTATCCGAGTTCAATAAACATGCCACAACAAGACAAAGCTTTAATTTGACTACTACTATGAGTACCACCAGCTAAATTTAATCCACGGGCATCAATTTAATTTGTGGAAATAAGTCATCAAAGTAAATGGAGGTTTTTTTTTTCCACGGTGGAATCAGAATTGATTTTGGAGGTGTAGAATTGATTCTGACATGTTTGGTTGTTGTCGAGTAGAATTGATTCTGCCTCTAGAGTTCATTCTACTAGGATTTGTAGCTTTTGATTCTAGAATTGATTTTTACACATAAATTTATAATATAACTCATTTTTACATGAATGTATCTAAACACATATCGATTTTAGTCAGAATCACTTTTAATCAAAATTAATTATATCAAAATAAATTCTTCCTACCGCACCATCAAACACATACTTTGTTGAAGAAGTTGACTCATCTACGTATAACGGGTTAAACTTCTATTGTAAAACTCTTTAGACCTCTTACCACTTATAAAACTTAATAAACATGTTAAAACACACAAATAAACCAAATACTCCAAGAAATGTTTGGTTATGGAAAAATCAACACACTATAAAGACACTAAAACTAAATAAAAACTCAGAAAACCAATTAAAACAAGTCTAAAACAAATGGAATTTAATATGTAAATGATGAATAATAACATAGGATCATCAATGATTTATTTATCTAAGGCAATCCTTAGAGCATCCATAATGGTGCTTTCCAAAATTTTAGTGACAATATATTTCTATCTCTATATATCACTTATTTTTATCATTTTCTACAACTTCTTTGATTTGTTTTTTAAATGGTAAAATGAATGTGTGTGTGTATATATATATATATAGGTTGCTAACTTACTTCTACCTAAAATCATGAAGGAGTAAGTTAACAAACTTACTCCCACTTTGTTTTATTTTGAAAAAAAAAAACATTTTAATCATTTGGAATCGGTTTTAAACTGAAGGTTAGTTTTGTAAATTCCAATTTTTTAAATTTAAAAACAAATATAAGAATCGCTATCTCTCTTTCCTTCAAGAAAGTGAAGAAACTGTTCTCACCTGCAACCATTTTCTTCTTTCGGAAGCTTTTCTAGCTCCAACATAACAAACTTAATTTGGATCGATCAAGTAGGATTACAGGTTTTTTTGAAGGAAGTAGGATTATATGATGAACCGTTGTTTATTTTTATTTTTTTTGCTGAATTTTATTTAGAGTGAACCACTAAATCTGATGAAATTCCTTTGTTAATAATAGTGATGAAATTCCACCGTCAATGTTGAGTCCATGAGTTGTTGTTTCAGGATTTTCGTACTGTGAGTATCAATAACGAAATTGACGAAACAAAACACAGAAATGTGATGAAGATAATACAATTTACTAAAATAATTATATCAAAACAAGTAAATGACATAAATATCAACTCATTCATATATTTACTTATTTTAAATAAAAGTTTGGGTATTTTGGTCAAAACAAAATGGGAGTAGACTTATTAACTTATTCCTTCATGTTTTTAGGTGGAAGTAAGTTAGCAACCCCAAATATATATATTGCAACCCCAAAATAAACAAAAGGAAATAAAACACCCAACAAACTTCCAGAGAAAAGAAAAGAAAACCAAACTCAAAATAGCTCCCCGTCACTCAACACGTGCAATAGCACCGGCCTAAAAACACTCCATTAAAAGTGTGAATCTGAAAGGGAGAAGGACTGAGGTTACTATCCTAAGAGCAGAGACTCAAAGATCAAGACAAACCCAAGACCTCACTCAAAAACACCCTAACACATCCCCTCCTCAACCAACTATCGGTCCTAACATACAAATTTTTTGATTAATTTTTTAAGTTGTATGTGATAAGAAACAAATTTCTCCAACTCATCAACTCAAAAAAGTTCAATCATTAAATTTCAACAAAAAATTACTTATTTAATTATAATTATTAAACTTTTGAGATGTTAATTAATTATTAAAATATAAATTATAAAAATTATACTAGTTTTTCCCAAATTTTTTTAATAATTAAAAAAATAAAAAATAATATTGCCAATTTATTCCATCAATCAAATTTATTGATTTGAATTTCGTTCTTCCTCTTGTTCTTAATTAGCTCCATCTTTAGAGTTTGTACATTTATTACAAGAGTAGATGTAATCTTCACAATGGCAGATTGGAGGCAACCCTGCGTCACAATTGCAACTATCGCAACCTGAGTGACAAGTTCGTCCAGTAGCATCATTAAAACGACATGGAGGAAAAGTCAAACTTGAGCACTCACAGTCGTTACAGCACCCTACATTATTTTGCTCTTGAGTGATGAAGGTTGTTGGATCCAAACGAGCATCAACTACAATTGCAATGAAACCTCAGAGGAAAAGCAACAAGTATAACTTCATTATTCCTCTCAATAATTCTTTATCACACTTGCAAAAGGCATGCAACTACATGGGTCTATTTATATAATCCTTACCAACTGAGTTAAATTCACAGAGACATTTTATTTAATTATTTAAATTAAATATTAACAATATATGAAAACCCAGATTTTAAAAAAAAATAATATTTTTAATAAGATTCAATCATGGTGGTCAATAGTGATTAATATGGTATTAAAGCTGATTATTTTTTGAGGAAAAAAAACTAAATATTAATTAAAGGGTTAAATAAGTAAATGGTCCTTCTAAATATATCAATATTTGATTTTAGTCCCCCTAAAATATTCTTTAGGCTTTTGGTCCCTCCAATATTTTTCATTCATGAAATTAGTCCTTGTTCTCAATGTAGATCAGGGACTAATTTCATGGATGAAAATTTTTGGAGGGACCAAAAGCCTAATGAATATTTTAGGAGGACTAAAATCAAATGTTGGTATATTTATGGGGACTATTTACTTATTTAACCCTTAATTAAATGATATACTATATATAAAATGTAGGAGGATTAGTAGCTCACTTGAATGAGCTAAAAATTTAAAGGAGATAAGGAGTAAAGATTCAGGGTTTGAATTCTGACAAAAAAAAAAACTATCTAAAAAAAAATTAAATGTAAAAAACCAGAAAAGGTGATGGTGAGATGGCAGTGGTCAACGACGTAGTTCCAGCATGAACCATCAGTGTTCTGCAGCCTTCCACCATGGGAACATCAGAGGGTGGCCATGAGTGACCTAAGGATGTAAATGAATGTCCATATAAACAAATAATATGATATATGTATCCATCTGTTGGATAAAAATTATATTTGTGCTCTCTCCATATTCACGTGGATATCCTTTAAGCAACTATCCACACAAAGTTTGAGATATCAACATGTATATACAGATATCCATGAATAACATTTTTTAAAAAAAGTTTTTTGTAATTTTTTTATAATTACCTAAAATTTTAACAACAAAGTTCATCACATTCATTTTCTTCTTTTTACTGAAATATAATAATATTTAGATTAAATTACACTTTTGGTCCTTTAAATATTTTTCAGGTTTCATATTGGTCCCCTAATTAATAAAAGTAACGTTTTGGTCCCCTAAATCTTTTATGTTAGTCACTTTGGTCCCTTCCGTTAGTTTTTGTTAAAAAACGTTCACTTTTGGTCACTTAAATATTTTTCAGGTTTCATATTGGTCCTCTATAGAGGACCAATATGAAACCTGAAAAATATTTAAGGGACAAAAAGTGAACGTTTTTTAACACAAACTAACGGAAGGGATCAAAGTGACAACAAAGAAGGATTTAAGGGACCAAAACGTTACTTTTATTAATTAGGGGACCAATATAAAATCTGAAAAATATTTAAAGGACCAAAAGTGTAATTTACCCTAATATTTATACAATACAATAACAATATCCTTACATAGTAATATCCATACATTTCATTACCGTCACTAAAAAATAGAAAGAAACTTTTCCTCTCTCTAGAAAACAGATCGCTCTCCCCTCTCTCTAGAAACAAACTTTTCTAGCCATCGCCACCCCCTTTCTTCCCTCAAATCCAACTCTTTCTTGTCACGATTTAGCTCCGACAAGGAGGTGGCGCGTCTGAATCCTTTGATTTCGCATCGCCACGCTCTATCAAACACCCGATCCTCTGGTGGTTTTTGCGGTGGAGGCCATTGCAGCGCCGGTGGTTTTTGACTGGTTGTTCGTCAACGCGTTTGTGTATGATACACCACAAAACACGTCAGTTCTGGTTCTTGTTATAGTCTTTTCCGGCACCGCCTTGTGGTGATTGGAGTGGCTTCATCTAAGATCTGTTTGTTGGTTCCTCGCGGTTGTTTGATTTGGCTCGTTCCCAGTGGTGGTTCTTGCTTCCAGATATGTTCATGATTCAATGGGTTTCTTAAAAATCCGGCTTCGATCTGGGCCATCTCAGTTTCGATCCGGATCTGGTCTCTTAAAATCATCGTTGGCTCCGCCGCGGTGGTTAGGTTCTGTTCTGGTTCCGAGTTCGTCCTAGTTTGACGTTGTTGGGTTCTAAATCCTTCAACTTTGAAATGGGATTCGAACGGTTATGCTCGAAAGGGCTATGGTATCGCGCTATGGGCTGTTCAAGTCAATATGTGGTCGTAAACTTGTTGTGGTCGTGTTTTCGTCGCGGTAAGTGGTGGGTTTGTGGCCTTGCTTTCGTGTTGACGGACATTTTCATCTCCCAGATTTGATACGGAGTGACGCTCTCTTCAATGATACGGAGTGGAACACACATATGTCACTTTCTTTTGCAATTTAGTTTCGCACCCCGTGTTGGGTTAGCTGGATTGTACATGTGGTGTCTGAGTTTGTTCGCTTCAGATTTCGTTCTTCGTTTATTTTTTGTTGTTTACCCTTTACACTATGTTTGGCAAAGAGAAGAAATTAAGAAGAGAGAAAGAGGTGAGAGAGAGAATGAGAAGAGAAAAATATCTAAGAAATAGAGTAGATTTGAGAGGTTGTTTGGTATAAAAGAAAGATGAGAGAAATAGAAGAGAGAGAAGTATAAACCTCCTCTCTCTCTTGTTTGGTTGAGTAGAGAGTGCGAAGAGAGAAATGACAATATTTTAGACATTGACAAAAATAGCCTTGTTATAATGAAACAATTTAACCCTCTAAGCCTCGTATTACCAAAACTTAAATTGCTACAAAATACTACAAAAGCTCATTATTTTAATTTTGAGTGAGATCCGTTAGTGCTCCTGATAATTTTTTTTAACAACCAAAATTTATTGATTTTTTTTAATATCCAAAACTTTTTTTTATCATTGTATCTTGTACAAGAAGTACACAAACACAATAAAAAGTGAATTACAACAACATAATACACACAACTGATGCTAGAGGACAACAACACACTGCAACGACTAAAAAGAAAATAGGTTGATGGACTGTTAACAACAACTGAACAACCGATAAATACAATACACAATCCGCTATCAATGGTTCAAACAGATGCAAAAATCAATCTTCAAAACACATAATAGAACCTGTACAGAACTGCTAAACTATAACCGAAAATACACAAATACTCAAAAACCAAAACACTAATGACATCTTGGATTGTTTAACCTGTCATAAACTTCATACACACAACACTAAGAAAAAGGTGTATAATAAGGAAACTATCTTCTCAAAATGATAATTGAATTTCCATAAGTCACTTAAACCATAAGATATGCCATAGTTGACACATGAACAAAAATAACTTCTACCTGCTTCCACATAATGTCATAGTTGGCCTAACACAAAATCATTATACCATCTATGTAACCAATTACCTAAAATGGCAACTACATATTGCCTATTTTTTTCCCTACTGCATGTTTCTTGCCAAAATACTTGCCATGTTACAATGCACAATTATAGGCACCAAATGTGTTTTCATTACATATACACAAAAGAGTCATATATATGACACAAAAAGATACCAAATAACATCAATGGTATAAATTAGCATCCATCATTTGTAAGAGAACCTGTAAGCGGATGTCAGTGGGCACACCAAAAATCAGCTCCTTCTTTTTGTTATCATTGCAAAGAACTTCATAGCACTTAAAACGAAATTGTGGCAGCAGATCCAACTCATCAAGCATATTCCATACATCTGCTCCTGTATACACTCGAGGTCTACAATTTTGCAAGATTTCGTTGTGTTTCTCAATAGCTGCAACTTGTCGTGCAAATATTTCTATTTGTTGTTTAGCCACATCATGCAATTGATCAGAAACTGAATTACCTTTATTCAATGCATCAGCCATGAGTCCAATGCCACTCGTCATTCTATCCAATTGAGCCTCCACAAAATCATTCATTGGAGCCTTACGCTTTGTTCCGCGAGAACCAGATGTTCCTGTGGATTGATGTGATTTCCCATTTGTTGGACTGTATGAGTCAACAATGGGTTCTTCTTGCCCTTCATCAAATATATTTGTACGCTGGTCAGTCATGTAAGTATCATCAGCTGGGTCATTCAGATCAACATTTTCCTTTTCTTTTTCCTTTTCCCTTTCCTTCTCCAACTGATTGTGTCTCATTTTATTAGTCTTAGATGTTTTGCCCGCTGCTCGGTCTTCCCCAAAAAGAACCTTCAAAACATCATAATGCTTAACTTGCATGGTTTTCCACTTAGCAGCATGTGGTTTTACCTATCATTAAACACACTTTGAGTTAGCAAATCAAGCATAATATACATTGTATTTGTAGGAAATAAAATGAAGGACACCACAATTAATAAATGAAACAAAAAAAAAAACTCACTCTTATAAGTTCTTGCCAAACTTCATCCTCAGCCGTAAACCTCCTAGTTGTTGGATCCCATCCAAATCCGCTTAAGCTACCAAATAGATCAAATGATTCACCAAAACGATCTTTCAAAGTTTTCATTCTATTTTTTATATGTTGTTTTGTCATGGTTGGATCAATGTTAGACCGTAAAACATCTACGACATTGGAGTATGCTTTAGGTGAAAATGAACTATCATGCCTATTCCCTTTATGGACCTCTTCCATCAAAGCATTCAATAATATTTGATCCATATCATCAGTCCACCTTAAGACTTCCTTAGTAGCTTTTCTGAGTTCTACACTTTTACCTTTATCCTTTGCCATTTTTCAACCTATAAATGCATTTAGTTTCAACAGAAACAAGATACCACAATGCATATCACATTTTCATTAAGAACCAATGGAAGTAAGAAAAAAATATAATCCAAACATTTATCAAATGAAACAAGTACATGACAACAAATAAAACATTTGAACTAAATTAAAAGAAACACATAATTATAATCTACATTAACATTAACCAATAAACTACATTATCTCACGACACAACTACATTAAGCTCCATACAGGTTTCACATTTCAGTTGTAATAGCTTCCCTAAGAAGTGATCCTAGTCGGTAGTCTTCATCACGCTGTTGTGTTTGGGATCTATCTATGTCATTTTGAAGAAGTTCATGATCAACTTCAGCAATTAATGCTTCATCAATGTCCACTCCCATTAAAAAGTTATGAAGTATACAACAAGCAAGTACCATGTCTATCATTACTTCAAATGAATAATGCGGTTCAGTGCCACTAGCTATAATTGGAAATATCTTTTTTAAGACACCAAAAGTTCTCTCAATGACGTTCCGAAGTGAAGAGTGTCGAAGGTTAAATAACTCTCGGGGATTTTGTGGCCCACGAGAGGAATACTCTTTCAAGTGATAACGAACTCCTCTATATGGAGTTAGTAACCGTTGTTTAAGCATAAATCCCGCATCCCCGAGATAAAACTTTCCTACAAAATTTTATAAAATATATATTATAACTCAATGTTTAGTCGAAATAAGTTCAATGTGCATTTTTTAATAAAAGTATATTATAATAACCTTTCCACTAACCTTCAGTAGGCGACCAACGTGCTTCGGTGTTGACCAATACCACTCTTACATTTTAAATATTCTTCTTTTTTTCTTAAAAAATTATTTTGGGCTAGAAAAACACTGTATTGGCCAATTAAAAAAATTGTTTTGGGCTGAATTCAACAAAAAGAAAAAAAATTGAAATATCTAAAAAAATCTGTTTACAAGAAAAAACCATGTAAAAAAAATTAATCTACTTTAATAAATAGATCGGATAGATATACATCAATTGAAAATATAAAAATATATGGACGGAATATTTTAAAAGAATTTTTAGTGAAGTTGTTTTGATCTATCAAATACCATTCAAGTCTACCAACCCTCCATTTTTTCAACCTTACTTGAAGAGGCACACACGTCCGCATGCGCGCACCTGTGTTGGGATTTTAAAAGCTTTTTTTTTTCAAAATTTTAATCCTATTGGCGGAACAATCCCAAAAAGAGACCTTGATTAAATCATTAAACACCTTTAAGTATTCCATGTGTTTACCTCTTAAGATGCAGTATTGTTGATAGTCGAAGTCAAGGTGGTTGATCACAGGCGCTGTATATGTTTTCATAAATTGCCAATATATTGCAAATTTATTCCATCAATCAATATTTATTAAGTTAATTAAATTATAAACTATAAAAATTTGTACTGGTTTTCTCCAATTTTTTTAATAATTTAAAACATAATTAAAAATATAAAAATAATATTGTCAATTTATTCCATCAATCAATATTTATTGATTTGCATTTTGTTCTTGCTCTGGTTCTTAATTAGCTCCATCTTTGGAGTTTGTACATTTATTGCAAGAATAGATGTAATCTTCGCAACGACATGTTAAAAATAGACCAAACTCACAATTGCAATTATCACAGCCTGGGTGACAAGTACTTCTTGTATCATTACATTTACAGGGCGGAAAATTCGAACTTAAGCATGAACAGTCATCACAACACACTTCGTCTATCAATTTGACAGCATCGTCATTGAGGGTTGTTGGATCCAAACGAGCATCGACCATAGTTGCAATGAAACCCAAGAGGAAAAGAAACAAATATATCTTCATCATTGCCTGCTTGTTCAATTGCATTATTGCTCTCAATAATTCTTTAACACACTTGCATAGAGGAAGGCAACTACATGGGTCTATTTATATAGAGTGCAATTTTCTTTAATTATTTTATTTGTTTTTGAAGTATTTAATTATTTAAATTAAATATTAACAATATGTTAAAAACTAAAAGATTATTTTTTTAGAAAAATTAATAGTTTTAATAAGAGTCAACCATAATAGTCAATAGTGATCAATATAATATTGATTTGTCCGGTAGTAAACGAATGAAGGCAGCAGGGGCGTGCGGTGTTCCGGCATGGTGGCGGTGCAGTCTTCACAGATATTAAACCTATTATTTATTGAGGAAAAAACTAAATATTAATTAAATAATATAATGTAATAGTAGTATATTTAAAATGAAGAGGGATGAGTAGCTCACTTAGTTGAGCTAAGGATTTAAAGGGGGTAAGGAATAAAGATTTAGGGTTCGAATCCTGACAAGAGAAAAAACAATATAAAAAAAATTCAAAATGTAACAAACCATAAAAGGTGATGTTGAGGTGGCAGTGGTCAATGACCAAGTTTCAATATGAATGATAAGTGCCAAATTACTGTTATTTTCCATAGCACTTATCGACTTATTTTGCAAGTAATTCAGTATAAAACCCCCCTAATTTCATATAAATATCGTTATATTCATAAATTGCGCCAGAAAGCTATTACGTCTATTTCCAAAACATTTTTATAGGTTTTGAGCATAACTACACCAACACGGAACAAAAAAAGACAAGCACACACGCAAGAAGCTAAGCTAGGGCATCACAAAGACATATGGTGGAAAGCATGATTCGCTAGGTGAACTGAGCATGGTGAAAGTGAGCCAAAACAGAGAGTTACATAAGGAAAAGCCAAAGACGGTTCGCTATGCGAGATTTAGTTGGCTAAGCGAACTAAGGTGGTTCAAGAAATATTTGAAGACAACTGGTGTTTCCCTCCTTTGAAGAAACCTCAATTCACTAAGCGAGCTTGACTTCACCTAGCAAACTTAGGATTTCAAAACCTTTATAAATAGAAGTGTAGGTCATTTTTATGAAAACGAACCATTGTAAAACCGAACCATATATATATATATATATATATATATATATATATATATATATATATATATATATATATATATATAGAGAGAGAGAGAGAGAGAGAGAGAGAGAGGTCATCATTGGAGGGCTATAGAAGCTTGGAGACAAACTTGTTGATGCTTCCTCCACATCTATCAACTCTCTTATGTTAGTTATGCTTCTCATGGGTAACTAAACTCTCTTTTATGTTAGGATCATATGTAACTAGTTAGGAATTTATGTAGTACTCTTAATTTGACTGGTTGTATATGATTTATGCATTCAATATAATTTTAGTTTAAATTCGCTCTTAATGCTATGCTGACGATGTAGTTTTCCGCAATTGATCTTTTGATTTAGTCAGAGCCTAGTAAGCCTGACTATCTAAAGGACGTGATAAATTATGTATAGGTGATATCGCATGAGAGATTGCGAGTAGGTATATATTCATGTATAACTTTCCGAGCTTATGCCATAGAAACAATCAACTATTTTGCCATAGATGAATCAGAAGTCAGTTGTTTTTATGGATCTTGCATCGTTAACATTAGCAGCAGACATACACTGAGAGATAGATAGAGTTATATCTAAAAAATATACAATTGATTAAGAGAAAACATATGAGAATAGTTATTGAAATTCAATCCCATCACAACTCTATCTATTATGTTTTAGTTTACTTTGATTCACGTCACTAAAACATTTTTATAAACACTTGTTCAGAAAATATGTGGTACAAACTAATATCGAGCTAAGTGCGGTCTCTGTGGATTTGATACTTTATTTTTCTGATTAAAACAGGCATACTTATCACTGTGTTGAGGAAACCTAGAATCCTCTTTTATCAATGAACCATCGCAGTTCTGCAGCTTGTCGCTATGAGATCATCGGAGGGCCACCATGAGTCACCTGAGAGCCCATGTAGACCGATGTGCTCCGGTGTTGACCAATACCACTCTATTACATTTTAAATATATATATTTTTTTTAAATATTTTGTGCTACGAAAAAAAATGTATTGGCTAATTAAAAAAATTGTTTTGGGCTGAATTCAACACAAAGGAAAAAATGTTTTGTTAAATATTAATAGATATGTGACATTCCAATAGATTCCAACACCAATATATAAGAATGATTTTAATCCGAATTCCTCCTCACTTTTTATAGAAACCTGACCCTGAATAAAGAATTTACTTATGTCTTTAATCTAGTTTAGAAAAAGCTAGTTTTTAATTAGATGTCAAAACTAATATTATATAATTGATATAAATAAGTATCCTTTGAAAATCAGATGACTACACTCTAAAAATTCTTGGAAAAAAATATTTTAAAAGGTTTTGTATCTATAATCGATTAAAAAATACATTTATGTGAATATGTAAATCCCTTTACTCAAAGAAAATCAAGTATTTTGTTTTTCAGAGTGTAAGTTTGTTTACTCCATATTTAAATGAAGATTTAAATCAATTTACTCTAAATGGATTTGAAAATAATGAACTCTTTGCGAATGTAAATTAATTTACTCTTCAATTTTGAGAATAAGTAAATCGATTTACTCACCTTGTTTTGACACTGTTTGACCCGACTTTTTTTCTCCTTCTCTACAATTTTAAGGAGAAGTTAGGCCAAACACAATATCTATTAAGTACTTACTAAAAAAATATTTTAAACTTTTTTTCCCTTCAAAAAATATTTTAACATTTTTTTATTTATTATATATTTGTACAATATTTTGCCAAACAACTTTAACTTAAAAATAGCTTTAAAACTAAAAAAATAATAAAGCAACCAAACAACTTTAACTTCTTTCTTAAAGCCCTTAATTTTAACTTTGTTTTAAAGTAGCTTTTGGACCGTAAAAAAGTCAGGTCAAACGATGCCTACGATGTAAATTGATTTACTCGGATTTTTCCGCATATTTGTAATGAAATTATTTCTTTTATTTAAAAAAGTTATATAAGTCATTTATTCATATTTTTTAAGTACGAAATTTAATAATTCCCTTCTCTCAAACACTCATATCCTGCATAGTGATAGTGGAATACACCACTATCACTATGAGAATAACTTATAATACTTACATAATATTTTATGTAGTATTCTCTTATGCTGAGTCAATCCAATATAAATATTACTCTTAATATTTATACGTATGTGAAGACTTGATAACTCTTTATCAATGATCCATGAGATGTGATCATCAATCTACCCATATAATAGTCTCTATATTTTAATGCTATCACACTTCACAATAAAGCTTAACTACATATACTTTATGAATAATGTTTTTATGTTTAATAGGTTTCACGATTAAGTTATACTTAATGTTCCATTAAATGGACTAACTATTGCAGGGAATTTATTATTTTGAAAAAAAAACCAAAATCAATAAAGAAATGTCACATTATATATATATATATATATATATATATATATATATATATATATATATATATATATATATATATATATATATATATATATATATATATATATATATATATATATGTAAACACTCCTTCCGGTCACATTTATAAACAACTTTTGCCTTTTCAGATTCATTAAATAACTGATGTATCTGGACTATATTATAATCCAGATACATAAGTTATTTAATGAATATGAAAAAAGAAAAGTTGTTTATAAATGTGACCGGAGAAAGTGTATGCGTTTGTGTGTGTGTGTGTGTATAAGCCTTTGATTAAACTTAAATGGATGATTGAGATTTGATGTCGATATATAAAGTTTAACACCTGATATCAACATATATATATATATATATATAGACACACACACACACACACACACACAAATATAATATATATTTGTATCAAGATCATGATACAAAAGCCAAATCCAATCAATATATAAATTGTCTATTAGGACTTACTCCAATAACATGTAACTTGATAACCTACAAGTATTATAGGTTGACTCCTGTATCCCAAGTTCTCTCTCTTGTGAGCATCTAAGACCAAGTGCAATGGTGCTGTTGAATGCATGATTCAACACTTAAGCCTTTCCAATGGTAGTGTTTAATGGTGTTGAATGATGAGTTGGAGGATAGAGGAGTTGAAACCATTAAACTGAGTTGAATGCTGTCGCCCAGGACACGTGGCAGCTTGCCACTGGTTGAAAGCAGGCGCGTGTAGCACACGCGGGGACAACGCGCGTAGCGCGCAGAAGGAAGAGAGAGAAGACAGCTTTTTTATTAAAGCAGGACGCGTGGTAGCAGCTGATTGGCTCGCTGGATTTTTATTATCTTAATAATTTGAACTCAATTATTTCATTGTAAATTAATTTTAAAAAAAAAAAATTACCAAAATTCATGATTTTTTTTCCTCTATAAATAGAGACTTGGTTCATTTCATTTGGACACAGAAAAAAAAACCAAGTTTTTCAGTATCTTAAGCTTATTACTATCCTTCTATTAGCTATCCTTTTGAAGTTTTAAACTTCTTTTGAGTGAAATGGATCCCAATAATAATAATTTCAACACCCAGAATTCTTCTAGTTACCCATTTAGCTACCAAAATCCCAACAATTATCAACATCCAAATCAATTTCCAAACCAACATCCTCAAAACATGCATAATTTTGGATTTGCACCAAATTTCAACCACCCATCCTCTGTTCCAAACTTTAATCCATATTATGGATCTATGATGGGATATCCATCTCAAACACCCCCGTTTAGTGGTTATATGCCAATGGGAAATGAAAACTTTCCGAGTGTTGGTGCACCTGAATTTCCTGAATTTTCAACACAAATAACTCTTGGTGGCATGACAAGTGGTAACGAAGTCACTCCAAATCCAGAGGATTCAACTCCTAAGAGCAAGAAAGCCCAGCAACCAGCATGGAACACTGAACAAAATTTGGTGCTAATTAGTGGGTGGATTAAATATGGAACAAGCAGTGTTGTTGGGAGAAATCAGAAAGGTGAAACATATTGGGGTAAAATTGCTGAGTATTGTAATGAGCATTGCTCATTCGATCATCCGCGGGATGGTGTTGCATGCCGAAACCGTTTTAATTATATGAACAAAATACTGAATAAATGGATTGGCGCTTATGAAAGCGCTCAACGTATGCAACGAAGCGGTTGGTCGGAGAATGATATTTTGGCAAAAGCGCAGGAATTATACGCGAGTGGGAAGAATATTCACTTTACTTTAATGGCAGAATGGCACGCTCTCCGTGATCAACCACGTTATGGTAGTCAAGTAGGAAATATTGGATCTGGCAGTAGTGGATCCAAGAGATCTCACGACAGTGATGCATGTGGCTCAAACTCTGTAGGATCTACTGTTCGTCCAATGGGTAGGGAGGCAGCTAAGAAAAAAGGTAAAAAGAAAAGTAAGGAAGCTGCCTTGGAGGTGGTGGATAAAGAGTGGGCTGAATTCAAACAATTCAAGGAGAAAGAGCTTGAACGATTGGACAAGATAGCGTCGGTGCAACAGGAGGCTAACCAATTGATGAAAGAAAAGACTCATGCTAAGAAAATGAAAATGTATCTAAAACTAAGTTCCGAGGAGAATCTCGATGATCGGAAGCAAAAGTTGTTGGATATGTTGAGCCAAGAGCTGTTTGATAATTAATTTCAATCAAATTGTATGTGGCTTTTGGCTGTAATGTATGAGTTATTGTGTAATTTCAATCAAATTGTGGCTGTAATGAAATTGTCCGTTGATTAATTTCAATCAAGTAATTTCAATCAAATTTCAATCAAGTCCCAACTGTTTGCTTTAATAATTGTCTGTGACTTTTGGCTGTAGTGTTTGCTTTAATAATTGTCAGTGATGTCTGTTGTGTTTGCTTTAATAATTGTCCGTGACTTTTGGCTGTAGTGTTTGCTTTAATAATTGTCAGTGATGTCTGTTGTGTTTGCTTTAATAATTGTCCGTTACTTTTGGCTGTAGTGTTTGCTTTAATAAATGTCAGTGATATCTGTAGTGTTTGCTTTAATAATTGTCCGTGACTTTTGGCTTTAATGTTTGGAAATTATTGTGTTTGAATATGTACCACCCAATCCTTATCTGAGTATTAACTCAATACAATAACTTATTTCGAATCCGTCAATGTCCACCACTTAATGTACTTGTATATAGGGACTCATAGATACATACATTGAATCACCAATATCCCAAATCTCATTCAATCTACTTCAAAATATCACAAAAAACTATTAATGGATCCATCAGAATATCCTTTTGATATCGCAGCCTACAAACAAAAATGTGAAATGGAAGAAACTTATATGGCCAGCCGATTCAGAGAGCGTCGAAACAAAATATTGGAAGATAGTGTACCTCGTAGTAGAAAATATCTCAATAGAGATCATGCAGCGGCAAACCAAAGACTAATTGACGACTACTTTGCCAATGAGCCTACATATGACGATGCAATGTTTCGTCGTCGGTACCGGATGCAAAAACATGTTTTCCTTCGAATCGTTGGGGACCTTTCAAGTAGTGATAACTACTTCACCCAACGAGTTGATGCAGCCAATAAAGAAGGTATATCACCGTTAGCAAAATGTACCATAGCAATGCGAATGCTAGCATATGGTGTGGCAGCAGATGCGGTCGATGAATACATCAAAATAGGAGGTACTACAGCATTGGAGTGCTTACGTAGATTCTATAAAGGAATCATACGATTGTATGAGCAAGAGTACCTGAGAGCACCAACCCAAGATGATCTGCAAAGAATACTACATGTAAGTGAAATGCGGGGGTTCCCAGGGATGATCGGGAGTATTGATTGCATGCACTGGGAGTGGAAAAATTGTCCTAAAGCATGGGAAGGTCAATTTGCTAGGGGGGATAAGGGAACCACCACAGTTATTCTTGAAGCAGTTGCATCTCATGATCTATGGATTTGGCATGCCTTTTTTGGATGTCCGGGAACGTTGAACGATATAAACGTTCTAGACCGGTCACCAGTGTTTGATGATGTGGAACAAGGAAAGGCTCCAAGTGTGAATTTTTTTGTGAATCAACGTCCCTATAACATGGCATACTATCTAGCTGATGGTATCTACCCTTCTTATCCAACTTTCGTCAAATCGATCAGACTTCCTCAAAGTGAACCCGATAAGTTATTTGCAAAAGTTCAGGAGGGATGTCGGAAGGACATCGAACGTGCATTTGGAGTGCTTCAAGCTCGATTTAAAATCATCCGTGAACCAGCTCGCTTGTGGGACATAGACGATTTGGGTATTATCATGAGGTCATGCATCATAT
Organism: Medicago ruthenica; assembly: GCA_018208015.1. Classification (NCBI taxonomy): domain Eukaryota; kingdom Viridiplantae; phylum Streptophyta; class Magnoliopsida; order Fabales; family Fabaceae; genus Medicago; species Medicago ruthenica. Next base: position 35,551,426 of record CM031377.1, on the reverse strand, counting down.
TACATAATATGATTGTTGAGGATGAACGAGATACATATGCTCAACGTTGGACCGATTTTGAGCAATCTGAGGCAAGTGGATCTAGTACACCGCAACCATACTCGACCGAGGTGTTACCCGCTTTTGCAAATCATGTGCGTGCTAGATCCGAATTGCGTGATCCAAATGTTCATCGCGAATTGCAAGCAGATCTAGTGAAGCACATATGGGAAAAGTTTGGAATGTTTCATGATTAAAGATGATTTGTATCGTACTAATTAAGTTACTTGTGTCGTGTGCTTAATTTGTTGTCTTGCATTTTAAGTTATTTGTGTGCCGCGTGTTTAATGTATTGTATTGCATTTTAATTTAAGAAAATAAAAATTAATTATTTAAATAAATTTTGTTTTAACAAAAACACTAAAAAATAAATTGTTAAGTTTTTATTATTTTAATTTAATTATAATTAAATTAGTTTGTAATTTTATGTAATTATAAAAACAAAATATAAAATTAAATAAGAATATGAAATAAAAAATGGTGGGGTAGAGTGAGTGGTGGGGTAGAGTGTTGAATGAAAAAACCATTGGAGAGGGTATGTGTTGAATGGTGTGTTGAATTATGATGTGGAAGAGAGAGAAAATGATGTGGAGTGTTGGAAATTGAAAAAGTGTGTGTTGAATGGTGTTGAGAGTGTTTAACCATTGTATATGGTCTAAACCAAATCACCCACTATTGAAATTAATATACCAATCTACCCTACTTTGAAAAACAAAACAAAACGCCCTACTTTTGAGGGGCCTAGTATAGGAGTATACCGTTTCGTTTGGCATGGTTGGTTGGACTGTTTGTGTTTAGAAACTTTTCCTGCAAAACTTTTCGGAGGATTCTACTATTATTTCTTTTGCCGTTTATTCTCTTTCCTGTAGATTTACCTACGGATTATAATACTTTTTCAATTTATTTTTAGTGGCTTCCTACGGATTTTCTTGCAATTTTGAAATGAAATTTATTTCCTTCATAGTTTCTTATGGATTTTAATACGCTAAAAATTTTATTTTAATAGTTTCCTGTGGATTCTTTGTAAAAAATACCACAGGAAATAAGTTCCAGCACAAAGAAATAATTACAGTTTCCTTCGAAATGTTTCGCAAGAAAATCTGCATGAAATTTTTCTGAATACAAACATTACAAAAAGGCTAAATGGAATGGCGTACTCCTACTGGGTCCCCAAAAGAATAGACCATTTTGCATATATTTTTCAAACAAGGGTAGATTGGTATATTAATTTAATAATTTCAAAAGTGGGTTATTTTGGTTAAAAACTCCTTGCTTTTAGCACAAGAAACGAAACACTCTTGGGTGCTTTACGGATTGCTTTCTATCTCTACAAATTTCTTCATAAATTTTTCTAGTTGCTTAGTTTGACATCTATTTACGACATATGTTGTTGTAGATTCAACTTCACCCATAAATGTATTTGGAATTCCCTTCAGTTTGAGCATGCTTCTGGTCAAATCAAGGAGAGTTATGTTCCTTTTTTCAGCCAAGCCATTGTGTTGTGGAGTAAGGAGTTGAAGTTTCATGCAATATGTCATTGTCTTCACAAAAACTTTGAAACTCTTTGGAGGTATATTCTCCACCACCATTTCTCCTTAAGAACTTCATTGACTCCCCCTTTGTTTTTCTGTCAAAGCTTTGAACCTCTTAAACACAATAAAACATTCACTCTTGGCTTTAATAAAAAATAGCCAAGTCTTCCTAATAAATTCCTAAAAAAATAGAAATTATTTATTTCCTCCCAATGAAAGAACCTCTAGAGGACCATATGTTGTTAGCGGATGATTGAAGGATTACAAACTGCAAAACAATAAAATGTAACGTAAAACAATATCCAGAAGCATTGTGTCTTTCACGTAATGAAAATTCGGTTCTTATAAAGGTACTGTAGAGACATTAAGCATGTTTCTTTTTCCACTCAAATGTAAGTGGATGTTATTAATTAGGTAAGTGGGGATTCACCAAAAGCAGTTGCTAAAATGATGGCAAGACTCCGAATAATATCTCAATGCTTGTTCAAGGCTTTTTGAATTTAAGCTATTTAATAGCAAGTAAATCTCCTATCTCTTATACATATATTTTAACATAGTCTAAATAGCCAATCCACATGGCAATCTAAAATTTTCTATCAAAGCCAATGCCACATGTCATCATTTTTTACAAACCATTGAAATGAAATTTTTTTGTTGGAGGAAACCATTCAAATTAATTTATTTCTTATAGTAAGTCATTCAAATATCATTGACTTATACGTAATAAATTCACATTAAACTTGCTCGAAATTGTTTTGTTAGATGAAACAATTCAAATAGATTTTTTCTTATAGTAAGCCATTCAAATAGCGTTGACTTATACTTAATAAATTCACATTTCATTCGTTACAACTACTTTGAAAAATACACGACAAATATTCATCACTGATAAATATTAAAAAAACAAAATAAATATTTTTCTCTTATGTATAAAAAAACATGAGACATATATTTGTCATCGATAAATAAAAAAACACATGTGTAATATTTACCCCTAAAACACAAAAAAACGTGAAACAATATATATATCTTTGAAAAAAACACGAGACTATTATTTTTCATTAATACATAAAAAATACGGGACAAATATTTCTCAGTGATAAATATTAAAAAGAAGTATGACACAACTATTAATCACTGAATCCTAAAAAAACAAGGGAAAAATATTTGTTATTTGTAAATATTATTACTTTTTTTAAAACAAAAGTGATGCTAGATGCATTACCCAAATTCATTAAGAAAAAAAAACATAAATACGAAGAAAGAAAAGGGAAACCAGGTCAACACATTTTCAAAAAGACATAAATCTAAAGTTATGCAAGCCAATCTTATTTCTTATGTAATCTAGGTTAATGCTATTAGAAAAAGAAGGGAACTAACAAAAAAAATATAGGGCTAAACCAATGTTAGCTAACCTATATGCGCATGAGTTTCTTTCTTTATGAATTAATTGATAAATATTAAGAAAACACTAGACAAATATTAAAAAACACAGGGAAATATTTATAACTCATATATAAAAAGTATGGGACAAGTATTTATCACAATTTTTTATGAAGTTTTTATCTCTAACAAATATATTAAAAAATGAGACGTTTATTAGTCAATAAAAAACACATAACATATATATTTGTCATTACAAATATAAAAACATAGGACAAATATTTATTATTGATACATAAAAAATTATGAGTCAAATATTTTTCATTGATAAAAATAAAAAAAAACATATTTGTCATCGGTAAATCTAAAAAAAAAAAGGCGTATTTGTGATTGATACATTAAAAAAGGCAAAAAAATTCGTTAATATTTTTTTTAATAAAAGTAAAAATTAAATTAAAAAGAGAAAGAAGTACAAGACTGGGGGGCGGGGGGGACAAGGACCTGACCCAGTAAACCCCAAAAGCAAAACACAACAATTCAGTACAAAAGCGGTAATAAAAGAGAACAGCCCTAAACAACCACTACCACAGACAATCCAGCAAACCCGCGTAGGGGGGTGAAATTGAATTGCAAAAAAACGTAGAGTGAATATTCTGAGCATTTAAATAGGCATACAGATCGTCTGCCAACACAGAAACGACCCAAGTTCCAACAACTCCCTTCAAAGTATCAGCAGGTCATAAACTCCCTTTCGAGCCAAAGAAACCCTTTGCAAATCGAATTCCCAAAGTCCCTGTGGTCTTGAAACTTCAATCGCAATCCAGATCGAGGGACGAACAAACAACAAAAATCTATCACAGTCTACCAACGACGCAAGAAGCAACCACGACAGATAAAATCCTTTATGCACGAACAACTACTACCGTCAACACTGAGCATCCACGCACCTCACCCTTTCGACAAACATCAGGATAAAACCAATCATGTTGAAACGAGATATGCATCCAATAGAACAACGCCAGAACCAAAGAACCCAGATCTTCAATCCAGAAAACCAGATTCAAGATTTTCAGACCAAATCACAGAGCCGGAACAAAGCCACCAACCATCTTAATCTCCACATAACAAAACGAAAAACAAACGCCAATAAACAAAAACAAAAAAAAACATAGCAAAAACCAGATCGAAAAACTCAAAAAAACAAACGACAAAAATCTATCACAGTCCACCAACGATGCAAGAAGCAACCACAGCGGCTAAAATCCTTTAGGTACGATGAACGACTACTACCGTCAACACTAAGCATCTACACACCTAGCCCTTTCGACCAACATCAGGATAAAACTAGTCATGCTGAAACGAGATATGCATCCAACAGAACAACTCCAGAACTAAAGAACCCAAATCTTCAATCCAGAAAACCAGAGTCAAGATTTTCAGACCAAATCACAGAGCCGGAACAAAGCCACCAACCATCTTCATCTCCACGGAACAAAACGAAAAACAAACATCAATAAACAGAAACGAAAAAAAACATAGCAAAAATCAGATCAATAAACTCACGATCCGACATAATCCACCACAAAAAACTAATTCATAATCGTGCCAGCGCCAAAGCTGTACAAGACAACGACGACGTTGAACGAAACCAGTGACCGCAATAGAATCAACACGCACCAAGACTGTGAAAGGACAGTCGCGGCGGCGCTTCACCGACGATGATCTGAAACCCATAAATATATTTTTCATTTATGCATAAAAACACAAGACATATATTTATCACTAATAAACATAAAAAATATGGGACACATATTTGTCATCATTGCTGCAAAAAAAAAAACACTGACATAATTAAAAATTCACGGGATAAATAATTTTCATCGATAAATAAAAAAATAAAACAATTTAAGATTGAAAAAAAATAGTCTATCACCCGTGCATTGCACGAGTTAACACACTAATAGATAACAAACTATTTTGGCTGAATGATTTAAATAATAGTAGTCAAAACCTGTAACTTGACTTGAGACAAAATAAGAAATAAAGTTCAACAGTAAGCACAACAAACACGTTTTTAATAATAATAATAATAATAATAATAATAATAATAATAATAATAATAATAATAATAACAACAACAACAACAACTTTTGAAATAACTTCAAATATACAATACCATACACATCAGAGTGAATTATGTGTAATACATCCACAAACCTATGAGCTACATGTCCACTTGTTGGATATCTGAATGTTGGCTACATGTTTGGTAAAATCAAAATGTACAAGCAATACGTCTTCAGAAGCTATTTTGTGTCATCAGAAGCTGGAAACTGATTTTCAGAAGCTGGTACTGTTCATCAGAAGCTGAACTGGTCTTCAGACGCTGGTACTGTTCATCAGAAACTGAATTGGTCATCAGACGCACTGTTCAGATGTTGACTTCTGTTGACCTTCAGAAGCTGCCTTCAGACGTTGACTTTTGTTGACCTTCAAAAGCTGCCTTCAGACGTTGACTTTTGTTGACTTTCAGAAGCTGCTTTTCAAAAGCATGTTTTCTGCATCTGAATTCTGTTAAATCTTTCACAATATCTTTTGAAGATTTAATTGAAGATTTATCCAAGCTTCATTTCTAGAAGGAAGTATTTTTGCGCAAGATATGTTCTGAAGATTTGATTCAATTATTTGTGAATATATTTTCAAGAAAATCTTTGGAAAATATATTTGTGAATCTTATGTGAGCTTCTATTTGCTTCTAAAAGAATTCTGGAAACATATCCTTGAAGATTTGGTTCAGAATTATGTGCTGCTAAAGCCTATATAAATAGAAGGCGTTGCTATTGAAGATTTGTACATCAAAAACCAGAAGTTGTCATTGAAAAGAGTCTTAGTGTTTTTGAGTCTGTCAGCTGTTGCTCTGTTTTGTACACCACTCATCTGTTAGAGTTGGTTTAGTTTGTTTTGAGTTGTAATTCACTTAAAGCTTTTAAGCACAAGTGATGTCTTTGATGTTTTGAAGAGTGTCTTCATCATTGTTTAGAGTTTACAATCATTGGGACTGTGATTACTTGGTTGGGAAGTAAGTGGGTTCTTATATCTAGGAGTTCCTAGGTAGAAATCTATATGGGTAGTGATTAAGTGATAAGGCTGGAAAAACAGGGGTTGTGACTTGAGTCTTAGAATTAATACTACTTAGTGGATTTCCTTCCTGGATTGGTATCCTCCAGATGTAGGTGAAGTTTGCACCGAACTGGGTTAACAAATAACTGTGTTCCTTTACTTTCTGTCTGTTTAATTTTCTGCTTTTGAACTATTGTTTTTCAGACTCTGTTTTTTAGTTCAGAACCAGTACCTGCCAGAATTTCATCCACTAAATGAATTTCTTGGTTTCTTTCCAATTAAGCAAACTTCACATGATTTTTCAGGCATAATCAATTTTGGTACTCCTAGAATCAACTCCTTTTCAAGTAATTGAATAAGTCTTTTGAGATTTAAGTGACAAAACCTATAGTGTCAAAGCAAACTATCTTGTGTGGTCATTGTTGCAAGGTTCTATTCTTTGCAAGAGGGTTTAACACTAACCTTTGATGTTTGTCAAACAGTTCTAGTGCATTATTCTTCATAACCATTGAATAACCCTTTTGCACAAGTTATCCAAGACTTAATAGATTGCATTGCATTCCAGGAACATACAATACTTCTTTTATTACAATACTTATTTTAATAAAAATCAAAATAATTTTAATCAAAATTTCATATAAATTATTATTCGTAACTTATACGCATCAATGCAATAAAAAGAGCGGACAGAGTGCTCGTCTAAACCAGAGTAAATATAATATAAATTCTTATATTTTTGAATGACACCAACAAAATAACATTCTTATGGTCAAATTTGTTTAATTTTGATGCTTATGAGAGAAGAAAAAATGTGTGATTGCCCTCACTTATAAACACATTGTTAGGCCGCGTCTAGAACTGAACATCTAGAGCGTGAATATAAATAATGGGTGGAAAAACAAAAAAACTATTGAATGGATCACAATAATAATTCTATATCATTAAATTCCAATAAAAATTATTTATCAAATCATAATTATTAAAATTTGAAATGTTAAGTTAATTAAATTATAAGCTATAAAAAATTGTACCGGTTTTTTCCAAATTGTTTTTAATAATTCAAAAAATAGTTAAAAATATAAAAATAATATCGTCAATTTACTCCATCAATCAATATTTATTGATTTGCATTTCGTTCTTGCTCTGGTTCTTAATTTGCTCCATCTTTGGAATTTGTACATTTATTGCAAGAGTAGAAGTAATCTTCACAGCTGCATGTTGGACTTGTTTCACAAGCGCAATTATCACAGTTAGGGTTACAAGTTTGTCCTGGATCATTACATTTACAAGGAGGAAATTTCAAACTTGAGAATGAACAATCATTACAACACACTTCGTTTAACAATTTGAAAGCAACACCATTAAGGGTTGTTGGATCCAAACGAGCATTAACCATAGTTGCAATGAAACCTAAGAAAAGGAACAAAGATATCTTCATCATTGTCTGCTTGTTCAATTGCATTATTACTCCAATTATTCTGGCTCGATTTCTGCACCTAGACATCTCTAATTATCTACTTTGCTTGAATTCAGTATAGGTTCGTTACCTTTTAATTACTTGGGGGTTCCTGTGTTTAAAGGAAAACCTAAGACTTCTCATCTGCAACTTGTAGCTGACAAAATCAAAGCCAAACTCTCAGCTTGGAAGGCTTCCCTCCTCTCAATGGCAGGAAGAGTTCAATTGGTTAGATTAGTAGTTCAAAGTATGTTAATGTATATTATTTCAATTTACTTTTGGCCAATGTCTCTTATCAAGGATGTTGAAAGGTGGATAAGAAACTTTGTGTGGAGTGGAGATGTTGAAAAAAGAAAACTAGTATATGTTTCCTAGAAAAAAGTATGTAGGCCTTATTCCCAAGGAGGTCTGAACTTGAGATCCATTAAAACTCTAAACATCTCATCTAATTTACATCTTTTTTGGAAGTTGCTTCACTCAAATGACGATTAGGCAGTATTGTTAAGAACTAGAGCCTTGAGGAGCAAGAAACCTATCAATCATCATATTTTTTCATCCATCTGGAGTAGTATTAGAGTAGAATTCAATGCTATCAACAACAATTCAATTTGGCTTCTTGGTAATGGAAACAATATAAATTTTTGGCATGATAGTTGGTGTGGAGCCCCTCTATCTCAAGTTCTCAATATTCCTGCAACAATTAGTACTAACTTAACCTCTTTGGTTAGTGACTATATTGTAAATGGTGAGTGGAGTATTCCTGATCCCTTGTCTCAAATGTTTCCTTCTCTTAGGCAGCTTCTTCAACAAGCTATCATCCCTCATGTGCCAAAAGATGATCTTCTGCTTTGGAAACACTCTGCTAATGGTTTCTTGGATCTCAAGCAAGCTTATTCTTTCAAACTAAACAACACTGAAGAAGTCAGATAGGCAAAGTTTATTTGGAACAAAGACATTCCCCCTTCAAAGTCTATGATGGTTTGGAGACTTTTGCAAGATAAATTACCTACTGAAGAGAAGCTAATGGAAAGAGGTTGCCAGTTTGCTTCTGTTTGCAGTTTGTGTTTCACAAAAGGTGAAACTTCTCTTGCCCCCTAGCAATTAAACTATGGTCTTGGTTTACTGCAACTTTGAACATAACCTTGCATCTTGGGACTATGGAGGATGTTTGGAACTTCTGTGAAAGGGACTATGGAGTATGTTTAGAGACGTCTCCACAATGCAAAATTGTCATTATTGCAGCTTTGGTCAACCTTATTAACACTATCTGGTTTGTTAGAAATGAAGCTAGATTTAATAATAAAGTTATCCCTTGGAGGTCAACTATTTCTTCTATAATTACTAATGCATCTTGTTGTACCCTAATTTTGTCCCAAGCTTTTCAAAACAAATTTCAAAAAACAAAAAAAGAGAGAAAAGTCAAAGTCAACAAAAAGTCAACATTTCAGAAATGAGGACTTCGCAGAGCAAAGTCTCCTTCGCACTGCGAAGTCTGCGAATTTTTTGCAGATTTTTTAATCTCTTTGATTTATTTCATTTTTGTAATTATTATTATTACATATCATTTTTATTATTGTTTTTATCATCAATCATGGCTATTTGAGCTCAGCAAAGCAAGAATTGGAGCATTTGCCATTAAAGCAAAGGAAAGAAGCTTTTTCTTCCAACCTAGCATGTGCCAAGCAAGTTGGCTTGCCCTTGGGCAGCTCTTGTCCCTCCCAGTGGACCTGCTACTGACCCTAAGGTTGCCAGCCACCAGCTTGTTGATTTTCTTCCTGCTTTCTCCCCCAAAACCAGTCAAACCCAGCTGGTTTTCACTTGCCCAAAGCCATGAGTGCTGCCCTGTTTTTCAGCAGCTTTTTCTTCCTCCTCACACCAGCCCACATGTTCCCTTTTGTTTCCCCCAACCTCTGCACATCACAGTGCACGTTTTTATTGCTTAACCCTCAAGATTGCAAGGACCAATCCCAAGGGACAACCAATTGCAAACCAGCCCTGTTTTCATCATCATTTCTATCCAAAATCCATTGCATTAATGGCTGGATTTAGCTAAGTCTTGACCATTGCAGCAAGGCAAGGTCACCTCTTCACTTTTGCATTAAATGCAAAGCAATTTAGCCTAATCCTAGCCCACAAATCAGCTGGATTTTAGGATTTTCTCATGATGACATTAGATTTGGTTTTGGCCTATAAATAGAATGCAATGCATAAGGTTTCAAACACTTACAAAAACCAGAAAAAACCAGCAATTGCACACAATTGGAAACACTTGAAACAACACAAACACAAAGCATTACACAAGTTCATTGCTCTTGTTCAACAACATTCAAACCTTGCAAAAAACTTCAAACATTCAAGGTTCCTTTCATTTCCTTGCAATACAAGCTTTGCTAGGAGCTCTAAATCCCAAGGTTTGCAAAACATTTGAACTGGTTTGTCCAGCTCTTTTTATTGCCAAATCTCAAAGCTTTTCACTCCCCTAAAGGTTCTGAGATTTTTCAGAAGTTGCTTCTGAACAGCAGTTCAGAAGCAGCTTCTGAACTCAAAATTTCGCATTGTTCGCAGTGCGAAGCTCTGGTCGCAGTGCGACCATGACAGAACTCAGAATCTGAGTTTAGGCTCTTAAATAGCCAATTTTTGAGGTTCTAGCCCAAGAACTCAGAACCTAAGAGGATTGAAACTCATTTTATTCAAACCTTGTCAAAAATTTTGCATATTATTGAAGGATTCACAAGTTCGAGCAACACTTTTTTGGATAACTTGTAAAACAAGTTACGTTCATAAACTTGCAAAACAAACTTGAGCAATAAGCTAAGTTCGTCATTTTCAAAACCAAACTTGAACAAAAACCTTGTTCATGATTTTCCAATCAAACGCGAACTTAAGCCGGACTTGTTCACTTTTCAAAATCCTTTCAAACTTGAGCCGAACTTGTGCGTCTTTTCACAATATTGTTAAAACCTTTTCATTTGAGTTTCAAATCAAGTGTTTTGATAAACTTTGGGATTTCTTAAATTCAACCAAAAACTTGAATGAAAAAGGGATGGTTTGACGTATGTCTCTCCATTGCCCCGATTGAACGAATGCGTGACGTATGTCTCGTCGTTCGGACAATCGTCATTCTATTTTCAACGCATCCGACGACACCAAACCAATTCTTGGCCCTTTGTGGTCAATTTGAACCTTTTGGTCCCCCGTGGCCACTAGATTCAATTTCTCGACTCGTTTGAGTCACTTTGGTCAATGTTCGACTCGGTTGAGTCCATTGTACCCTTTCTTGATCCCGTTGGATCAATCGAACCCTTTTTTCGACTCGTTTGAGTCACTTTGGTCAATGTTCGACTCAGTTGAGTCTATTGTACCCTTTCTTGATCTCGTTGGATCAATCGAGCCTTTTCTCGACTCGTTTGAGTCACTTTGGTCAATGATCGACTCGGTTGAGTCCATTGCACCTTTTCTTGATCCCGTCGGATCAATCGAACCTTTTTCCCCAGCGGACATGTTTTTATCAATTCTAGCGCGATTCTAAACAAACGCTTAAGCCTCCCATGCGTGAGCATACAAGCTACGTTTAATCGTAAGAATTCGATCAAAAACATCGTTCATTAAAAATAACCAACATATACGTTTTTCTACCAAAGAACTACGTACGCTTTGAATTCTCCGTCTACCGGGAGATACGTAGGAGCAAGATCGTCATCTTGTTAAGCACAATAATAAAAAACAAACTTTTTCCCCTTTCATCATATTTTCTTTTTCCCTTTATATATTCAAGCATGCACGCAAAACATTTAAAAACATTTTAAGCTTTAGCTAACTAGGAGGTTCCCGTTGAGTACAACGGACGTGAGGGGTGGTAATACCTTCCCCTTGCGTAATCGACTCCCGAACCCGATAATGGTTGCGATGACCATCCTTTCCTCATCGTCAAGGGTTTTATTATCGTTTCCCTTCAAAATAAAAACTCAAGGGTTTATCAACGTTCCCTTTAAACAAAAACTTTGGTTGCGACTTCACAACAGCCTTTCGAGCGTTCGTACGCGTCTCGGAAGATTGCGCGTTTTCAACGAGAGCGCACAGCTGGCGACTTCACTGGGGACCCTCTCCTCACTAGCGAGTCAAGCCTATCCTATTTAGCTTTTAAGCTAAATGTTTTTATGTTTTTGCGTGCATGTTTTTATTTTATTGTCTATATCCTTCTCTTGCTTTATGTTTATGCTTTTTATTGCTTTATATTCATATTGTATATATCAATTGCGGGGATGTTACTTGAGCGATGTTACTCCACATTGTTCGGGTTAATGCCGGACGTGTGAGGCTCTCTACCCGAGCTTGAGAAAAAATTAAGTTAGGATGGGGTTGTGAGCGGAAGCCCGCGTTGACGTATGTCCGTGAGGTAGGATGCCAAATCCCGCCTAGAGGAGATTTTCACTTGGAATGTATTGAAGTCATGCGAAGTTCGCAATCGACGACCTTACTTCCATGTGAGATCCGTGAATCTAGGGACCTTTTTAGAAGATCTCATCTCTAGAGCCTACACGTGAGGATGGGGGGAAGTTTCGAACCTTCATATACCATACCTTTGCATACCATCCATTTGCATCCATGAAAATAATTTTCGCATATCATTTTGCTTTATAGGAATTTAAAAAGAACAACCAAATATTAGCAAAGAGAAATATGGATTCCGAGAATAGAAATACGCTCGCTTTCAAGATCAAGGCTCCTAAAGTGGAAAGTTTGTTAGCTTTGAGTAAAAAGCTCTCTTCGGTCGACAAGAGTATTTTCGAAGCAAGTTATGGGCTAATCCTTGACCTCCTGCCTGTAAAGATAAATTCAACGGCTTTAACCACTTTGGCCCAATTCTTTGACCCACCTCTCCGGTGCTTTACCTTTCAAGACTTCCAATTAGCTCCAACTTTGGAAGAATTTGAGAAGATTTTGGGTTGTAGCATGAAAGACCATGAGCTTTATCTCGGTTCGGGAAAAGACTCTACATTAGAGGCCATCGCCGAATCCTTATACCTTGATGTCCAAGAAGTAGCACTTAACTTGGAAATTAGAGGAAACATTAAGGGGTTCACAAGAAGGTTCTTGGAGACCAAAGCTCGGGATTTGTTAGCTAAGAAAGAGGGAAGAGCATTCAACGCCATCCTAGCCCTCTTGGTCTACGGGATCGTTTTATTCCCCAACATGGATGATTTCATAGACTTTCCGGCTTTAGAGGTGTTCATGACTAAAAATCCGGTTCCCACGCTTTTGGCGGATTTTTATCATTCCCTCTATTCTAGGCATGAACAAGGGAGGGGACGCACAATTTCTTGTTGTACTCCTTTGGTGCAAACTTGGTTGATGTCCCACATGCCAAGAAGCCGAGACTTTGTGGAAAACCGGGCCAAACTCAAGTGGTCGCAACGGATGACAACTCTCGCCGAGAAGGATATCCATTGGTTTTCTCCAAATTTAGAGGATTCGGAAATCATCCTCAGTTGCGGGGACTTCCCTAATGTACCCCTCATTGGTACTAAGAGATGTATCAACTACAATCCGGTCCTCTCTCTCCGACAACTAGGTTATTCAATGGAAGACAAACCCAATGACCTTTTGTTGGAAGCTTTCTTCTTAAGGGAAGGAGATCAAGACCCGACGTTGCTAGAGAAAATCCAAGGAGCTTGGAACCAAGTGCGCAAAGGAAAGGTTGGCAAGAGAAATTGCGTGGCCAAACCTCTTTATACTCAATGGGTGAAGGAAAGGGTTAAAACGATCAAGCTACCCTTTGTGGTCATATGCCCTCCAAAACCTCCTACACCTAAGCCAAGCACAACCATTCCCAACAAAGAAGCAGAGGAACTCAAAGCTAAAATTCGAGAACTCCAAAACAAAAATGGAGAGTTAGAATTAAAGCACCTTCAAGCTTTGGGAGAAATCACTAGGACGAAGAGAGATCGGGATGAAGTGACAAATTCTCTCCTAGTGTGCACAAAGCGGCTAAAAATCTCCGAGGGGAAGAGAGATTGGATAGGAGGCGGCTTGGTTAGTGCGGATGCCAACCTTGTGGCCAAGTACGAAGAGTTGGAAAGAGTCTTGCATTCCAACCAAGAGCTCAAAAAGTTCGGAGAGCTAGCTATCGAAGCTTAAAGGAAATGGAGATTGAAGTTTCAAGAGAAAAATCAACAACTCCAAGAAGTCGTCAAGGACTATAAAGAGCAGCTGCAAGCCGAACGCGTCCAACGACAAAGATATGAGAGCCTTTCCCGTCAAGAGAAGCTAAAATGCAATCGTCTCGAAGCGGACATCAAGAAATATGAAGAATATTTCGACAAGATTGCAAGAGCACACGGGGACCATATTGCACAACTACACGATGAAATTAGAAGTGCAAATGTCAAGCTAGATCAACGCAAGGAAGTGATTGAGTTTGTATGGCAAGACGCCACCCGACTAAGTGAAGACTTCACTAAATTGGTTGCATTCTCAAACTTAGTCATCACCCAACTTCCAAAGAAGCTAGCAAAGGCCGAGATGGTCATGCCCTACTTTGTCATCCCTACGGAGGTCCAGAAGTTCATGAAGTTTTGCAAAGACACCGTCAACTTCTATAGGGAAGAAATGGACAAAGCCGAAAAGCGAGCGGCTATTTGATTTGTATTAGCATTAGTTACACCTTGTAATGTAATGTTACCTAATCAAATAATATTTTGAAGCAATATCAAATTCCCGGCCTTTAATATTTCTAATTGCTAATATTAATTGTGCACCTTTAAATTTCCTCATAAAGCAAAATGAAGAAAAAAACACATGTTTTTGCATACTCATCGCATACATACATTCACATGCATCTTCATACATTTTTCAAAAAAAAAAAACTCATTCATTTCCCTAAAAACAGTTTGAAGCAATCATAGCCAGAAAACCCAAAAAACCATCGGTCCAAGAGCCAGATCTCTAACACTCGTACGGAACACGAGCCAACAAGCAAAGGATCATGGATAATTTGGAACAAAATCAAGCGGCTTTGAGAGGAGAAGTTGATGAGATGAAAGGGAAGATGGATCAAATGTTAGAGTTAATGCAAACTCTATCGGCCCGAGAGAGTAACCCTCGTCTAATGGCGGATGCAGCCAATGTGCAATGGCCTCCTTATGGTTTACCTCTAGGATATACCCCACCACTTGAAAATGAGGGCCATGTGCCACCTCCTCAACCACAGCTTACAATCCCAGTTAGGAACGAAGAGCATCGTCCTCAAGGGAATTCCACTACTCATCATGAGAATATTTCTCATAATGTGGAAGATAATCAGCCAAGACATTCTGCTCTCGACACTACCCACCAAGACAACGATACCGCCCAAATGTATCGCGTTTTGGAGGAAAGGTTAAAAGCTGTCGAAGGATCCAGCTCATACGGTGCCACAATGCTTTGGACATGTGCTTGGTGCCCGATGTGGTAATCCCTCCAAAATTCAAAGTACCGGACTTCGAGAGGTACTAGGGAATTCAATGCCCTCGGAACCATCTACGGATGTTCTGTAGGAAGATGGCGGCCTACGCAACGAACGAGAAGCTCATGGTGCATGTGTTTCAAGATAATTTGAGCGGAGCGTCATTGGATTGGTACATGCAACTTGACCGTACCCACGTCCAAACTTGGAAGGACTTAGCCGATGCTTTCTTAAAGCAATACAAATACAATTTGGACATGGCTCCAAATAGGATGCAGTTGCAGAACCTCGTGCAAAGAAGCAACGAGTCCTTCAAGGAGTATGCTCAAAGGTGGAGGGAACTAGCTTCTCGCGTACAACCACCATTATTGGAAAGGGAGCTTGTCGATACCTTTATGGGCACACTACAAGGCCCATATTATGACAAAATGATTGGAAGCACATCTTCCGGCTTTTCCGATCTAGTCATAATTGGTGAAAGAATAGAGGACGGAGTAAAGAGGGGAAAGATCCAAGGCCCTCTAGAAACTCAAAGTGGAGCTAGGAGACCCCCCAGCAACTTTCACAAAAAGAAAGAGGGGGAGACGAATGCTGTTTTAGTGGGACCATCTCACCCACCATCAAATCAAATGCCTCGCTACCACTATCCTTATGTGGCAGCAGCAACAGCTCAAGGGCATTACTCACCTCAAGTAATTCCCACAACTCCACCTCGACAACCAGCAGTGTTGCCTCAACAAAATCGACAACAACAACAAGGCGGGTACCCACCAAGGAACCAAATGGGCCCGAGGAATAACTATCACAATGTACAGTTTGATCCTGTACCCATGCCATACGGTCAAATCTTGCCGTATTTAATCCAAAAGGGAATGGTTGAGATAAAATCACTACCAGCTTTGGTGCACCATATCCACCTTGGTATGATGCAAATGCAAGATGCGAATACCACGCGGGGTCCCCGGGGCACAACATTGAGGGTTGTAAAGCATTCAAATACAAGGTCCAGAATCTCATTGACCGAAAACTGCTATCCTTCAAGGAGGAGAATCCCAATGTAAAAAATAATCCATTGCCAGGGCATGCGGGTCCCTCTGTAAACGCGGTGGAAGAACAAGAGGACTTTGGCCCAATCAAGGAGGTAGCCAATGTAAAGACTCCCCTGTCAGTCATAAGGGAGCGATTAACCGGTTTTGATTTGTTTGAGGAGATGCACGCCGACTGCGAAGCCTGCAAAATCAACCCGGACAAGTGCGGAAAATTGAAGAGTTGTCTTCAAGAGCTGATGGACCAAGGTTGGATCCAAATGGGCTATATAAAGGATAGCACGGATGTTGCTACCTTGGAGTCTCATGACCCAAAACCTCTCGAAATCCCATACCAAAGGAGAGAGGTACCAATACCTATACAACCCATAACATTCCACGTGCCGGCACGCTTCTCTTTTGAAAGCACGAAGAAGGTACCATGGAACTACCAACCTGTGGCCTATGTGGAAGGAAAACCACTAGCAAGAATTGAATCCAGCATCACTAACATTACCGGTGTTGGAGGAATGACAAGAAGTGGTAGAGTCTTCGCTCCAAAAGAACTCGGGAAGACGCCAGCCGTACTACCAAGAGAGCCGCTCAAAGAAAAGAGCGTGGAAGAAAATGAGAACCAAGCGGGACCCTATCAAAAAGCAGCCCCACAAACGGAGGCCGAGGAGTTCTTAAGAGTAATCCAAAAGAGCGAGTATAAGATCATTGACCAGTTGGGTCAAACTCCCTCCAAAATCTCCATGTTATCCCTACTACTAAGCTCGGAGGCTCACTGAGAAGCATTACTGCGAATCCTCAGTGAGGCACATGTCACTAAGGACATCCCTGTGGACCAATTCGACGGGATAGTTGCAAATATTACCTCGAGTAGGTACTTGGGTTTCAACAATGATGAGTTACCCGACGAGGGGCATATTCATAACCGCACTTTGCACATCTCCGTGAAATGCATGGACCACATCCTCTCTCGAGTGTTAGTGGACACGGGGTCATCATTAAACGTCATGCCCAAGACTACCCTTCTAAAGCTATCATGTGAAGGGACAGTAATGAAGCCCAGCGCTTTGGTAGTAAAAGCTTTCGATGGGTCAAGAAGGGCCGTCGTAGGAGAGATCGACCTACCCGTTCAAATCGGGCCTAAGGTTTTCTCTATCACCTTCCAAGTCATGGATATTAATCCAACTTACAGTTGTCTTCTCGGACGACCATGGATTCACATCGCCGGAGCCATCACCTCTACCCTACACCAGAAACTTAAGTTCATTGTCGATAACAAGATGATTGTAGTTTCCGGGCAAGAGGATATGATGGTAAGCCATCTTTCGTCGTTCCGTTATATAGAAACAGACGAAGAAGCTGTGGATGTTCCCTTCCAATCTTTGGAAGTGGTGAATGTCGTGACTTTGAGCTCAAAGCCCAAGAAAGAGGCTAGGACAGCCATGTCATCATGGAGGGCAATAAGAGAAGCTCTAGAAGAGAGCAGACCCACTGGATGGGGCAAGCTAGAGGACATACCTGAGAAGAAGAATCGCTTCGGGTTGGGATATCATCCATCAGCCGAAACCTCCTCAAAGCCTCAAAAGCAAGGGATCCTCCCCATTTTGGAAACATTTGTCAGTGCGGGTTTTATCAATGAAGATCAAGTGGCTCTACTTGAAGACATGGATGAAGACGTGCCTGATTTGGTGTACCGTTGTGCTTCGGATGAAGCTTTGAACAATTGGAGGGCTATCGCGATTCCCGAGATCATTACCAAGCTCAAGTAATATACCATGTTTGTTTTTTTGTTTTTTGAAAAAAAAATCATTTAGCTCTGCCCAAGGCAAATGATTAGTTGTGTGGGGCCCCCATGTTTTAAGTTATTTCCAAATCATAAATAAAATTGCATTTTATGCCCAATTGAGTTCCTTTTTTCTTTTAATTGCATTTGTTTTTTTTTAAAAAAATTTTTTGCTACAAAAGCCTAAAATCAAATCATACTCATGCAGATCCACAAATCCTCCCTCCAAAAACAACACTGCCTTAATCCCTTATGACTTCGATTTCCCGATTAATCAAACGGAAGATAATAGAGAGGACGATTATGAACCGCCTGAAGAATTGTCCAGACTTGCAAATCAAGGGGATAAGGTAATACAACCCCACCAAGAATCAGTTGAAGTGATCAACTTAGGGACCAAAGAGGATAAGAAAGAGGTCAAAATAGGAGCCTCCCTGCAAGAGGATGTAAAGGAAAAGTTGGTTAAGCTTCTACAAGAGTATGTGGATGTATTCACTTGGTCGTATCAAGACATGCCAGGTTTAGACCCTAACATCGTCGTACATAGACTACCACTCAAGCCAGAATGCCCGCCAGTAAAGCAGAAATTGAGAAGAACCCGACCCGACATGGCCCTCAAGATTAGAGAGGAGGTCAAAAAACAGTTTGATGCCGGCATTTTAGCCGTAACCAAGTATCCGACGTGGGTTGCCAACATTGTGCCAGTCCCAAAGAAGGATGGCAAAGTTAGAATGTGTGTGGATTACCGGGATTTGAATAGGGCAAGCCCAAAGGATGATTTCCCGCTACCACATATTGACATATTGGTGGACAACACTGCCCAATTCTCAGTCTTCTCCTTTATGGACGGCTTCTCGGGATATAACCAAATCAAAATGGCTCCAGAAGACATGGAGAAAACCACATTCATCACCCCATGGGGAACTTTCTGCTATAAGGTAATGCCTTTCGGATTAACAAATGCAGGGGCAACATACCAAAGAGCAATGGTAACTCTTTTCCATGATATGATCCATAAGGAAATAGAGGTTTACGTCGATGACATGATTGCCAAATCCCAAACGGAGGAGGATCATCTAGTTCATCTACAAAAGCTTTTCGAACGCCTGAGAAAGTTCAAGCTGCGCTTAAATCCTAACAAGTGCACATTTGGTGTTAGATCCGGAAAATTATTGGGTTTCATCGTCAGCCAAAGGGGTATTGAAGTGGATCCTGACAAGGTAAAGGCCATCCAAGATATGCCAGCGCCAAATACCGAGAAGGAAGTCCGGGGTTTCTTAGGAAGATTGAACTACATCGCTAGGTTCATCTCACACATGACAGCTACCTGCGAACCAATCTTCAAACTGCTAAGGAAAAACCAAGCCGTCCATTGGAACGAGAATTTCCAAGAGGCGTTTGACAAGATCAAACAATACCTGCAAGAACCACCAATTTTAATACCTCTGGTTCCGGGTAAACCCCTCATCTTATACCTAACCGTGCTTGAAGGATCAATGGGTTGTGTGTTAGGACAACAAGATGAAACGGGAAGGAAAGAGCACGCAATCTACTACCTAAGCAAGAAGTTCACCGACTGTGAATCAAGGTATACTTCGCTTGAAAAGACTTGCTGCGCTTTAGCATGGGCTGCTCGACGCTTAAGGCAATACATGTTGACCCATACAACTTGGTTGATATCCAAGATGGATCCCATCAAATACATCTTTGAAAAGCCCGCCCTCACAGGAAAGATAGCCCGTTGGCAAATGCTGCTGTCTGAGTACGACATCCAATATGTCACTCAAAAGGCTATCAAAGTGAGTGTTTTATCCGAGCACCTTGCTCACCAACCATTGGAGGATTATCAACCCATACAATTCGACTTCCCTGATGAAGACGTTGTAGCTTTGAGTGACGAAAAGGTCACAAACGATGATGAAGGGCCAGAACCGAGAGCTCGATGGAAGCTCGCTTTCGACGGCGCCTCAAATGCCATGGGGCACGGGATCGGGGCAGTTTTAATCTCCCCAAGGAATGGATACCAACCCTTCACAGCAAGGTTATGCTTTGACTGCACCAATAACATGGCAGAATATGAAGCATGCATCCTAGGCCTCGAAGCAGGAATTGATCTAAGGATCAAAATCCTTGAAGTATATGATGACTCAGCCTTAGTCATCTATCAAGTCAAAGGAGAATGGGAAACAAAACATCCCAATTTGATTCCCTACCGAGCTCGGGTTGTAGAATTGATTGAGCATTTTGATGAAATCACCTTCCATCACATACCTCGAGAAGAAAATCAGGTGGCAGATGCCTTGGCTACATTATCATCAATGTACCAAGTAAATTTCCACAATGAGGCGCCAATCATAAAGATGGATCATAGAGACAAACCGGTTGTATGTGCACTAGTCGAAGAAGGACTTGACAACAAACCCTGGTTCTACGACATCAAGCGATACCTCGAAGAGCAAGAGTATCCAGAAAATATCTCACAAACCGACAAGAGAACCCTCAGGAGATTGGCATCCCAGTTCTTCCTCAGCGGAAACACCCTGTACAAAAGAAACTATGACATGGTCTTGCTCAGATGTGTGGATAAACATGAAGCGGACATGCTCATCAAAGAAATCCACGAGGGATCTTTTGGAACCCTGATAAGTGGCAAAATATGATTAAATCCATGTCTTTTACAAAGCTTTTTAGTTACTTGTTGTGCAAGTTACCTTAGGAAAAGCATGGAATTTATGAATAAATGCCAATTATTCTTTGTATATCTTATTCTTCCCCATTTGTGTAGGAAAAAGCAAGCCAGGACCTGAAAATATCAAGAATTAATGAAGAAAAGCATGAAGACTTTCGCCCAGCGAAGCCTTGGCGAGGTCTTGGCGAAGATAGGCAGAGAGTTCATCAGGAACAGTGGAAGACACTTTCGCTCAGCGATTGCTTGGCGAAAGGTTGGCGAAGTAAGGCAGGGAATTTCTGAAACAGGGGAAGTTGTTTTCGCCCAGCGAAATATGGATCACCCAGCGAAATCATCAAGGCGGTTTAATGCTGAAGAAGACGTGGCAGATTGCTATTGGCTGTTTTGAATGGTTCGCTGAGCGACGCTACGCATCGCCGAGTGAAATAGCATTTATTAGTTTTAGTATTTAAGCTTTGTACAGCTTTTAGGTTAAATATACTACTATTATTAAGCTTTCTTTAAGAGCGAATTTTAGAGGTTTATTACCAGTTAATAGGGTTAGAAGCTATGATCTTCAAGGAGCAAAAGTGATTGGATTGTGGAATCAACCAAAGGCTTTGGGAAATCAAGACTTAGGTTATGATCTTCATCTTTTCTCTACTCTTTTGTATAGTTGTCATGAAAATGAACAACTAACTTCCCTTTGTTGGGATTGGAGGTATTCTTTCTAGCTTAGATGTAATCTTTGATTATGTAAATATATGATTTTAGCAATTTATGTGTTATTGAAGTTATTCTTGATTTTCATTCTCATGCTTGATTCAATTGATATTGACAAATACTTTTGAATCTATGTTTAGAATAAACTTCTGTCAAAATAAGAAAATCTAGAAATGGATTTGGGTTTTGATAATCACACAAAGTTTCGGATCGTAATGCTTTCGGATCGTTTGATTGATTGGGAAATCGTCGATTAAACGATACGATCGATCTCACGATGTCATTTGGGAAATCAATGACGTTGACGAGTGATACGTGATAATTTCGCTAAAACGCTAAAATTCATATGCATGATTTATAGATTATATTCGATGCAAGATTGATGAACTCCGATTCCAACGCTTTTATTCCCTATTACTTTTCGTTTTATTTCCGCATTTAAATTCCATTATTTTTATGCAACCAAGTTATGAAACCCTTAACTCAAAACAATATCGACTGTTGAACGGTTCGAAGTAGCACACCTAATCCCTGAGGAGACGATAATTGAAAAATACTTACTTTTGTTACTTTTGTTACCCCGCATCTCCACCAGCTAAAATTCATATGCATGATTTATAGATTATATTCGATGCAAGATTGATGAACTCCGATTCCAACGCTTTTATTCCCTATTACTTTTCGTTTTATTTCCGCATTTAAATTCCATTATTTTTATGCAACCAAGTTATGAAACCCTTAACTCAAAACAATATCGATTGTTGAACGGTTCGAAGTAGCGCACCTAATCCCTGAGGAGACGATAATTGAAAAATACTTACTTTTGTTACTCAACTAACAAAATGGCGCCGTTGCCGGGGATTAGTGTTTAGATATTTTGAGCATCGCAATAATTGGTAGTGTTTTGAGCTTTTGTATATATCGTGTTAATATTTTTCGTTTCTTTTTGTACATTATAAATCTGTGTGTGCATTAACCCTCTTTGTTATACAAAGAAAATTTTCTTGTTAGTTACACTTGTTTCAGATTCTCAACATTGAAAGAAATCATGGCTGATCATCATGATTATTTCAACTTCTATAATCCATACGATTATGAATCCTATCAACAATTTCAACAATACCCGTATGAAGATGAACAAATGTTAAGAACGGAAAATACTTTGAATTTGTTCATGCAACAATCCATGATTAACGCGCAAAATACCAACCATAGATTGAGAGCTTTGTCATGCCAATTGGAGATTTTGCAGGTTCAATTAAATTTTCTACCTAGAATCATGGATGTTCAGACCAACAATCAATCCACCATGGAGTTCAGAGAGATTGTTGAAGACGATATTGATGAGAGTGAGGAAGAGACGATGTTTGAAGGATGTGGTATTAGGGAATTAGTGAAAGAATTAGAAATACCACATGAAATAGAACTTCCTCAAGAAAGGTCAGATTCTGAAAAGGCCAGAGCTGTTGATAGTGGGGAAGAGATGGATATTGAGAAGACGGAACAGTTTCTTAACAAGGAAGAAACTTGTAAAAAGGAGGGGATGAAAGTGAGCAAGGCGGAACTTGAGCTTGTACAAGATTGTATTTGTTCCTTGCTCAACTTACTCTGGATAGGGAGGTTATGGACTCCACATCAGCTATACTGCAAGTTCATGGAATTCCTCCCAAAACAAAGGAATACTAAGACTGATGTGCTTTCCGTCTCATTTTGGCCACCCTAACGAATCAGGCGTCGAGCTAACGACGTAAAACAAGCGCTTGTTGGGAGGCAACCCAACTTTGTAAGTAGTTTACTGCTTTGCATTTTAGTTTAGGTCACTTTGCATTCAAAATCAGAAACCAGTCCAGAACACAGAACATGAAAATTTTACCTGTCATGGATCGCTTAGCGAAGCCAATCATCGCTCAGCGACATTTATAGGTCAGTTTGACCAGTTTTGACCAGAGTATTTTCGCTTAGCGATGAAACTTTCGCTCAGCGAAAATACGTAGTCAGACAGTTCCTGTTTCCAAAGTCAGTTAACCCTCTCACCATCATTAATGTTCCCCAACCGTTCCCCAACCACCCTAAATTAACCAAAACCGGTTTCAAATCATTTTTTTTATTTCTCACAAAACCATTACACAACCTTTCAAATTCCTCTAACAAAGATCAAACCCAAACTTAGCAAAGCCAGATTTAAGCACTTGTACTTCATTCTTTCACTTCTTTGTGCATTTAATCATCAGGTTTGCTTCCTATTCTTGCTTTATTTTAAATTTTCGAATTTGGGTTTAAATTTTGAATTTGATAGTTTAGGTTTTTTGTTGTTGTGTTAGAATGATTAGATACTGGTTAGGTTAGAACTTAGTATAGGTTAGAAATGAAACATAATAACAATACCAATGCCATGCAAAAATCATGATTTTGATTCACTTTTTGAAAATAAACCCATTTTGTATAAACTTGAAATAAACAAGGATTTATGATGTTTTGCCTGCCATTATTGTTATTGTACTTCATTTCTGAGATGACTAGGTGTGTTGTTTAGTGATTAGAGGTAGTTCAGAGAGATTTTCGTAAAAATTTTTCAAATTCTGCACATTTTCGCTTAGCGAAAATACGATCGCCTAGGCGAAAGTTCATCTGGAAAACCCAGAAATGATGAACATTTTTCGCTTAGCGAAGGTTATGTTCGCTCAGTGATTGTCTCCAGAAATTTTTAAAATTATATATTTTTTGCTCTGAGTTTTTCAATTTAATTTTATACTAACCTCTATCTATATATTTGTTCTGTGTGCTTTGCCTAATTGTTTTGCAGCATGGCACCTAAAGCTAAGGCAACCGGAAGCAAAAGGAAGGCGGGTGAATCGTCATCTCGTGCATCCGCACCGTATGATGCGAGTCGCTTCCGGAGTGCGCATCACGCAGCATGGTACCAGGAGCTACTCAAGAGGAAGTTCTGGCACGAGAAAGAATTCATCATAAATCCTCAAGGGAAGTACAGCAGAATTGTGGGGATTTTTGAAAGCCGGAAGTGGGAGACGTTGATTAGTCCCCCGACTAAAATCAACGCGGATATTGTGAGGGAGTTCTACGCGAACGCGATCCCGGATGACCCAGAGGACCCATTTGAGTTTCAAACCTTCGTCCGTGGTCATGTTGTGAAGTTTCACCGTCCCGCCATCAACGCCTACCTTGGAAACCCAATTTCACCAGTTGAGTCTGAATACTTGTGTGAGTTCCACACTCAGCAAGCTCGTGGAAACTGGGACCACGAAGAGATCAAGAAAGCTATCTTCAAGGAGGGCAAGGATTATGATTTGAACGCAGCTGGGAAGCCCTTCAGAGCATTGAAGCAGAATATGACAATGCCGGCTCAGGTGATTCTAAATCTGATTTTACACAATATCCGCCCTAAAAGTCATACGTCTTCAACAACATTGGACGTCACTCCCCTCATCTACTGCATTCTTGCTGGGAAAAAAGTGGATGTTTCCCGCATCATTGCAAAGGAGATCAAAACAGTTGCAATGAGTGGCATCACAACTGGTAAGTGTCCACTTGCTTTCCCTGGATTGATTATGGGCCTGTGCCAATCTGCACGCATTGTCCTCCCGCCCCAAATTCATGAGCAGATAGTACATCCGGTGGACGATGCCTATATAGCCCGGCATAATGAGGAGAAGCAACCAAAGAGAGCCCCCAACAAACTCAAGATCAGCCTGAATCTTCCCATGCACAGGAGCAGCAGCCTTCGCAGCCACAGCAGCCTCAGTTTCCATAGTGGGATCCTACGTACCTTAGCTACACTTGGGATGCTATGGAGGCACATTATAGAGGTCAGCTGGGTATCCAGGAGTCGCTTTATCGTCTGCAGCATCAGTGGGGTGCTCCATCCGACCCTACTCAGCAGGTCATGACTCCGGATCAGTACCGCTCATACGTAGCCTACCCTGGGGACAGGCCAGTTATTTATGGAGGGGGCAGTGCAGCTGTAAGTGCTGGTGATGATATAGCAGCTGATGGTTCAGATGAGGAGACGGCCAGTGATGAGGAGATGGAGGATTGAAGTGGGAGCAAGAAAAGGACTTGAAAGCACGCACATACAGTGAAATATTCCATTTAAAGCTTTCAGTCATATATTTTTTTTGGATTGTCTGAACAATACCATGGCTTGTATAACTGAATTTCTGTATTTGTTTCCGTATTTTGATTTGTACTTTGCTTCTGTACTTTTGATTCCGTATTTGAATTCTGTACTTTGAATTTTATGTACTTATGGTACAATTTGCTTAAGTTATGCTTTATTTTAATATTGTGTGTTGTATTTATTTATTTAGTATCATATTCTAGTTAGTTTAGTTAATTTGCAATTGTGTGAACCCTGTTCAAATACTTAAAGCTAAATGCTTGAACTAAGCCAAAGCTGTGAGCAAAAGATGAGGTGAGTGATAATGATAAAAAGTTAGTGATAAAGCACGCAGCTAAGGTACTCGTTTCTTGTTTTTCTAGGTATATACTTGATTGTGAAACGAGTCCTTTGCACACATTTTTGTGTTATTCAGTTTTAAGCAAGCATATATTTACATTTGAACCAATTAGAACTAGCCGAAATGTGAGGAATCCTCAACCATTGTATATATATGCAGTAGACCGGCATTTCATGTTTAACTCAGTTATTTTATGTTAAATCTATTGTTGTTTTAAATTGTATAAAAGCATTGAAAT
Organism: Medicago ruthenica; assembly: GCA_018208015.1. NCBI lineage: Eukaryota > Viridiplantae > Streptophyta > Magnoliopsida > Fabales > Fabaceae > Medicago > Medicago ruthenica. The sequence continues at coordinate 35,525,528 of CM031377.1, read as the reverse complement.
GATCAAGGCATTTTTTTTTTGAATATGAGTGAAACACTTGACCAAATAAACCTACCCTGTGAGAAGTGAGAATCTGTTAACCCCTCTGAGCCTATTGAATCAAAATTGTTAGCCATGAACTGTCAACTTTCATAAGCTCAATTGCTTATTGAAATTGCCGGAGTTTGTAAAAAAATCCAGTTCATAGTTAACTCATTATTGAATTCTGATAATTACTTTCTTTTGAACCCTTATCCTTCGTGATTATTGACCTTTGCCAAAATGATAAAGGAACATTCGATTAGGGTATCAATGAACCAAGTTGGGGAGAAAAGGGAGGTTGTGTTTATGTCAAGTATTGGTGAATTGTTATAATTGATCTTGATAACAAGAAAAAGAAAAAGAAAGAGAAAAAGAAAAAAAAAAGAAAGAAAAGCAAACCAAGAAAAAGAAAAGAAAAAAAATAGAAAGAGTTTGCTATAAATCAAAAAGTTGTCAAGATCAATCAAAAGAAAAATTTGTAAATCACCAAGAGTTGTATTTGAATAAGGAGGAAGTATGTAAATAGAATGAATGTTCCTCTTGCTTGGCCATTTGAATTCAATATCCCACATATGACAATTCTTTTGTAACCTAGCCCAATTACAACCCTTAAAAACCTTGTGATCATTTACTTTTATGCTTTTAGAAATGATAATTAGATTGACGCATAATTTGATTGGAATGTTAGCATATTTGCCGGATGAGTGTTCATAACCCTCACAACTGATTTCAATTTGTTCATCTACTTTATATATAGAAGTGTGTTAGGTGTGGTTCAAATTTAAATATTTTGTTTGCCAAGAATTGTGTGATATGAACTTTGTGCTTAGGACTATGTCACATTCATGGTATGTATTTAGTGGAATGAGAAACTTTACTGTTGCTCGCGCTATCATAGTTGAATCATTCACCTGAAAATCTTTTCTTCCATCATTGAATTTTTGCCTGATGCTTAACTTTGTCCAAAGCCTTGTTTTTCCAATTATTTTGAATCTTTTGTTTGAGGACAAACAAAGAACTAAGTTGGGGAGTATTTGATAAGTGGCAAAATATGATTAAATCCATGTCTTTTACAAAGCTTTTTAGTTACTTGTTGTGCAAGTTACCTTAGGAAAAGCATGGAATTTATGAATAAATGCCAATTATTCTTTGTATATCTTATTCTTCCCCATTTGTGTAGGAAAAAGCAAGCCAGGACCTGAAAATATCAAGAATTAATGAAGAAAAGCATGAAGACTGTCGCCCAGCGAAGCCTTGGCGAGGTCTTGGCGAAGATAGGCAGAGAGTTCATCAGGAACAGTGGAAGACACTTTCGCTCAGCGATTGCTTGGCGAAAGGTTGGCGAAGTGAGGCAGGGAATTTCTGAAACAGGGGAAGTTGTTTTCGCCCAGCGAAATATGGATCGCCCAGCGAAATCATCAAGGCGGTTTAATGCAGAAGAAGACGTGGCAGATTGCTATTGGCTGTTTTGAATGGTTCGCTGAGCGACGCTACGCATCGCCGAGCGAAATAGCATTTATTAGTTTTAGTATTTAAGCTTTGTACAGCTTTTAGGTTAAATATACTACTATTATTAAGCTTTCTTTAAGAGCGAATTTTAGAGGGTTATTACCAGTTAATAGGGTTAGAAGCTATGATCTTCAAGGAGCAAAAGTGATTGGATTGTGGAATCAACCAAAGGCTTTGGGAAATCAAGACTTAGGTTATGATCTTCATCTTTTCTCTACTCTTTTGTATAGTTGTCATGAAAATGAACAACTAACTTCCCTTTGTTGGGATTAGAGGTATTCTTTCTAGCTTAGATGTAATCTTTGATTATGTAAATATATGATTTTAGCAATTTATGTGTTATTGAAGTTATTCTTGATTTTCATTCTCATGCTTGATTCAATTGATATTGACAAATACTTTTGAATCTATGTTTAGAATAAACTTCTATCAAAATAAGAAAATCTAGAAATGGATTTGGGTTTTGATAATCACACAAAGTTTCGGATCGTAATGCTTTCGGATCGTTTGATTGATTGGGAAATCGTCGATTAAACGATACGATCGATCTCACGATGTCATTTGGGAAATCAATGACGTTGTCGAGTGATACGTGATAATTTCGCTAAAACGCTAAAATTCATATGCATGATTTATAGATTATATTCGATGCAAGATTGATGAACTCCGATTCCAACGCTTTTATTCCCTATTACTTTTCGTTTTATTTCCGCATTTAAATTCCATTATTTTTATGCAACCAAGTTATGAAACCCTTAACTCAAAACAATATCGATTGTTGAACGGTTCGAAGTAGCGCACCTAATCCCTGAGGAGACGATAATTGAAAAATACTTACTTTTGTTACTCAACTAACAAACCTATGCCAATGGGCATGCAATGGCAAAGAAAATCCTAAGGGCGGGCTATTACTGGCTAACCATGGAAGCTGACTGTTTCCGCTATGCCAAGACTTGTCACAAGTGCCAAATCTATGCCAACAAGGTGCATGTACCACCAACTCCCCTGAATGTCATGACCTCACCCTGGCCATTCTCTATGTGGGGCATAGACATGATTGGAATGATCGAGCCCAAGGCATCAAATGGACATCGCTTCATCCTTGTTGCCATTGACTATTTCACCAAGTGGGTCGAAGCAGCTTCATATGCAAACGTAACCAAACAAGTGGTAGCTCGTTTCATCAAAAAGGAAATCATTTGCCGTTACGGCACTCCCCACAAAATCATCACCGATAATGGGGCAAACCTGAACAATAACACAATGAAGGAATTGTGTAAAGATTTCAAAATCGAGCACCATAATTCCTCACCTTACCGGCCAAAGATGAATGGTGCGGTAGAAGCAGCTAATAAGAACATAAAGAAAATCATCCAAAAGATGGTGAAAACACATAAGGATTGGCACGAGATGCTTCCCTTTGCGCTACATGGCTACAGAACAGCCGTTCGCACTTCAACCGGGGCAACCCCTTTCTCCTTAGTATACGGTATGGAAGCCGTGCTTCCCATTGAGGTGGAAATCCCTTCGTTACGAGTCTTGATGGAAACCAAGCTAGAAGAAGCTGAATGGGTCCAAACAAGGTTCGACCAACTAAACCTCATAGAGGAAAAACGTCTAACAGCGTTATGTCATGGACAACTCTATCAAAGGAGACTCAAGAGGGCATTCGACAAAAAGGTCCGTCCTCGGAAATTCAAAGAAGGAGACCTAGTGCTCAAGAAGATATTACCTATCCACAAAGATCCCCGAGGGAAGTGGACTCCCAGCTATGATGGACCGTACGTGGTAAAGAAAGCCTTCTCTGGCGGAGCTTTAATCATCACCACTATGGACGGAGAAGAGTTCCCACTTTCAATAAACTCCGACGCAGTCGAGAGGTATTATGCCTAAAAGAAAAAAAAGAAAAAGAGAAAAGCTCGCTAAATCGAAAACCTGAAAGGGCGGTTTAGGCAATAGAGAGCGTCCTGGTAGATCGAAAACCTGAAAAGGCGGTCTAGACAAAAATTAAGGACATCAAAAAAGGAAATACACCCCGGTGGACTGAAAACTCGAAAGAGCGGTCCAGGCAAAAGTTAGGGGTTTACAAAACAAAGAAGAAAGGCAAATGACTGCAACATTCAAGATCCGGACAAGATTCAAGAGGGGAGGAATCGGTCTCGTCATCACCTTTCAAAGAATTTCAAAGTCATAAGGAAAATAGCATGTGTTGTACCAAAACAACCCTCAAACAAATTTCCTTTTGTTTTTGCTTTTTCTTGTCTTTCTCTATCTTTTCCCCAGAGGAGTAATCACTTTTCACTTCATGTATTGTTACCCATTCAAGAAATCAAATCTGCATTGAATAAATTTTTCTTTTTTTTTATTATTTTGTGTTCTCATTAGCACATAAAATTTTTTATTCATGATAAAAATGCATTGAAACATGGGAAATAATAACACAAAAACTTACAAAAAAACAAATGTTGTTTTTACTTGAATTTTCGTAAATGTCGAAAGAATTACGGTGATCCCCAATGTTGCATCAAGAGACTCAAGGCCTGAAACGAGTTGGTCAGTCATCTTAAGACTTATGCTCTTCAGCAAAAGCAAGTGCGTAGCTCACGGCACGTGAAGCGCAAAGATCCCAAGGGTTGGAGGAACAAAATTCCCCAGTCAAAACACCCCAAACATCTCTTTCATCAACCAAGGTTGAATATCGATCATGCTTCCAAAATGATCCTTATATCCCCAGCAATCCAATGAAGCCCAATTTTTATTAGCATTCCCCAGGGAATCTCAACCCCAAAGGCCCAATCATCATTGGCACTCACAAACACAAATCCTCATCCAAAGCCCGATTTTGTTCGGCATCCAATCATAACACCCAACATCCAACATGACGTCTGTCATCCCACATATCATTCATAATACATACATCATATCAAACTCATTCATACATGCATATCCAAATCATTCATATACATGCATCTCATATTCATGTCGTGCATTCTCAACCAGGATTCTCCAGCGAGTATCACATATTCACCAACATCCATCAATCATCTCTAGTGTTCCCCAGTGAACCCATTCCAGAGCTTCCCCAGTAAGTTCTTCTAGAATAACCCCAGCGGTTTTCTTCCCAATTTATCACATCCCCAAGTGACCTGCTCACGACCTTTAAGATGCCCCAGCTGAGTTTTCCCAAACAAAAATTCAGATTGAGTCTACCTCATATCATACCATATTGCATAACATATTGCATAAGACAACATGAAGCATATCATGCATCATACAATCATGTTTTCCTTTTCAACAATCTAAGTACTAGCCCCGCCTAGAGACGATTGCACTATCCCCACAGCGGTGTGTTCTATTTCCCCAGACAAGTCTAAGCACCTATTCAGGCGACGATTTGTCAGATCCAATCACCTGATTAGGTGACGATCATGTCAGATTGAAATCACCTGATTAGGTGACAATCTTTTTTATCTTCCAGATCCAATCACCTGTTTAGGTGACGATCATGTCAGATTGAAATCGCCTGATCAGGTGACAATCTTTTTATCTTCCAGATCCAATCACCTGTTTAGGTGACGATCATGTCAGATTGAAATCGCCTGATCAGGTGACAATCTTTTCCCTTTCCAAATCCAATCACCTGTTTAGGTGACGATCATGTCAGATTGAAATCGCGTGATCAGGTGACAATCTTTTTATCTTCCAGATCCAATCACCTGTTTAAGTGACGATCATGTCAGATTGAAATCGCCTGATCAGGTGACAATCTTTTTATCTTCCAGATCCAATCACCTGTTTAGGTGACGATCATGTCAGATTGAAATCGCCTGATCAGGTGACAATCTTTTCCCTTTCCAGATCCAATCACCTGTTTAGGTGACGATCATGTCAGATTGAAATCGCCTGATCAGGTGACAATCTTTTTATCTTCCAGATCGAAATCACCTGATTAGGTGCCGATCATGTCAGATTGAAATCGCCTGATCAGGTGACAATCTTTTCCTTTTCCAGATCCAATCACCTGATTAGGTGACGATCATGTCAGATTAAAATCGCCTGATTAGGTGACAATCTTTTTACCTTTCAGATTGAAATCACCTGATTAGGTGACGATCTTTTCCCTTGTCAGATCCAACCACCTGATTAGGTGAGGATCATTTCAGGTCCAATCACCTGTTTAGGTGACGATCTTTTCATTTTTAGTTTATGCATCAGTAGCCAAACCAGGTGACCCTGCATTTACTTTCATTGCATTTGCATATTTTACTTTCATTATTTACTACCATCTTTTCGTACCGTGAAGGACAAAATTCGGATCCTTCTTTTACTTAATTGCTCTTCGCAAAGAGTTTATGAGATGCCATTGGCACTCACATCCTCTATGCAAAGACACAATTAAGTAGGGGCAGCTATTGTACCCTAATTTTGTCCCAAGCTTTTCAAAACAAATTTCAAAAAACAAAAAAGAGAGAAAAGTCAAAGTCAACAAAAAGTCAACATTTCAGAAATGAGGACTTCGCAGAGCAAAGTCTCCTTCGCACTGCGAAGTCTGCGAATTTTTTTGCAGATTTTTTAATCTCTTTGATTTATTTCATTTTTGTAATTATTATTATTACATATCATTTTTATTATTGTTTTTATCATCAATCATGACTATTTGAGCTCAGCAAAGCAAGAATTGGAGCATTTGCCATTAAAGCCAAGGAAAGAAGCTTTTTCTTCCAACCTAGCATGTGCCAAGCAAGTTGGCTTGCCCTTGGGCAGCTCTTGTCCCTCCCAGTGGACCTGCTACTGACCCTAAGGTTGCCAGCCACCAGCTTGTTGATTTTCTTCCTGCTTTCTCCCCCAAAACCAGTCAAACCCAGCTGGTTTTCACTTGCCCAAAGCCATGAGTGCTACCCTGTTTTTCAGCAGCATTTTCTTCCTCCTCACACCAGCCCACATGTTCCCTTTTGTTTCCCCCAACCTCTGCACATCACAGTGCACGTTTTTATTGCTTAACCCTCAAGATTGCAAGGACCAATCCCAAGGGACAACCAATTGCAAACCAGCTCTGTTTTTCATCATCATTTCTATCCAAAATCCATTGCATTAATGGCTGGATTTGGCTAAGTCTTGACCATTGCAGCAAGGCAAGGTCACCTCTTCACTTTTGCATTAAATGCAAAGCAATTTAGCCTGATCCTAGCCCACAAATCAGCTGGATTTTAGGATTTTCTCATGATGACATTAGATTTGGTTTTGGCCTATAAATAGAATGCAATGCATAAGGTTTCAAACACTTACAAAAACCAGAAAAAACCAGCAATTGCACACAATTGGAAACACTTGAAACAACACAAACACAAAGCATTACACAAGTTCATTGCTCTTGTTCAACAACATTCAAACCTTGCAAAAAACTTCAAACATTCAAGGTTCCTTTCATTTCCTTCCAATACAAGCTTTGCTAGGAGCTCTAAATCCCAAGGTTTGCAAAACATTTGAACTGGTTTGTCCAGCTCTTTTTATTGCCAAATCTCAAAGCTTTTCACTCCCCTAAAGGTTCTGAGATTGTTCAGAAGTTGCTTCTGAACTCAAAATTTCGCATTGTTCGCAGTGCGAAGCTCTGGTCGCAGTGCGACCATGACAGAACTCAGAATCTGAGTTTAGGCTCTTAAACAGCCAATTTTTGAGGTTCTAGCCCAAGAACTCAGAACCTAAGAGGATTGAAACTCATTTTATTCAAACCTTGTCAAAAATTTTGCATATTATTGAAGGATTCACAAGTTCGAGCAACACTTTTTTGGATAACTTGTAAAACAAGTTACGTTCATAAACTTGCAAAACAAACTTGAGCAATAAGCTAAGTTCATCATTTTCAAAACCAAACTTGAACAAAAACCTTGTTCATGATTTTCCAATCAAACGCGAACTTAAGCCGAACTTGTTCACTTTTCAAAATCTTTTCAAACTTGAGCCGAACTTGTGCGTCTTTTCACAATATTGTTAAAACCTTTTCATTTGAGTTTCAAACCAAGTGTTTTGATAAACTTTGGGATTTCTTAAATTCAACCAAAAACTTGAATGAAAAAGGGATGGTTTGACGTATGTCTCTCCATTGCCCCGATTGAACGAATGCGTGACGTATGTCTCGTCGTTTGGACAATCGTCATTCTATTTTCAACGCATCCGACCACACCAAACCAATTCTTGGCCCTTTGTGGTCAATTTGAACCTTTTGGTCCCCCGTGGCCACTAGATTCAATTTCTCGACTCGTTTGAGTCACTTTGGTCAATGTTCGACTCGGTTGAGTCCATTGTACCCTTTCTTGATCCCGTTGGATCAATCGAACCCTTTTTTCGACTCGTTTGAGTCACTTTGGTCAATGTTCGACTCGGTTGAGTCCATTGTACCCTTTCTTGATCCCGTTGGATCAATCGAGCCTTTTCTCGACTCGTTTGAGTCACTTTGGTCAATGATCGACTCGGTTGAGTCCATTGCACCTTTTCTTGATCCTGTCGGATCAATCGAACCTTTTTCCCCAGCGGACATGTTTTTATCAATTCTAGCGCGATTCTAAACAAACGCTTAAGCCTCCCATGCGCGAGCATACAAGCTACGTTTAATCGTAAGAATTCGATCAAAAACATCGTTCATTAAAAATAACCAACATATACGTTTTTCTACCAAAGAACTACATACGCTTTGAATTCTCCGTCTACCGGGAGATACGTAGGAGCAAGATCGTCATCTTGTCAAGCACAATAATAAAAAACAAACTTTTTCCCCTTTCATCGTATTTCCTTTTTCCCTTTATATATTCAAGCATGCACGCAAAACATTTAAAAACATTTTAAGCTTTAGCTAACTAGGAGGTTCCCGTTGAGTACAACGGACGTGAGAGGTGCTAATACCTTCCCCTTGCGTAATCGACTCCCGAACCCGATAATGGTTGCGATGGCCATCCTTTCCTCATCATCAAGGGTTTTATTATCGTTTCCCTTCAAAATAAAAACTCAAGGGTTTATCAACGTTCCCTTTAAACAAAAACTTTGGTGGCGACTTCACAACAGCCTTTCGAGCGTTCGTACACGTCTCGGAAGATTGCGCGTTTTCAACGAGAGCGCACACATCTCTTACTGGAAATCACACAAACAAGGCTTCAAATAACTCTCTTAGAGATTTCTCAATTCTCAAAAGTTTCAATGTTAACATCCATCATCCTAATGCTCCTTCCATTATAGAAGTCTTATGGGCTCCTCCAATGCTTCAATGGATAAAGTGTAACACAGATGGAGCTTCTGCTGGTAACCTTGGATCCTCCTCTTGTGGAGGTATTTTTAGAGATCATGAAGGTAATTGTTTATGGTGTTTTGCTGAGTTCTTGGGCTTTCTTACTTCCTATCAGTCAGAATTATGTGGTGCTATGAGAGCCATTGAAGTTGCTTCAGAGAATCACTGGTTTAATCTATGGTTAGAGACAGATTCCATGTTAGTTGTGCAGGCTTTCAAGAATTCAAACCTTGTTCCTTGGCAAATAAGAAACAGGTGAAACAATGTTCAACTTCTCCTTTCTGGTATGCATTGTATAGTCACTCATATATTTAGAGAAGGAAACCAAGTGGCTGATTCCCTTGCAAACTTTGGTCTCTCATTGTCTTCTTATGTTTTTTGGACTAATATACCTTTGTTTGCCGGGGAATCTTTTATCAAGAACAAAATTGGTTTACCTAGCTAGTTATAGGTTCTCTTCTTCTTGAGGGAGTTTTGCTTTAGTCTCCTTCCTCTCTTTTGTACCTTCTCTCTTTTAATATATTTTGAGGGTTGTTAGCATCTTTGCTACAATATGTTTTAAAATATTTTTTAAAAAAAATCTGTTTACAGAAAAATTAATATACTTTAATAGATGAATTGTAGGCATTCGGTGGGTTAGTTTGGTTTTTATTTTAAAAAAAAAATGGATTTTTTTTACGGGCAGTGCTACATTTATGGAGTTACACATGTTAATTTCTTCACATTTTATTTGTATGGTGTATTTTTGGATGGATCAATATATATGGATCACTGGAAAAAAAATTATAATAAAATGGAGAGTACAGACAAGACAATACTCCTAACCTAATATAATAAAAGGTAGTGTTAAAGATTTATAGATATGAGACATTCCAATAAGTTCAAATACCAATATATCATAATGATTTCAATATGAATTCCTCCTCACTCTCTATAGAAACCTGATCCAGAATTAAGAATTTACTTGTCATTAATCTAGTTTAGAATAAGCTAGGTTTTAATAAGATGTCAAAACTAATATTATAGAATTGAAGTAAATAAGAATCCCCTAAGAATCAAATCACTACACTATAAAATATATATAAATAATCATATTTTATAGGTTTTGTAAATATTAATCGATTTAAACATACATTTTTGTGAATATGTAAATCCATTTATTCAAAGAAAATGAAGTATTTTGTTTTTCTGAGTGTAAATCTGCTTACTCCACATTTCAATGAAGATTATGTTTGAAAATAGTGAACTCTCTGCCAATGTAAATTGATTTACTCTTTTATTTATGAGAATAAGTTAATCGATTTACTCACCCTCTTTTTTGTCTTGTAAATCAATTTACTATATAAGATGTAAATCAATTTATTCAGATTGTTTAAGCATATTTGTAATGAAATTATTCATTCTATTTCCAAAAACTATGTAAGTCATTACTCATCATTTGTTTAAGTACGAAATTTTCTAATTCCCTTCTCTCAAGCACTCACTTCCTTCATCTCTTTGAAAAATCTTAGATAGTGATAGTGATTCTTGAAGGTTACTTTGATTAGGAAAAATCATTGTACCTTAGATTGAGATCCTTCATTCACTGTATCAAATTGCTCAACTTGTTCTTCTTCCATCATCATTGGAATATATGGATTGGAGCAACTTTCTCTTTTATTCTAATCCCAAGCTTCTGATTCACATACTATAACATCTTTGTTGGTTGTTATAGTATGATTGATTGGATTTTACAACCTATAGGCACATGTATCTTGATAACCTACAAGTATCGTAGGTTCATTCCCATCTCTCAGCTTCTTTTTTGCTTCATGGACATGCTTGTAGCACAAGGAACCAAACACTCTTAGGTTCTATCTCTCCAAATTTCTTCCAAAATTTTATCTACCTTCTAGGTTGGACATCTATTTAGGACATAAGCTATTGTGGATACAACTTCACCCCTAGTTTAAGCATGCATCTTGTCATATCAAGGAGAGTTATGTTCCTCCATTTTGCTAAGCCATTGTGTTCTGGAGAGGTTTGTTCCTTTTCTTCAAGTATTTGAATAAGTCTTTTGAAAGTCAAGTGACCAAAACTATAGTGCCAACTATCATGAGTTATCATTGTTGCTGAAAGACATCTCATATATGCAATCTTCATGTTAGCTTGAAAGGTTTAATTCTTTGCAAGAGGAGACTTCAACATTAACCTTTGATGTTTATCAAACAATTCTAGTGCATTATTCTTCATAATCACTGAATAAACCTTTTTGCACAAGTTTCCCAACACTAATAGTTTGTATCGCATTCTAAGAACATATAATACTTCTTCTATTACAATTATCTTTCCCTAGTTCCTTTAAATAGAAAGAAATATTTCTTATTCTTTATGTTGTTAGTGTTCTATGATCTGCTAGCTTCACCTTTATCATTTCGCTTGTATCAAACTCTTTCAGCCATTCTTTATTCTCTATCATGTAATTAGAACAGATAGTATCTAAAAACCATCGTTCTAAATTGTAGCTTTTATTACTGGTTGTCATCATCAAAAGAACATGATTTGAGTATGAGAATTCTTGAGCAACTTTTGCCTCCTCCTCATCCTTCTTGACTTGATTACCCTTTCCAAACCAGCATTCATATGAATCATGACCTACTTATCACAATTATAACATTGAACCTTCCTTTTGTGATAATTTTTCTTCTTTCCTTGATTGTTGCTAAAGCCTCCTCTTTTTGAAGATTCAACTTTGTCTTCAATCTTGGTCCTTCCTCTGTAGTTAGACTTGTTTCCACCTTTGAAGTTATCTTTGCTCTTTTTCCATTTCTTCTTATCATTACCATGTTTCTCGGTAATTTTGACTTGCAAGTCTTGTTGAACTAATATTTCAGTTCCTCTTATCATTTATTTTGTCTTCAATGTTCTTACATCCTTTGATTCTTTAATTGCAAAAAAACTACGAAATCAAACTTTAGAGTCACTGAGTCAGTGTCCTCGTTACCTTTTCAATCACCTGTTGATCAGTAACAACGTCACCACATGCTTTCGTTTGATTCACTATTGCGATCAATCTTGAGAAATAATAAGCAATCTTTTGATCTTCCTCCATAACGTTCAATTTGTACTTTCTTATTAAAGATTGAAGCTTGACCTACTTTAATTTGTCTCCACCTTAATGGTACTTATCTACTATGTTCGAAGCTTCCTTAGATCTTGTAACCTTTGAGATTTTCTCAAAATTGTTTGAATCAACACCTTACTGAATATAGAAAAACACTTTACTATCTTTCTTTTTTGCATCTCTCAAGTTTGTTCTTTGAGTCTCTGTTGGATTTGCACCAAGTTCTTCGTATCCATTCTATACAACTTCTAGCACTCCTTAAGCTCCAAACAAAGTCTTCATCAATGCACTCTATCTTTCCCAATTACTTCCATCAAAATTTGGAAGAATTGCGCCAAAATTGTTTTTCCATTCATGACTTCATGAAAGAAACTATCTAGATCACTTAACCTAAATTTTGTTTCCTAGAACCGTTTTCCCCTCACGATCTCTCGTGTTTCCCTGGTCAAAGAACAAAAGGCGCTTGATGCCAATTTGTTAGCACAACAATGTCTTAATTCTCAAGTAATGAGTGAATTTAGAGAAATTGAGAGAGAAGAGAAAGATGCAATATGGGTTGTAATTCTGTTAAATTCTCATTGAGTGAATGAAATGAACATTACAACCTTTTATAGCTACTATCACTAAGCATTTGTAACTAACTTGTTAGACAAGCTATTAACTCTGACTAACAAACTACAAAACAGTTACTAACTAATCTAATTTTTTTTACGTTAACTGATCTAATTGTTCACCTAACTTGAATGAAATTCAACATAAACACGTTAATATTTGCTTAAAGTATAGGTATTAGCACAAAAATATGAGTCTTAGAGAGAAAGTTGTCACAAAATAGTTGTTCAAATATAATTTCTCTAAAGTATATTAGTTCCTATAAAATTAGCACGTGTTCTACGTCATTAAAAATAAATAAATTAATGATTGATTTGAGAGGCCACAAACAATAGAATTATTGCTTTGAATATGAATGTACGGTTAGTTATGTTGGCGCGAGACTCGGGTAGTGTGCAATCAGATGACTATGATTGCATTGGAGTCGGGCACGTCTAAATTGCCCAATTAAGATGGACGGCCTAAATTTTAAGCTTGAATTTTACATTTAAACCAAATTAAAATCCGATTTAAAATCTGAACCATCCGATCATGAGTGGACGGTCTAGATATACTAACTGCATGCAGTCAGACTACATAGAATCCAAATTCGGTTTGAGCGAGAGTTCAGAAAAAGAAGGGTAGCGATAATGATAACGATCTTATCCGATAAGTGTTCTGATGGTGAATACAAAAGCAGGTAATCTCGTGTACATGATAAGATTTGGACACATTATTAATGTATACACTAAAAAGTGTAATGATAGAAGAAAAATAATAATTCCTCTGTTTTTTAAGTGTCGTTTTGAAATATTAGCATCAAATTAGCGAAACGAATTTTTACACATGTTCTTCATATTATACCCTCAATTTAATCCACCAATAATTTCTTATTTTTTTGCACACATTTTCCCTTTCCAATAAATTTATGGGAAATGCTAACAAGTGCTCTTGATGCATTGTTTAAGCAACTAAGTAGTAATTTTTGCCTAGAAACTTGTCTAATTATTCTTGTTACATGTGTTTGACTTATGTTTTCAAGATAAAATTTCTTATAATGAAATCCTCAAACAATGCCCTTAGGACACTTGTTAACATAACCATAAATTTAATATGTTATTTTTCTCTCGTAACAAACAATTGTTAGTTACTATCTCTTTCTCCAACAAATTCCTATTTTTTTGCACACTCTCACTCATAACGAATAATTGTCAATTTTCTAAATATTGTGCACATCTCTTTAATTATTTTAAGTCAATTTCCAATGAGTTTTCCACTCTTTCATCTCTTTTGAATAAAATTGCCTAATTCTTATCAGCATGACAAGATAAAACGCATGTACCAACATTTTATTATTAAAGAAAAGTTAGATAGTGAATTAATAACTACAACCTGCATTTCTTCTAGGTATTAGTTGACAAATGTGTTAAAAAATGGTTTATCAACATAATTATTCAACCAACTTACTTGCAACTTGAGGAGGTGTGTTAGTAAATAAGTATTGTAAATAAGAATATTTCTAATTATTTGCATTAGTAGTATTCTTCCCATTAATCAAGCCTATTAGATTTACAATACTTTATTTAAGCAAATGAGCACTTGTACTATTTTCACAATTTTAAAATATATCAAAATTATTTGTTTGCACTCACTTTAATAATATCTTTTTAACAATCACTCTCGCATTAAAAGAGTAACGTGTGTTAAAAAGAAAGTATCAAAGTGAGTGTTACTACCACTTTTCATGTTCTAATTAACATGTGTTAAATCCAAATAAACTATAGATAAAGAGGAGTGCTATGAACATTTTTTTTTGTAACACTCATTCTTCATAGAGTGTGTTCCTAGAACTCATCATATATATAAGTTTTTCCACGTCTAAAATAAGTTATTCCACACTTACACTTGTATAATTAGAGATAAGAATAGAGCTGGTCGATGATTACTATGCAACACACCATTATTTTAGTTTTGGTTTGATCCATGTTAAGATAAATGCAAACTTATTCCCTCCCTGGTATTTGGAATATTTTCTGGTATTCTAATAAATTAGAGCTATGTTACTAATGTATAATTTAATTTTTAAAACCTGCATCCCTTCACTACAAAAGACCATTCTATGTTGAATGATGATATTCATCGCGAGGGAATAACTCATAAAGCTATCACGAAGCCTATTTCATAGTTATAATGGTTCAACCGTGGAATTAGCAGAAATCAGGTAGCAATTATGCTATATAATTGAAATACGCATATAGTGATGAATTCGTGAAATATATTTCGTTGTACATAGCAACTTCCTTCTTTGTTTTCCTTTTATTCATTATTTCCAATATACATGCATAAACAATGATCTATTTGTATTTGGGAATTTTGTCATTCTTATTGAGCTTCAACTTTAGACTTCATAGGAGTTACATTACATGGTTCATAGCAGAAGTTAGTGTGATCCATACAACGACACTGCGGTGGAATTGTGCTTTTACAAACACATAGTTTGCAAGCTGAGTTGCATTTAATTTTCACTATATCTGCACAACGACAACGAGGAGGGATTGTTTTTGTGCAATAACAATTATCACAACACGATGTTGTGATCAATTTGACATTAGAAAGCACTTGAGTGTCGACTGTTGCCGTGAAGTTCAACAAGAAAAGCAATAAACCCACGTTCAATAGGGCCTTGTTCAATTCCATCTCTCTCTGATTTTGTAATATAAGGAGGCTAGCAATTATGTATGTATATGTTGGTCTATTTATATATCTCTTAATTTGACTGAATGTAACTTATGAAGATGTCTGGTGTTCGACATTGACACGACACCGATACTTGAGATTAAAAATATGTGTATTGTCCAACACTTGTCTGTGTCCAAACTCCAAAATTGACACCACACTGACGCATATAGTTTCATTTAATTGTCGATATTTTTTATTTTTATTGATGTCTTCGTGTTAGAGTTGGTGATTCATAGATTGCAACTACAAAATCTACTTTTTACATAAATGTGTTAATTAAACACTAAATATAACGATTTTAAGGGGTTGCCGGTTTGTGATGGAAAGTTTTGAAGAATGTTATTCGCTACTTGATGAATGATGACACTTTTTATGCTTTTCATAGGTTAATTTCGCTTTCATGCATAGTTTTGTTGCATAGATATCATATTTCATTTGTATCATGAAATTCCATAGTTGATTAATGACTGGTTAATAAAAAAAAGTAATATGGTTAATTTGTCAGTTAATGAATCATAGTTTATTTTACTAAATTAACGAATAATAGTTGATAAGCTAGGGATTTGCTATATAACTCATTTAACTACAAAATTTAGTGATGTTAAAAATACTTTTAACCATACATGGACATCACGACACCGCACCGGACACGATACTGACACATAAAACTTGTAATAGTTTAAGAAAACAAAGATGATTGAATGTACAACATGTGTCAGTATCGCACATGGTGCGAACCATGACACATGTCAACAAACACTAGACACGCATTTGATCTTTCGATGATATATATTACTCCATAAATTATAAAAGACTTTTTTCCTTGGTAGACTGAAGGACCAAAATGTCAACTAGTTTCATTGATTAATCATGCATAATTACTAACAATGTGCTTGATGGCATTGACTATATCTAGTCTTCATATTGAACCAATCCATTTGATTACATACATTTAGATGTTCAATTTTCCTAAGAAAAACTTTATTTGGTTCAGTGTGATGCTCTGCATTGACGACCTTAAATTTATGGATTATCCTTACTCTTTCCACTACTTTCTCTGCTTGTGGATTCATCATACAAACGTTTCTAGCTCCCTGTGTTCGTGCAATTAGTGTTTGTGAAAGTGTTGTAACTTGTAATAGGAGACAGGGCAACGTAGAAGGTTGTGGAAGAAAAAGGATCTTGTTGGAATTTCTTAAAAAAATAAAAAATAGGTGAATCGTTTGAGGATAAATGCTAAGGTTTATAAATAAAAGTGTTGTTTTTTATTGTAGAGTTGGCTTCATTTTGTCAAAACAATGTGTCCTGGCAAGATGTTGTACCAGATGTCAGACATGTAAGTACGACATCTTATCTTAAGGTGAAGGTGAAGTGTTTTGTTTCACGTTTTTGGAGTATTGTATTCTCGCATGAGATCATAGAAGATTTGTTTGAAGATTATGTTCACGATGCGTGTGCTCCAAGAAGCGTGTGGTTCTAGGAGCTTGCTTGTGTTGGTTGTATGATGCCGTATTTTTGAAGTAAATGTCCTAAACATATTTGAAAAGAATATATATTACTTCTAGAATATTGTAGCTGAAAATATAATATGAGAAACGTTAGGGACATACTCTTTTAACACACCCAATAAAAATCAGCCGTGTTCCATTTTTTTAGGTGACAACTTGGGTACCCATCAATAAAAGGTGGGTAACACAACCCATGTTGAGTTGACACCAATCAAAGTTATTTGTTTGTTTTCTATTATTTTTAATATTATATAAATACATTGTTTTGATTGGACCAACTCAACATGGGTAGTATTACCCACCTTTTATTGATGTGTAAACAAGAATTTCCCATTTTTTTAACTCCATCGGTTCATCCTTTGAGTGTTACTAATTATTTTATTTTTTTAATTATTAAATTAGGCTTTAACTTTTCATCTCCCACGATCAACCTCCCACAAACACAGTTTTTCATGTTCTCTCCCAGGTTTTCCTCTGTCAAAGCATAATAAATGCTATGTAGATGCCACTAACCATGGTCGTCTCTTGGAGGCGTAAACAGCTCTACAAAGCTGGGTGTAGAGCTGGGTCTCCCAAATTTTGGGGCCCAAAATATTATTTTTTTTAAGATATAATGCATGCTAGAAATGTATAGATACAAGTAATGTGTAATGATTTCATCTTTGTTTAGATGGTCCATGGGTAAATGTATGTGTTTTTGCTCTCATTAATTTGGGTTCAACTCCCAAGAGGAATGGGTTTTTTCTATAATTATCTTTTTTCTTATTTACAAACGCTGGTTTTTTCTATAATTATTTTTTTTCTTATTTACAAACACAAAATAACTATATTTTTCTTTTTAATTTTTACGGCACTTCTTGCAATTTTTGGCCATACTGGTGATATAAAATAGGTTTAATTACACTTTTGGTCCCTTAAATATTTTTCAGGTTTCATATTGGTCCCCTAATTAATAAAAGTAACATTTTGGTCCCTTAAATCCTTCTCTATTAGTCACTTTGGTCCCTTCCGTTAGTTTGTGTTAAAAAACCTTAGGCTTAATTACTCTTTTGGTCCCTCTGTTAGGGACTAATATAAAACCTGAAAAATATTTAAGGGATCAAAAGTGTAAGTGTAATTAAGTCTAACTATACCAAAGTGACTAACATAGACCAAAACGTTACTTTTGTATTTTTTTCAATATAGATTGGAATAAGGTCGAACGCCGTTTTCCAACGTAGATTGGAAAGGGTCGAACGCCGTTTTCCATTAATGAGACCCGAATCAGCCATGAAACCGTGTTGGGGTTTGGGTTTCAGAAACTATGAATTCTCTCCTTTTTTGTTTGTGAATCTTTTTCCCATGCCTTTCTAAATTGGTAAACAATTCGGAGATTTGTACATAATAAGAATTATGGAACTGTGATTCTGCGAAGGGGAAGAACATGAATGCACCCAATATGAACAGTAGAAGACTGTGAAGGGGAAGAAGATGAATGTGATAGGCGAAAGGTGAATGTAGTTTTTTTAAATTATTAAAAATAAAAATGATGTTTAGAAACTGATTGAACCGGCACCAGTAAATGGGATTAAAAAAATGTAACACATGACTGGTTTTTATTGGGTGTTTTAAAAGAGTGTGCTAGTGGGTGTGACCCAGGCCCTAGCATTTCTCATATCATATTGGTCAGTTGTATTTCTTCAGCCCGAGTAAAGAAAAAGCTCATGCTTACCATGGTTATATGCAGGGCCGTTTCTTGGGGTTGTAAACGGCTCAAGAGAGTTGGGCTTCCAAAATTTTGGGGTCTAAAGTATATTTTTTTTGTATATAATCCGTGTATATATAGAAGTTATGTGATAATATTTTCATAATTGTTAACTTGGCCTAATGGTAGCATGTGTTGGTGTTTTTGCAATGGTTTGCGGTTCAACTCTCAATTTTTACTTTTTTCTTCTTAAATTAATTTCTTTTTTGGACTAAATATATTTACAAATAAAAATATAATATAATTATTTTTTTTCTTCTAATTTTTTTTAGACCACTTGTTGTAATTTTTGGCCCATATTATTTCTTAAAACACTAACAAACATCATAAGTTTTCTCTCAAAATAAAATAAAACAAACATTACAAGCTTTTTATTTTTGCTCTCTTAAAAAATTACATTTTTTTGTGCCTATCTTTAGTATGAGAGCCGAGCCTTCATTTTCATAGGAACGACACTGGTTATATAAGGAAGACTCAACCCTTATGAAGATGATCGAAGCCGTCATTTGAAGAAGAGTCTTTTAGGGTTTTGTGTCTTTGTTATTTGTATACCTCTCTATGTGCCTCCTTGATACATAAAGCTGGTTTGTTTTAGTTGAGTTGAAAGTTGTTATTTGTATACCTCTCTATGTGTCGCCTTGATACATAGAGCTAGTTTGTTTTAGTTGAGTTGTAAGTTGTCATTTGTATGCCACTCTAGTGCATCTTGCAAGAGTTGGTTTGTGTATTGGAGTTGTTCTTCTATTTGATTGTAATCGTGATCGAGAGAAAGTGAGCGGGAATATCATATTTAGGGAGAGTCCTAGATAGAAATTCACGGGCAGTGTTAGGAGAAAAGGCAGTGAATAAGGTTTGTTCACATAAAATTAGGAACTAATACTATTGAGAGTGAATTTTCTTTCTTGACATGGATGGCTCCAAATGTAGGTGACGTTGCACCGAACTGGGTTACCAAATCTCTTGTGTCATTCTTTATTGCACTTTACTTTATTTATGTTTATTGTGATGTATTGTCGAACCCGTTGTCCAGGACATTACACATTATCGTACTTGTTGTCCAGAACATCACGCAGAACCAACGAGTACTACAATTTCAAAAAGGATTAAACTAATATTAGTATATACTATTTTTTTTTAGCAAAGTATGTTTATATATGTGTGTGTGTGTGTGTGTTTTCTAATAACACTATAATACGCAAAGAAATTAGTATAATGTGAGTTTAAGAATGAATGATGATTGGTCTTTAGTGTGAAGTTTAGAATCACCCCGATTGTGAAGAATTTTATATTTTATGTGGAAAATGCCAAGAAATTGTCTACCAACACGAATGAAGCTAGCAACAAAAAATTTATTTTGTCCGAATGCTTGCATCCGTTGTGGGGTGTACGGGGAATTTTTTTGACATTTATTTGTGACTTGTCTAATTGCAAAGAGACATTGATAGGCATGGCAACAGAACTCGTACCCGCGGGTATCCGCTCGAACCCACACCGATTTTGACGTTGACTGGGTTTGGGTTTGGGTTTGGGTTTTCCCTGATTTTAAAGGATGGGGCGGAGCGGGTAATGGGGACACAAGTATCCACCCGAACCCGTCCCCGAACCCGCCCCGATTATTTTAAATTACATAATTACCCCTATTTAACTAGAAAGTCTTAATTAATCATACCGTGAACCTTCTCACTTCCCACAAGTCTCAATTAATCATACCGAGGACCTTCTCACTTCCCACTTCGAATTGCTCTTTTTCATTTCCAAAATTTTCCCTTCCCAAAAAAAAACACTAATAATGGTTTGTTCTCTCTCTGAGTTCCATTCCAACCATCTCAAATTTTCATTCCCTCACTTCTTATATTCCAACCTCTCTGAATATTCGGAACTCATCACAACCTTCAACTCCTCATCACTGTTCTTATTGTAAGTTAATTTTTCCCTTCATCTCAAATCTAAAATTAACTATTGTTAAGATGTATTGATGAAATAGAGCCTGAGGATGAAGGTGAGATTTTCCTTCCATTTATTTATCATTACTAGTTTCTAGTGTGGAGTGTGAAGTGACTTATTTATTACTAGTTTGTAGTGTTATTCTATTTTGTATAAATAGGTTACATTTACAGCATAAAGAAGTTATCAATTTTAGTTTCTGCATCAACTAACTTTTATCTAGTTTTTAGTGATTTAGCTTTGAAGGAGCATTGGTTCTGTTTTGGAAGGGGGTGTTTTTCTCTTAAAAGTCTCGTGGTTTATTTGTTTTGGTTAGGTGGTTATAATTGTGATGATTAGTGTTGTAATTGCTTGTACAATTTTATCAACTTTGGACCGTAGATCTCACCATTTAGGCCTTGAGATCCTAAAGACAAGGGTTTGAACCCTTGGAGTAAGGCTGGGCGCCCTCTAGGAGGGCGCAGGGCCCACTTGACAGTCATAAATAACCCTAGGTGACCTCCCTAAAGGACACCCTCTAGGGGCGCCCTCAGCAGCTTACGAGGGCGCCCTAGTCATGGTTTTGGCCCTTTACGATTTGGGCCCAAAACCATGGCCGAATAGGCCCAAGTCGAGGCTACAAATAGTAACCTTGAGATCATTCCCAAGGCATGACCTAAACAGACTCTGAAACCCTAGTTTTCATACAATTTACTCACAGCCAGTACAGTTGGTGCCCACCGTGGGGCTACGGTAAAACTAACCTAGCCACCATCTCTGAAAGAAAGGCAGTCGATCCACGGCCTCTGAAAAATTACCAGAACGCCGTGAATCCACCGTGTTTCTCGGGAGCAACCCTGGAACTTTCAAATCCGCCGCGATTCAACCCTAAATCTGTCCCTAACTCTAATCAAACGTTCAACTTGTTCTTTGTTCAAAAAACCAATCCTCTCCCTGAGATTCGGGATCCTAACCGCTAATCTTCAACCACCAATCTTAATCTTCATAACCGACCCAAACGACCGTCATCGTCGCCATTGATGGTGGACCCGGCGGTCTTGGAAGCTCTACAGCAACAAATCCAGCAGCTTCTGGACCACACCGAAGCTCTACAAGCGACAATGGAGACAATCCAGCAACAACAACATGCTGAGGGGAACGGGTCCCAGCAGGACGAGTCGATAGATCCAGATCCACAACCACTTTCCGCTGAAGTTTGGACCGCGCCGGTCCCGGAAAACTTCAAGCCACCCTCTCTTTCGTCTTTCGACGGAAAGAGTGATCCAATGGAGCACGTAACAGCTTTCAACACCCAGATGGCCATCATCGGCGCTGCTGACTCCCTCATATGTAAGCTGTTGGCAGGGACCTTCAAAGACGCCGCCCTCAGGTGGTACATGAACTTGCCCCGTTTCTCAGTCGTCAGTTACCAAGACATGACGCGCAAATTAACACACCAGTTTTCGGCTAGTCGCCACCGCAAGGTGTCATCTACCAGCCTCTTCGACGTCCGCCAAGGGTCGAATGAGAACCTCCGTGAATATCTTGCAAGATACAACGACGCCACAATTAAAGTCGTGAACCCGAAACAGGAGCTGTTCATGGGAGCTTTCCAAAACGGCCTCCGTGCCGGACAGATCAACGAATCGCTGGCGCAAAAACCGGCCGATTCCTTGGAGGAGATCATGTCCAGGGCGGAATGTTACATAAAGGGATAGGAGAGCAACACTGAAAAGAAGCGAGGGATTCCAGGGAGTGTGCCCCCAGCAACTACGACCATCGCCGCAACTATTATCCACCCGCCCACAGAGACAGAGCGCCATACAAGCGTCACGTCCAAGATAGGCACGCACCCCTGCCAGAATCCTTCACGGCCCTCAACACTCGTCGTGAGCAGATCTGGAGAGATGTATACCATTCTAGACTCATCCCCGAACCCCCATCGCCGAGAGGAAACATCATTGGAAACGACAAGGAAGCCTAGTGTAAGTATCACCGCATAAGGGACATACCACAGATGATTGCATCCACCTGAAGAGAGAGATTGAGAAGCTGATTCAGGATGGTAGGCTAAGAGGCTACGTGAAGGAAAGCAGAGAAGGAGACAGGCGTCCCCCCGAAGACCCCCAAAAGGAGAAAGATGTGGCGAAGGATGGTGAGCGCCACACTTTGAACACCATATCCGGCGGCTTCGCAGGAGGAGGAGAATCCAGCACCTCCCGAAAAAGATATGTGAGGCAGGTAATGCTGGTCGATGACCACGCCACGACGGAGCCAGAGCACCAGACATATATCACCTTCTCAGGCGAAGACCGTAAAGGAGTGATCCCCCACGATGACGATCCCATGGTCATTACTGTGCAAATCTTCAATTGGGATGTCAAGAGGGTGTTGATTGATCCTGGAAGCTCCGCAAACATCCTTTATTACTCTGCTTTTGAAAGAATGGGACTGGACGAGGACCAGTTGCAACCCTTCAAGGTAATCCTGGCTGGCTTCACAGGGGAGCAGGTACACGTTCGTGGATACATCACCTTGAAGACAACCTTCGGCACAGGTAACATCGCCAAAACCATCAGGATTAAATATTTAGTGGTAAACTCGCCCTGTTCTTACAAAATCATAATAGGCCGCCCGGCCTTCAACGTCCTTGACGCTTATCTTTCCACTAAGTTCCTCGTCATGAAATACCCGCTGGACAAGGGACGGGTCGGCACCATCAGAGCAGATCAGAAAATTGCACGAGAATGTTATCACAATAGCTTGAAGCTGCAGAGAGAAAGGAAAGGAACCAACAACCCAAAAGCACACCCGGTGAACATCGTTAGCACAAATCTAGAAGAAGGCGCAAGGGGCACTCTTTTCCTCCAAATCTAGCTTGAACGCATAGAAGCAGCGAAAGGTCCAAAGGAAAGTTTGATGGATAAAGAGCTGAGCATAACAAAGCCCCTAAAGACAAATCTGAATCTTACCGCTCGTCAGCCGACATATATGCTTAGCGTTCACCCCGCCGAAGTGTGTCGTCGCCTCGCTCTTTATCCAAACCAGCAGACAGATGTACTCAAGCCAGTCAGCACGCCTTCCGGGCGTACCGGAAATTTCACAAAGAAAGCTAGCAAGACAGACCTACCAAAGGGAACAAACATGATTCTGGGATTTCACAAACCTAAGCACGTCCGTGATTCAACTACAAAGCAGGGAGAAGCTCGCCACAGCAATTCAAAGGCGAAATAGAGGGTCAACAAAACCATTTTAATTTTTACTTTGTCTTTTATCTTATGTATTGGGATATTTCTGTAAAGCCTAAAAGAGAAGGCGCAAGGGGCACTCTTTTCCTCCGCAGCAGTGGGGATTTTTAATGAGGCCCCCCTTTCTTATTAACATATATATATATATATATATATATATATATATATATATATATATATCACTTGTTTTATATTACTCACATGGCCTGTAACAGATCAACGACGCCCAATCTTAAATGAGATCGCCATCTGATTCGTGAACCGCAGCGAGGGTTGCCACCTAATTCCTTAACCCCAATGAGGGCTCTAAGACGTCGTGAGCTTAAAAAGAGATCACCACCTAATTCCTTAACCCCAATGAGGTCTCTAAGACGTCGTGAGCCGAAAATGAAATCGCCACCTAATTCCTTAACCCCAATGAGGGCTCTAAGACGTCGTGAGCCGGAAATGAAATCGCCACCTAATTCCTTAATGCCAAAGAGGTCTCTAAGACGTCGTGAGCCGAAAATGAAATCGCCACCTAATTCCTTAACCCCAAAGAGGGCTCTAAGACATCGTGAGCCGAAAATGAAATCGCCACCTAATTCCTTAACCCCAAAGAGGGCTCTAAGTCATCGTGAGCCGAAAATGAAATCGCCACCTAATTCCTTAACCCCCAGAGAGGGCTCTAAGACGTCGTGAGCCAAAAATGAGATCGCCACCTAATTCCTCAACCCTCTAAAGAGGGCCCTAAGGCGTCGTGCACCAAATGAAACAACCCGACAATTCTCAAACATCGTTATGAAAATAACACAAGTAATGACCACCGCCCAGGAGGTGCTTTCTAAAATGAATAAATTCGAAGATAAAAGGAACAGACGAGAAGTTTAAGGAAAATGATGCATCATTACAAATTCAAAGAAGAATACTGAGTTCAAAATAAATCAAAATTACAACAAGTGAGATTATGGTTTGTCCACTAGGGCGCCATCTACAATAACCTTAAAGGAATCAAGGGCGGAAAGATCGACGCCGGGGTGCAGAAGGGCGACTTGAGCTTTAGCCCGTTCAAAGCCAGCATCGAAATTCAGAGCTAGCTCGCCCTTCGCCTCGGAAACCTCAGCCTTAAGTTGATCCTCCCTTTCCACAACAGCCGTGACGTCATTTTGCAGCTTAGCGATAACCCCGTCCTTCCCAGCAAGATCCGCTGCATAACCAATTTTCAGATCGCAGATGCACTTATCACATTCAAGCTTCACCGCCTCTCTGGCTTCCTTCACTTCTCTCTCCCTCGCGTCCTTGGCCTCCTTCACCTCTTTTTCCAATGCCCTCTCCGTAGCTTGAAGGGCCTCCTCATTCTGCACCAATTCTTCATACTTCCTATCCACCGCGTCTAAGAGCATTATAGACCGCAAGCAATGAACTCCCACATCCCTCGTCATAAAGGGAACATCGCCCTAGTTCCCCGCCTCCGCGTCTTCTGGATTAAAAGCCAACCTCTCTTTGACATAGGCACCGTAGTCAAAGCATTTATCCCAGAAAGATTGCACCGATCCACTGGTCTTGATGGCGCTAATAGAGGAAGGGGAAGACGTTTTCTTACCTTTTTTCTCAGTTACTGCCTTCCCTTTATCATCCTTCCCGGGTGACGCCTTATCATGCGGGGCCGCTGTGAGGGACTTAGCTTGAGACTCGGGCGGATGATCAGCCTTCCTCTTCGGCTTGCGTGTGATGAGTCCAGCAGGATCAGTGGCTGCCAACCCCTCACCAACCTTCTTGGGCTTCATTTCCTCGAGATATTTTTTCCTCTCCGCCGCAGTCATGGGCGCCATGTCCTCTATAGAAAATGAAAACAGAAAAGTTAAGAGGACAAGAAAATAGAAAAGCACAGTATAGGCATAAATAAATAAATTCGACTCACGTAAGTACGCGTCTAAGCTATTCACATCCCCTTCCCTATTCAACAACTCCCGGATGTTCATGGGCATCATTTTATCCAAAAAACAGACGACTCCCTGGTCGTATGCGTCCAGCTTCTCGTAGTTAAATCCCATGATAGACGCCGGAGCACTCGTCCAACATATGGGAAACCTCAGCTTACCATCAACCCACACAGCAACTGCCTCACAATCTTTTCGTCCCCGGGTCCTGAGGAACGTCTGTCTCCAATTCTTATAATGAGAGGCGTAGGGCGGAAACTACCTCTTGCCAGGATGTGCACTGATGGACACCCAAGACAGCTTATTTACCCCCTTCGTGCCATAAAACGTGAAGAAGGATCCAACTGAGGGCTGGAAACCCAGCCCCTCGCATAGAATCTCAAAAGCACGTATAAACGCCCAGCTGTTTGGCTGCAGCTGAGAAGGCGCCACATTCAAACAATTGAGTACGTCAACCTCAAAGGGCGTGAAGGGATACTTCACACCCAGATCCTCAAAAATAGTTGTGTACATGTGAAACATCTCACTCTTCACTCCCTTCGACCTTTGTAAGCACACTTTCTCACCTGGGCGACAATGTTCCAAGACCACGTCCTCTTCAAATCCCGTAGAGGACACGTGCAGCTTACTCTGAAAAAACGCCACTCGCTGGGGGTCCATGTACACAGACTCTGAACGAAGCACCTCGTCGGCGAAACTCTCCTGCTCTGATCCATTGGAGGATGCCATGTAACAAATTCCTCTCCTACAAAACGGACCTGGGCGAATAGAATGAATAACACAGTCAGATGAATTCCCACTACTACTCCCTCCTTCACCCTCGTCTGAATCGCTCGAAAACTTTGTTAAAAGGGAGTGGCCGTAGTAGGCCTTATCGAACACCACACAATCAGTGGTTCCATCTGACCGCTTCGCATGCCTAACACTTTCCCTCCACAACCTACACTTCTCCTCCGAATTCGCTGGGGATAACTCCCTACCCGCCTCATCGCACTCCCTAATTACCACCATAATACTGATTTAACTTAAAAAGAACAAGATCGAATAGGGTTACCTGGATTTAGACAAGCAAAGGATTGAGAATGAACACGGGCTCCGAACGATCCGCAAACGGTAGGCGCAGCGATCTTCAAAGACTGAAACAGTTTGAGTGAAAAAAGACGATTTGGAAGAAGAAACTAGAATCAGGCTAACAAAAAGGTAGGAGAAAAAACTGAAGTGGAGGAAAAGTAGATCCGTTTCAGTTTAAATTACAAAAGCCTGAGAAAACGCGCAGATGACGTCACCTAGGTTGACACGATTTCCAAGAACCATTGTGATGCGAACACGTCAGCGAGAGCGAACGGTCGCCTCATGTCAACCGTCGGATTCCATTAAGGCGCGTCCTCAACCTAAACCTTCAAAAGGTATCGCGCCCATATTGGGATAGTCATGGCGTGGCGATCTGAACCACTCAATAAAGTCACTCTCTCTACATAGTTTAAATCACCTCGCCTCGTTCCAAAGCTCGTGCTTGTTGGGCTAATAGGAATACTCTCGTCGGGCTGGCACCCACTAAGGCCCCCAAAATAGAAACATGGAGCTAATACCCATGTTGGGCTAGTATCCGTGTTGGGCTAGTACCCATGTTGGGTTAAACACCCATGTTGGGCTAGCACCCATCGTGGGCTAGCACCCATGATTGGGCTAGCATCCATGTTGGGCTAGTACTCATAAATTTTTTTAATATAGCTTCATGATCAGTAAGCCCCACTTGCTGGGCAAAAGGACATAGGCAAATCCCCCCGTTAACAGTTTAATCACTTCGCCTTATCCCAAGACTCGTGCTTGTTGGGTTGTGGACCGTAGATCTCACCATTTAGGCCTTAAGATCCTAAAGACAAGGGTTTGAACCCTTGGAGTAAGGCTTGGCGCCCTCCAGGATGGCGCAGGGCCCACATGATAGTCATAAATAACCCTAGGTGACCTCTAGGGGCGCCCTCAGCAGCTTACGAGGGCGCCCTAGTCATGGTTTTGGCCCTTTACGATTTGGGCCCAAAACCATGGTCGGATAGGCCCAAGTCGAGGCTACAAATAGTAACCTTGGGATCATTCCCAAGGCATGACCTAAACAGACTCTGAAACCCTAGTTTTCATACATTGTACTCACAGCCAGTACAAACTTCCTACAATTCTTAGTACTTGTTATTCTCAATTTTATCAATTTTAATGTTTATAATATAACTTGTATATTTTATATAGGTGAAATATTGGCTAGCGGTGTTACTTCCCTCTTTGAAGATGGACAATAGTATTTAGAGAAAAGAGAAAGAAAGAAGACTACATTGGTGTTGGCAACTTATCTAGCTACTTGTGTTAGCAATTTCAATGAACAATTATTCTTATCTACTTGTGTTAGCAATTTCAATTAACAACGATGTAGAATATTCTTGGTTATGTGGTTGTCTTGATGATAGTTTTGGAATATTGGTTTGGTTATGTGGTTGTTTTGATGGTAGTTTTGAATATTCTTATCTACTAGTACTATATTATTTGGTTTTGATAAATTTGATATTGGTTGTGATAATTTGGATTATGAGTTGTATGGTTACTACATTGATATTTTGGTTTGTACTTTTTTTGAACTAATTTTATTATTTGTTTTTTAGGGTTCAGACGAATTATGGGTTCATGTTATAGGTTCTAGTTTGGGCTAAGGGATTATATTTATTAAAAAATCTAAATCCACTGCATGTTTGGGGGCGGGGCGGGGATACCCGAACCCATTTGGGATGGGGTTTGGATTCAATTATTCATCCCCGTTGGGGTACGGGGCGGGGAACGGGGTTTCATCAGGGAGTCGGGTTTGGGGATGGGGTAGGTAAAAACCGTCCCCGCCCCGCCCCATTGCCATGCCTAGACATTGAGAGTGTTGGAATTTTGAGATAAGATTGAACCTCACATCATGACTGTTGATGGTATTGTTGAACTGTTTTTTTACTGTTGGAAATCAAATGTCACAGGTGAAATTGTTGGTGTAAGCCCTAGAGGCCAATAGTTTATGTTTAAACTTCTCATATGTATCATGACTTTTTAATAAAATATGGCGTTCTTTATTACACTTGTTATAAGATAAATAAAGTCCCTAGAATAGTTGGTTCATGTGATGGAATATTAAGTGTGACTTAATCATGAGATTACATCAACAAAAGAACACTATTCTTAAAGGTATCCGTAGTCGAGCTTTAATATGAATTGGGATAATAATAAAGCATGGAGACTATTATGTATGTAAACTGATGACCATATCTCATGGGTCATGAATATGAGATATTAAGTCCATACATAGGTATAAGTATTAGGAGTAATATTTATACTGGATTGACCCATCGTGAGAATACTACATAGCATGTTATGAAATCGTCATAAGTTATTCTCACAATGATAATAGTGTATATCACTCTTAGACCTGAAACCACTATGATCCCTAGATGTGGACTCAAGTGTTTTATTGCCATTCAAACGTTATCTGTAACAAGATAACTATAACGATGGTTAATGGGCACTCGACGAATCATGCTGAGGGACATGAGTGTCCTAGATGGGATTTGTCCCTCCTTCATAACAGGAGATATATCTTTAGGTCTCTTGATGAAATATGACTGGAAAAATGCATGGCCATGCCGAATTAAGTCAATATGAGATATTGGACTTATTCGTTGTTCAGTATATTTCGGAATCAAGAAATATAAATATTGAGCTAAACAAGGGTGACGTAATCTATGCCTTGTGCTCAATAAAGATATTAGGACAAAGGAGTAATCATACACACAGATATTATCATGGAAAAAGGTTTCGTCAGATCACTTGACATTCTTGTCACTTGGGTAGCAGTGATGTGTTGCTAGATACCGCTCACTGTTTATAATATTAAATATGGGATTTAATATTGTTGCCAACGTTACAAGAACCTATAGGGTCACACACAATAGAACGATAAAAAGGAGAAATATAAGTAATATTTATATGATGGGGTGCGTTTAGCAATTGACGCTAATTAGTTAGCGGAAGCTGATGGGTTAATGGGCTTATGGAAGCTCAAGCTGATTTTGTGCAGCAAGGAGCTCTATAAATAGAAGCTCTAGTGCTGAAATCAGCAAGTGCTTTTTCGTGTAACCCTAAAGGCTAAACGAATCCCCACTTCTCTCCCTAATCTCTTATCGCTTGGCTAGCACCGGGAACCAGAGGAAGCCGTTCGTGTGGACGAGTAGAGGCTTGGCTTGCTTGCTTAGCTGTGATCAAAGAAACTGTTTCTGCACTAAAGAGGTAACAACTCTATCACTGATTCATGTGATATTCGTAATGATCCAAGGAAAGGAAATCAAAAATTTTAAACTTCCGCTGCACCTTGTATGTCGATTTCCCTTCAGAAATGTACTAGTATGTTGTGTACATTGATGTAGAACCTTTGGAAGAGCCGTAGTTTGAAGTTATGGGATGAGATTGATGAGGTTGTTGCAACAATATATCAATATGTGGCTACGTGCCTCAACCAATGGCAATGGGCTAGATTGAATGATGTTCAAAGGTATGAAAATAAAAATCGGCCAGATTTAACAAAGTGTAGAAAACCACCATTTAGTAAATTAAAATGCACTATTGATGCATCTTTTATTGGTGATAAAGTGGGGATTGGAATGTGCATCCGTGATGATAATGGCATGTTTATAAGAGTCAAAACTGTGTTATTCTCCAATGACATCCTTCAAAGAAGGCGATGATTATGGTTTGCTACAAGCAATAAGATGGATTGCCGAAATGAGTTTGGATGACATTATCTTTGAGCTTGATGCTAAAGTAGTAGTAGTTAATAGTTTTAATAATCTCGTTGAGACTTGATTTATTTTGGTTTTATTGTGAAGGATTATATCTCAAGTTTCCAAATTTTTTGTCCAAACTATAGTGTTGAATATTCTATGAGGCAAGTCAATATTGTTGCATATGAGTTAGATAGGGAGGCTGCATATATGGCTAGTACTCAAGTTCTAGAGTTGATGTCAAGTTATATTGCCACTTCTATTGATAATGACTTGAGTGAAGATTGTTTCCGTAAAAATAAAGCTGTGAGCATATTAAATTTAACACGTTGGTGTCAAAGCATCATCCCTCATGATTTAATATTTACACAAAACTCCTTAAGCTGCGTATCATTAAGGGACAGCCCAAGGGTAAAACAACTAAAACTCTTATTTTATGTCCACCAACAAATTTCTTTTTTGTTAAATTGAATAAATAAAAAGGCCTCGTAAATTAAATTTTGTTTTAAGCCTCACATACTTTTTAAAAACTATTGTGCTGGACTCTAGTATCAATTCAAGGGCACAATTTTAAAACAATACAATTAATGGTAACAATCATTTTTTTGGCGAAAACAAACAACATAGAAGTAGCTTTTATTCCAACTAGATCGCCGACCCGTGCGCTGCACGGGTCTTATGAGCTAAAATCATTTGACAAAATGGTAAAACGAAATGCCATGCTGAGAAAAGGTATAGTATTGTGACATATTGTAATGCTAAACAAACATGTAAAAACAAAACAATGAATTGCTTGAAAGAAGCATATAGTCGATTTTTAAATATTACATATTTCGAAATACTTCTTCGTACACAACATTAGACGTTTCTCCGGTATCTTCACCATCTTCATTAGTTATCAATATCTCCAGCCCTTCTCTTGATGTAACTCTTGAAACAACAACATATAATTGTTCATGTGAAAATACTGGTGTTGGAAGATATATTCCAACATGTCGAAGTGATTGCCCTTGGCTCTTGTTAATAGTCATGGCAAATGAGACAGCCAAAGGAAACTGTCTTCTTTGAAAATTGAAAGGAATTCGGACGCCCGAAGGCGATAAAGATAATCGGGTATAAATACCTTTTCACCAACGTTAGATCCAGATATTACCTTTCCCTCTAGCACGTACTTTTCCATTCTGGTTATGATCAACCTTGTTCCATTACATAACCCATGTTGTTGATCTAAATTCCTTAACAAGATAACTGGCACTCCGACTTTTAATCTCAATTTGTGATTAGGAAGTCCTGAAGCAACAATCGTGTTTAGGAATTCAGGTGTATGCACATCATCAATTGCATCACCATGAATGATATGCGTAACCGGTGAATCGTAGCTCAGATACACCTTATCTCCACCTGGAATCATATCTAACATGTATTCGTTTACTTTCTCAACTATTGAATTTTTAGCTGTTAATATAGGTCTATTTTGGAAGTAGGTTATGTCATCCATTCTTTCCAAAAGGTTTGGATAAGTGTTGTCAACAATTGATGCAAGAGGGTCACCTGAGCATGGTAGGAGCAAATCTGGAGGGACAATAATTGTTTTGTCAACATCATTGTTTTTTCCAATTCTTCCATCGCCGATACCTAAAACCCATTCAGAAAATAATCTTCTTCCTTCGATGTCAATTTCGGACGCACCATTTAAAAGCCTCATGTTTTTTTTTTAAAGTAAAAACTTCACAAAATTTTCAAAGGTATGAAGAATTAATAGTAGCATGAACAACTTCTTGTCTCGTACCTTTTGGTATCACAGGCAAAATCTGTCTGAAATCTCCACCAAAGACAATAACCTTACCTCCAAATGGAATTTTCTTATTCCTTTTGTCCACCACCTTCATTATGTCTCGGAAGCTTCGATCAACTACTTCAAAACAAAATTTGTGCATCATTGGAGCTTCATCCCATATTATCAGTCTTGCTCTCACTATCAACTGAGCCATAGGGGTCTTCGGTTCAATATTACATGTAGAACACTCATCAATGAGTATAGGAATACCAAACCTTGAATTTGCCGTTTTTCCACCTGGTATAAGTAATGTAGTTATCCCACTTAATGCAACTATCAAAAATATCTCGCCTCTAGACCTTATTGCAGCTGCCATTGCTCTCCAAATAAAAGTTTTTCCTGTACCCCCGTATCCGTAAAGAAAAAACAGTCTGGGTCTATTCTCATTTACCCTATTCATGATCTTATCGTAAACTTTTTGGTGCTAAGTTGTCATCGTTGCCATTAACCAGGCATGTTCTTCAGCTAATAATCCCATATCATAATTCATCTCATCATGTATTAACCGGTTTTTCAAATCAGGTATTAGCGATGGATCTGCTCTTGGCATTGGAGGAAATTCAGCCAAACTCTTGCCAGAACTCTGTAGAAGCAATTCAATATCTACTAGTGTGTATATTTTCAACTACTCATCTGTCAAAACCAAATCTACACAACACAAATAATACAT
Organism: Medicago ruthenica; assembly: GCA_018208015.1. Lineage (NCBI taxonomy): Eukaryota > Viridiplantae > Streptophyta > Magnoliopsida > Fabales > Fabaceae > Medicago > Medicago ruthenica. Next base: position 35,492,644 of record CM031377.1, on the reverse strand, counting down.
AATCAAATATGTCATATTGATATCATATATTTGCAGGGGTGTCCATAACGTCACGTGTTATCTATTATAAGGAAAATGGATTAACCACGCTGCTATTTATTATAATAAAAATGATATCTTACAAATCTGCAGCTTGATAACAACAATGGGTATGTTTGTGTCATATTCAAAGACGAAAAAAATAGTAAATATGGAACATCATAGACATAAAAATTCATTCACACCAACCAAGGTTTGTATTAGAAGAGAGATACCTGGCGCTCCAAGCACTCGTCGTTGAATGCGTAAAATATCATCTATCAAAATCTCCAGCGTACTATTCCAAACGACTTCAGGTCTAGATAATTGACCTGATATCATCGGTGTTGCAAACAACCTTCGCATAAAAGTTCCTGAACCCCAATGACCTGCCTCATTTATTGCGTCAATGTACTCCTTATCGTCATCTAATAGTCCCAATGCAAAGCAAGCTTCCTTGAACGTGTCGTATTTTACACTTTCAACAGTTTTGATATGGTCGAAAGACGTTGCACCTTTAACGTAATTGAGCAATGTTCTCAAATAAAACTTTTCACCTGAACCTAGAGGTGCAAAGTGTACTCTTCCAATAGAAACTCCTCTTTGTTGCGGATTCCATCGATGTTCAGTGTCTTTCCAAGTAAATTTGTAGGAAATTGACTATAAGTAAGAGACCTTGCCTCTGGATACTTCTTGTTTGCCTCCATCAAGGCCAAAAATTTGGTTGTTTTAACATTTGGCTTATTAAGCACGTCTTCAATTGCCTCATGATCCTTATATACAATGGATTGCTCATCTTCCAGATGATAATTTAATCTCTCAACAAAAGGTTCTCTATAGTGTATGTCAAACGCAAAGATCCCCCAAGAAGCTTCACACGACAAATATCGACAATCAAAATACATCTTTATTTTAAGCATGAAGCATCGGGATCAAGAAAATGTGGTTGTTTGTTCAAGGTGCGTGGATATGTTCGTAAGGAATCGAATGCTTGGAAGTTGGCTATTCTTAATGGAATTCACAACCATGAGATGTTGCCATATTTAGAAGGACACCTTGCGAGAAGATTAATGGAGGATGACAAGAAGATTGTGCGTGACTTGACCAAGAGTTCGATGCAACCAAAAAATATTTTGACAAATTTGAAGGGAAAAAGACAAAAGTGCATGACAAATATAAAGCAAGTATATAATGAACGTCATAAATTCAAAAAGGCAATCAGAGGTGACAAGACAGAGATGCAGTATCTAGTGTCAAAGTTGGAAGAGTCCAAATATGTTTATTTCACAAGAGCAAAACGTGAGAGTGATCCTATTCAAGACATATTTTGGGCTCATTCCCAATCGGTTAAGTTGTTTAACAATTTCCCGACTATTTTGATCATGGATTCCACGTACATAACCAACTTGTACATGATGCCATTGTTTGAGATAGTTGGAGTCACCTCAACCTGTGCGCACCTCGTTTAAAAAATGCGCAATCCTCCGAGGACGTCCGCGAACGCTCGGAGGGGCCTTGTGAAGTCGCCACCAAAGTTTTTGTGTAAAGGGAACGTTGATAAACCCTTAAGTTTTTTGTTTAAAGGGAAACGATAATAAAACCCTTGACGATGAGGAAAAGGACTGGTCATCGCAACCATTGTCGGGTTCGGGAGTCGGTTACGCAAGGGGAAGGTATTAGCACCCCTCACGTCCTTTGTACTCAATGGGAACCTTCTATTTGGCTAAAGCTTAAATTGTTTTTAAATGTTTTGCGCGCATGCTTATCTATGTCAAAAGGGAAAAAGAAAAATATGATGCAAGGGAAAAAGAAAGTTTTTTATTATTGCGCTTGACAAGATGTCGATCTTGCTCCTACGTATCTCCCGGTAGTCGGAGAATTCAAAGCGTACGTAGTTTTCTTTGGTAGAAAAACGTACATATGTTGGTTAATTTTAAATGGACGATGTTTTAACCGAATTCTTGCGATTAAACGTAGCTTGTATGCTCGCGCATGGGAGACTTATTAAGCGTATAGCTTGTATGCTCGCGCTTGGGAGACTTATTAAGCGTATAGCTTGTATGCTCGCGCATGGGGAGACTTATTAAGCGTTTGTTTACGAATCGCGCTAGAATGTTAAAAGGCATGTCCGTTGGGTAAAAAGGGTTCGAGTTGGTCGCTATGGGACCAAAGTGGGTGCAATGGACTCAAACGAGTCGAGGGATCGAATCTAGTGGCCACGGGGGACCAAAAGGTTCGGATTGACCACAAGGGGCCAAGATTTGGTTTGGTAGGGTTGGATACGTTGAAAATGGAATGACGACTGTCCAAACGACGAGACATACGTCACGCATTCGTACAATCGGGGCAATGGAGAGACATACGTCACACCATCCCTTTTTCATTCAAGTTTTTGGTTGAATTTCTTTAGAAATCCCAAAGTTTATCAAAACATTTGGTTTGAAACCCAAAATGAAGAGGTTTTAGCAATTTGCTAGAAAACGCACAAGTTCGGCTCATTTGGCGAACGGTTTTGGAAAGCGAACAAATTCGGCGTATGTTCACGTTTGAGTTTTGAAAATCATGAACAATGTTTATTGTTCAAGTTTGAATTTGAAGTGATGAACATAGCTTGTTTGTTCAAGTTGTTTTGAAAGATTGGGAACATAACTTGTCTTGCAAGTTATCCACAAAATGTTACCCGAACTTGCGAATTTTCCAATATTATGCAAAATCCTTGAATAGGTTTGGATAAAATGAGTTTTAAACCTCCTAGGTTCTGAGCTCTTGGGCTAGAACCTCAAAAATTGGCCATTTGGGAGCCTAAACTCAGATTTTGAGTTCTGTCATGGTCGCTCTGCGACCATGACTTCGCACTGCGAACAATGCGAATTTTTGAGTTCAAAAGCTGTTTCTGAACTTTTGTTCAGAAACAACTTCTGAACACACTCAGGACCTTTTAGGAGAGTGAAAAGATTTGAGTTTTTGCAATGAAAAGGGCTGGACAAACCAGTTTTGATGTTTTGAAAACCTTGGGATTTCTTTTGAAATTCAAAAGGGGTTTTTAGAACAAAATGGTTTTGGACCAAAATTGATATGCAAGCACACTTGAAAATGCAAGACAAAGGCTTAGAAACTTACAGAGATCCTTAGCAAAGCTCCAGCTGCAATGAACTTGGATTGATTAAAGGTTCTTGCAAAGGTTTTTGAATGTTGGTGATGAACTTTGAACTTGTGCTTGGCTTTGTGTTTGATTGGTTTTTTGCTGGTTGTTTGGCTGGTTTTCTCTGGTTGTTTGAGTAGTGTTTCTTTGTGTGTAATTGCTCTTTGAATGCTTAATTCACTGCTCTATCTTATGCTGCATTTCCTCTTGCCTTGCATCTCTATTTATAGGCCAAAATGCAATCTCATGTAATGATGGAAAATCCATAGGACCTAGCTGATTTGTGGGCTAAATTCAGGCTATTTGGCTTTGCATTTAATGCTAATGGATAGAGGCAACCCTGCCTTGTGCCAAGGGTTAAAGGCTTGACTGATTTCAGCCACAAATTCAATGGTCTTTGGGATAGAAATGATGATGAACATGGCTGGATTGCAATTGGCTAAGCTTGGGGATTGATCCTTGCAATCTCAATGGTTGAACAATAAAAACGTGCACTGTGATGTGCAGAGATTGGGGGATGCAAAAGGCTATATGTGGCTGGTGTGAGAGGTGAAAAGCTGTTGCAAAACAGGGTAGGCAATCATGACTTTTTCAAGTGAAAAACCAGCTGGGTTTGACTGGTTTTGGGGGAGCAAGCAGGAAGAAAGTCTTCAAGCAGGTGGCTGGCAACCTTGGGGTGGTTAACAGGTCACTTGGGAGGGACAAGAGCTGCCCAAGGTCAAGCCCACTTGCTTGTCACATGCTAGGTTGGAAGAAAAAGCTTCTTACCTTGGCATTAATGGCAAGTCTCTCAATTCTGGTTTTGCTTGGCCCAATTAGCCATGAATGCTGATTAAAATAAATATGCAAATGATGTGTAACAAATTCTGGAATTAAATCAAAGAAACCAAAAATCTGCAAAAAAAATCGCAGACTTCGCAGTGCGAAGTGACCTTCGCAGTGCGAAGTCATCATTTTTGAAATGTTGATTTTTTTGTTGACTTTTGTTGACTTTGACTTTTTTCCTCTCTTTGATTTTTTTTTTGATTTTTTTGTTTTAAAAGGCTTAGGACAAAATTGGGGTACTACGCAACCGATATGACATATTCAGTTGCTTTTGTATTTCTGACGGATGAGAAGGAGGATAACTTTACCTGGGTTTTACAGATGTTGCTTAAACTTCTTAAGTCAAAGAGTGATATGCATAAGGTGGTTGTGACTGGCAGGGATATGACTTTGATGAATGTCGTAGCAACTGTTCTCCCTGAAACTTGTGCAATACTTTGTTATTTTCATGTTGGTAGAAATGTTAGAGCAAAATGCATAACCGACTGCAGAGGAAACCAAAGGTTGTCAAAGTGGATGGGAAAAAGAAGGTTGTCAACGAGGTGAAGCCAAGTGATATAGTTGATACCATATTTAGAGCATGGGAAAATGTGGTTGAATCTCCTACTCAAGAGTCATATGCAAGTGCGTTGATGCAATTCCAAGATGTTTGTAAAAAAATTCCAAAGTTTCTTGACTATGTTTAAAGTACAGACCGTGAGGGCATGGACAGACCGTGTCTTGCATCTTGGATGCAGAACCACCAACAAAGTTGAAGGGGGATCATGGTAGAGTGAAGAAATATTTGAGAAATAGTGTGGGTGATTTAGGTACTTGTTGGGAAAAAGTACATGAGATGTTGGTAATCCTGTTAACTGAGATACAAACATCATTTGGTAGGAGTTGTACTGTCTTGGAACATAGATACAAAGACATCATTTTATACTCTGGGTTTGGGGGGGGGGGGGGGGGGGGGGGGGGAATGTGTCTAGAGCTGCCCTGAACTATATTTTTGAGGAACCAATACGTGCCAGAGAAACCTTGTGAATGGACAAAAAAAATTGCGGTTGTGTGATAAGGACATCGTATGGGCTACCTTGTGCATGCATCATTGCTATGAAAATGTCTCACAACAAGCCTATTTGATTGGATGAGATATACTATCATTGGCAAAAGTTATTTATAGGTGAAGAAAGTAATGAAAAAAAAAATTATGTCACAGAGGAGTGGAGTGGTATTCAAGAACGCCTCGAAAAAGTCCCCTACCAAATGAAACTACAAATCAAAGAGGTTTTGCGTCAGGTTAGTATTTCCTGAGGCCACAATGTTGTCTCCACCTCCAAGAAAGGTACCAACCAAAGGAGTCAAGAAAAAAGTCAAATCTAAACCAAATGAGGCATCGACTAGTCGGATCCCATCTTCGTGGGAGCATGTTGATTCTCAGTTTTCGGATAGTCAATCTTCACCAACAAAGTCTTCATTACCTAAAAGAAAAGGTGCTTGTATTGGCAATTCTTCATGCTCCTCGATTCCAATACCTACTCGGGTTCCAAAGCTTATCTTGGTTCAAAGTCCTTGTGATCCCTCGAGTCCTATTCATTATATGCCAAAATTCATGAGACCATTTATTGAGAAAATTGTGGATGATAAAGGCGATGACAATTGTGGGTTTAGAGCTATAGTTGAGTCCATGAGTTTGACAGAAGAAAGTCATGTTATGGTGCGCAAAGCACTTATTAGAGAGGTGAAAGATCATAGGAACGACTACATGCGAATATATGGGGGCAAGGAACATTATAACTATATCTTGAATGGATTGTATCCTCCCAAAAATGGTAGTGGTATTGCACCTCCAGATAAACGGTTGACATTGCCGGATATGGGTCACATCATTGCAACTTATTACAATAGGGTTGTGGTGGAGATAACTAATCTTGAAATTAGAATTTCGGAGACTTTTTACCCAATCAGGTGTAGGCCTCCGATTAACCCAAAAAGCCACATCATGTGCCTTGGGTTAATCCCTTTTTTTGAAAGTTGATTGCCCACTACCTCCATCATCTACGGAGTGGAAGCTACTCAAGAGCGAAGAGGCATCGTCATGGGAATTTGATTTTTTGGATCAACATGATTGGTTCCAAAAACTCATGAAAGTTGAAAGAGGAGACAAACCGTCATCACCCAAAAAAGAATCAAACCGAGCCAATACAATTTTGTGTGACACTCCTGAAAAAGCAAATGAAGAATTTGAAGTTATTGCGGAAGATGATGATGATTCAATTTCATTAGATGAAATATGACACTTTTTTGTCGGTGTTCATCCTTTTTTTTGTCGATATTACACCGACGTATTTTTTGTGATATATAATGTAACGACATTTTTTGTGGCCAATATGTAACTAACCTTTTATATATATATATATATATATATATATATATATATATATATATATATATATATATATATATTTGACTTTTATGTGGTGTACAAGGCACCGATATATTACTTGGTTTTTAATGTTCCGCATTTAATATAAATATATATTTATGTTTCGGCAATAATGTATTTTACCTTTCATTTTGTTTTTCTAATATTGCAATTTTTTAACTTATGTGAAGTTCAACATGTCTCAAAATGCACAAATTGAAGGTCATGTCCGATATTTAGCTTTCAAGAAGACAATTAAAGTTTTCTTAACTCCGACCGACACTATGGATGACTTCAAGACACAACTTAACAAATATTTTGTGTATCATGGTGAAGATCATACTACATCTCATGTATTTGTACAGGTACCGTGTGTAGATCTTGGGGCGGACAAAGACGAAGACACGTGGAAAATGGTTTATTATCCTCGGGTTATTCATGACGATAGTGACGTAGGATTTATGTTTAGGATGATGGTTGAAAATAATGTGTTACATCTCTGTGTTCGTTCCAACTGTAGGTGCCTAGAGTGTCAGGAGAGATTTGATGTCATTTAGTGTAATGTGTTGCATAATGCTTCATTTTTGTGGAATTTCAAACATTCGTGTAACGTTATCGTATTGTCGTATTCGTGTAATGTTGATGAATCATTGATAAATTATGTAAAGTTGTTGTTTATGACTTGGTGGTTGTTGTTGTACTGGTTTTATTTCATCTGAAATTGCCGTTTGTAATTACAGGTCACAACAGACCGAAAATGACTTGGATTAGCAATGCAAACTGCACTGTCTGCATTTATTGATAACAACGGTAGTTAACTACCGCTGGGCCAACGGTAGTTAACTACCGCCTATTTTGTTCAACGATAGTTAACTACCGTTGATGGTAAATACGTCATTTCATTGTGTGTTTAAGAACATTTTAATGTGAGAAAAGTAATTTTCATCATAATTTTCTCCAATAATCATATTTAGGTTTGTTAAAATCCTTATATTTTTTTAATTAACGAAAATTTATTGAAACAACTCTAACCCAAATACGATGTGTATCTAAGGAAGGAGCGACAAGTTACACGACACTGCAATAATATTGTAATACAAGAAATCTTAACATAGGACATAAAGAAACCGAAAACCACAACTCTGAAGCCACCTAAACTAACACCTAAAAGGCTGACAATAGAATAAACCAAAGCTATAAAATATTCCACATAGGTTACAGTCCTTCGACTCTGTGTTAATTAATCCCTCTCCGAGAGAGATTAATCTTCATTGGATTTTATCAAGCAGCAATTGCAAAGAAAATGCAAAATGTTTCAAAGAAAACTTTCCTAATTGAGGTGAAAAAAAAGCTTTGTTAAAAGAGGGTAGTAAAGATTTGACCATGAAAATACCATTAGTCTCCTCCCTTCAAACACACTTATCCTCCCCAACCGATGTGGATACCCCTTCAATCGGTATCAAAAGAACTTGAAACAATCCCACCTTCCATTTGAAAAACACTCCTGCCCCAGGATAGTAATCACAACAACCATGAGACCAAACATACTAACTTCACTCACCGAGCAATCCTGTTGCTCGGAGATACTAAAAAGATGAGGGAATCGACATTAAAGGTTTACTGACATATCCAAATGTCTTCACAAAACGTGTTGTAATTTTTTTAGGTCGAGTAACCTAGTGGGTAGAGATTAACCTCTTAAGGTGAATAAGTGAGAAATTTGGATTCAAACTCCGGTCTGTACATATATAATGTAATGTCCCAACCAACTGAGTTAAATTTACGTGGACACAAAAATGTGTTGTCATACACCTTTTAACACTATGTTATAAAATAATTGTTAAATTTAAAAGGTTTAGAAACTCAATTTAATTTTCACATCTTCCATGTAACACTATTAGGAAATGTTAAGAAATATCATTCAATAGTGTCATCCCATATTTTGTAAAAAAGACATGTCATTCATACAATAGAAGATATCTATCTAATTCACTCATAGTTCATCCATTAAAAAAAATAAAGAGAAATGATAATTGTACAACCATTTTGTAATAATTTTTGGACAACTTTCTTTCTCATACTTACATTGTGTTATCACTATCTCTTCATTTTTATTTTTTTATTGATTTAGACCAATAAAAAGAAAAAAAAAAGTTGTCACAAAATAGTTGTACAAATATCATTACTAAGAAATAAATGAATAGAACAAAAAAACAATATCAACAATCAGCAATCAGCAATCCTTAACGGCAAGAACTTGTCAAAAATCAAAAAGTGCTCACGTCATGCGCTCAAATTCATATAAATAAAAAGTTTAATTTTACGGTTAAAGTTTAAATATATCTCTCTCTTCTGTCTATGAACACCCCCTTCATATTGTTTTTCTTACTCTTTCATTTAAATAAACGACTCTCACATATTTTCAGTTTTCTTTTGTTTGTTTGGTGATCACTTCGTCGTCTTAGCACAATTGTGTTTGTTTTAATTTCTCGTTCTAGTGAGTTGTTTATTTAATTTAGGTTGAAAAATTAGCTTCCATCAAGTATAGATCCAATTAATGACTTGGTGTCGTAAATGTTGCAGATCTATAGACATGAATATTCAAAGACTTGAATATAGTCATATTTGTAGGCATATGTAATCTGTCGTTTTATGCTTTAACATGAATGTTGTGAGTTTATTCGCGGATTCATCTTTTTTATTTTTAGCAACTTTAAATTTGTTTTATATCGATATACTCTCAATTTGAATGAATGAATATCATTTATTTTTATTAAAAAAAATACACCGTAAAGTTTGTCAAATATCGACTTTCCAAAAAGGTGGATCAATATTACAATATTTATTTTAGTAATTTTTAATAAAATAATAAATATCTTTTTTATATTATTTAGCAGCGTTAGACGAGCATTGTGTGCCTGTCTATCAGCTCTTTTTTGTGCGCTAATGTGTATAAATTACAAACAGTAGTTTCTATGAAATTTTGATAAAAATTATTTTGATTTTGATTAAAATTATAGGTATAGATAATATATATTTTTCACTTTCATACTGTAACAAACTATATTTATTTTTTCAATAACACCAACAATATTACAAATAATATAAATTCTTATCTTTTTAAATAACACCAACAAAATAACATTCTCATAGTCAATTTTGTTTAAGGATATAATTGAAAGTGAAAAAGTCAGTCCAAAATCATAGTGAATTCCCTTTATAAATAGTATAGATAAAATATACTTTTACTAAAAGCTACAGTGTAATACTCCCTGCTTCCACAGTGCTCCATTGACATTCCTACTTATGTCTTAGAGCATCCATAATAATAGTAAACTAAACATTGTCTTTAAATAGGCCCCACATGAACACATCATTTATTTATAATTTTTCAATAAAATTAGCTATAAAGGCCTCAATCACTCCATTGGCGGTAAACTAAAAAGAATCCTTAAATAGATTCATTAATATGCACTTTAATATGTGCATTTAGAAAATAAATAAAAAGATTGAAAAGAGAAATATCACATGAATTCGAGATGATGAGACCAATTTTTATCTATTTTTTCTATTTTAATTGTTGGACCCGTTAGTTGTTAAAGAGAGTCCTTATTTAGTTGTCGATCATTAGCATGTCCTCATTTTGTTCTTCCTCCAATAGGGTCCTTAACAAGTTGAAGTCCTAAGTAAAAGATTCTTCACTGAATATGCTATTATATGCTTTTTCAAAACGAGAGAGAAAATTCCTTAAAAAAAACGAGAGAGAAAATGTACAATCTGCTTATGCCTACTGTAGATATTGATAACCAATTAGGTACGAAAATTGCTCTTCTCGCTTCTTAACTTGTTCCTTTTTCAACATCTGTTGGCCCAACAATTGTTAGTCGTTATATATTTTTAAGAACAGTCTAAGCACTTTTTATATCGGTTTAACCAATCTTAAAAGTGTCGAACGACAATTAACTACTGTTAGACCAATGTCAGTTGAAAAAAGAGCAATTTAAAAAGTGAAAAAAACAATTTTTATTAAATACTCATATTATTTGGGTTAGTAATAACATTCACTCATATTTGAGTCCATACAAATAAAATAATCCTCCAATAAAAAAATATTATAAACCTTATTATTTAATTTAATCAGTAGTCAATTTAGGATTTTAATTGATAAAAAACAATGTACATTTTTTTGAAAGAGAGTTTTTTTTTGACAAAAAAGAGAGTTAAAAATAGAGATATATGATATTGAACTATAGTTAAATAAAATATACACAGAGATAGTAAAACAACACGACTTGACCGGCCTACAATTTGTAAAAGACAAACGGTATGGCCTAGTAGTAATTTTATTCAATTGATAATTTATTCATTTCCATACACAAAAAAACAAAGCCTAAAACACATTGTCTCAATTACACCCACGCATATTCCTTCATTGAGATGCTAAAATACCACGAGTCCAATCAAAATGATCATAGGTTGGGACATTGTCCATCTATACTTTAAGATAAGAAGACATTAAGGTGTTAACAAAACCAAATTGAAATCCTAACAAACAACCAAACTAAAATTTTCCACATATAATCAAAGGTCAACAATAAATTGGGATCTACAGGCTTTGAATTCATCCAACTTCCGAAAAAGATATTTGTAGGTGTTCATCCAATCGACTTTATGTGGTCTTTGAGATGACCAATTCTGCCACAAATTGACAAGACATTTGCAAAGTTGATAGAGTACTAGATTTAATGATAGCTATCATAAACCTCTTACTTCTTTCAAAAAAATAATCATCAGCCTCCGACTTGAGATATAATACCTATGAAGTGAGTCCTTTTCAAAAAATTTATCAAACATACGAGGAGCAAAACTAAAGCAAAAATTAAGTAATATAAAACCCAGGAAAACAAGCATAACAAGGAAACAAAAAAACATAAGTAAAAATAAAAACCTTAGGATATATGACATGTTGATTTATCAAACATATAAGAGATTTTTGCTTATATGAGATTTTAAGAGATTTTAAAAGATTTTAAAAGACTTTAAAAGACTTTTTTAAGAGATTTTAAGAGATTTTAAAATCTAAGAGATTTTAAGAGATTTTAAAAGACTTTTTTATCATGAAAAAGTCTTGTGGTATTCAATCAAGACTCTTTGCAACTTAAAAAAAGTCTTTTGGTATTCAATCAAGACTCTTTGCAACTTAAAAAAAGTCTTTTGGTATTCAATCAAGACTCTTTGTCATTTAAAAAAAGTCTTGTGGTATTCAATCAAGACTCTTTATCACTTAAAAAAAGTCATGTGGTATTCAAAATCATTCAAATTTTGAAGGATTGTTTAATAAATTGGATTTTGATGGATTTGGTGGGATTTTCTAGTGAAATTTTAGCATGAAAAAGTCTTTCATGAAAACATGAGATTTCTTAGGATTGTTTTTTCTTTTAAAATTTTACTATCTCTCTCCTCCCTTCTCTCTCTCTTCCTCTCTCCCTCTCTCTTCTCTCCTCTCTCTCCCTCTCTCTCACACACTTTCTCTCTCCCCCCCCCCTCTCTCTCTATCTCCCTATCTCTCACTCTCTCTTTTCCCTCCTATCTCTCCTCCCTTCTCTCTCTCTCCCTCCGCTCTCTACCCCTCTCTCTCCTCTCTCTATCTCCCTCATAAAAAAATAAAGTAAAATAAATAAAAGAGTCTGTGTTGAGAATATTGTAAAAAAGAGTGTGTTATAATCATTGTTTTTCAATGAATCTTTAAAAATTCATAAAATCTTTTGAAATCTTTTGAAATCCATAAAATCATTTGAAATCCTTTAAAATCTTATGAGTTAAATCCATTGAAATCCAAATTGTAAATCTCAATAGTCTTTTAAAATCATCAAAGTCATTAAAATCCTGCAAAGTCTTTTAAAATCCTTAAGACTTTTTTAAATAAAAATTGTCCTTTAAAATCTTAATCCAATACACCCTCTTAAGTAACTGTATCCATTAATAGTTTCTTAGTAATAATATTGAAATACAAAGAAAAAAAGGATAACACGCACATAAATTGACCCTCTAGTTTGTAAAGAACAAACTGTATGGTCTCGTAATTTTATTCCATTGATTATTTATTCATTTTCCATACACAATAAACAAAGCCTAAGAGGCTTTGTCTCATTACACACATGCATATGGTACTTAGTTATAATGAAACTTGCTCATTCAAATGAGCTCTACTTAACATTGATTACAACTTTCCTTGTAATCATCGCAAGTACACCGCTTAGGTTGTTTGCAAGTGCAATATTTGCAAGTTGATTCACAGGTTTCTACAATATCTAGACATTGGCAAAAAACAGGAATCGCTTCAATAGTGTACCATATAACATCCTTACAGCACCTGGTGGTTGTCGAGTTGACATCATTGGAGATCACTTGAGTGATGAAGGATGTTGAATCAAAACGAGCATCAATAGTTGCAATGAAGCTTAAGAGGAAAAGCAACATAGCTAACTTTATCGGTGCCTTCTTGTTCATCAAGCCCATTATTACTCTCTTTATATCTTTCTGCTTAATATCTCTAATTTATTTGCCTTGTGAAGAGCCAACCATGTATGGCTCTATTTATAATGAAGTGCGATAAGGGTTAAGGGTCTTGTTTTTTGATTCTTAGGAGGTACATGATGATAGGTTCTGCAACTACCAATCAAATCAAGCTATACTAAAGGAAAAGAAAGGAAAACGGCAGAAAGAGAAAATAATAAAATAAAATGCAACTAGGTTTTTCATTCCTCACATGTAAGAATTACATCCTTGAATACCTAAGTCACCCTGCTCTAATGGGCTCGGGTGCTATTACATGGGCATGTGCCACTTAATTGATAAAGAGTCCAATACCAAATACAACATAAAAGATACTCCCTCCGTCCCAAAATATAAGCAAAAATTGGTCAACAAAAGTTAATGTATTTGGTTCAAAATTTGTACCAAATACATCAACTTATGTTGACTCATTTTTGCTTATATTTTGGGACGGAGTAGTACTAATTTTATTTTAAATGGAAATCTTTCATCCAAAATGGCTTGTAGGTCCTCCTCTTGGGTTCGGATTGACCCATCTTGCAATCAATATTTCCCGGGTCAGAAGAAACCTTGCCCTCAAGGTTAGAGACTGGAGAGGGTGTATGGTGGGTCAGAGATGTGGATGGTTGAGATTTGTTTATAATGTTGGTAGGTGGAATCTGTGGTGTAGATGTGTGGATGTGAGGGTCCAATGGTGTAGCTATGCTTTGGGAAAGTGGGGCTAAGGGAAACATTTTGTCAAAGGAAGAGTTGGTGTGTGGGTCTCTTGAGGCAGTCTCTTTTATGTTGATGGGGGAGACTCGAGGGAAATCGGACGGCGGACGGGTGTTGGCCAAAAGAGAAAAAGCATCCGACCGTAGATGTGTGTTCTGGGTATCTGTAAGAGGCATGTGATTCTTTTCATTTTCATGTGCAGGGTCCAAGTCTTCAGTGTGAGACTTTTTTTTTCTTCCCTTATCAAACTGGAAACTGGAAGGTTTGGAGTAATTGGAGTGAAATGGTAGTCGTTTGAATCCTTGCCCTGATAAGCATGTAACTGTGAGTCATGCAAGACGGGATGGATCCTGGAATCTGGAGGGAGGTTCAGCTCGTATGCTACAGTTCCGATGCGGCGTCGCATTGTGAAGGGTCCAAAGAACCTTTTGGAAAGCTTCTGAGACATACGGTGTTGGACAACGTTTTGCTGGTATGGTTGTAACTTGAGCAGGACCAAGTCTCCTTCTTGAAAGGTACAGTCGTGCCTATGTTTGTTGGCCTGAAAGGCCATCTTTTGTTTGCTGATCTGTAGAATGTGCTTAAGGTTTGTAAGAATTTCTTGTCTGTTTTGCAGGATCTGGTCGATGGAGAGGACGGTGGAGCGTCCAGCGACGTAGTCAGTCATTCTGGGAGGGGATCTACCGCAAAAGGCTTCAATGGGAGTCATGCGGATGGCGGAGTGGAATGTTGAATTGTGCCAGAATTCAGCAAGGTGGAGGTATTTTAACCATTGTTTTGGGTGGTCACTAGTGAAACAACGCAAATAAGTCTCTAAACCACGGTTGATAACTTCAGTTTGGTCGTCGGTCTCGGGATGATATGTTGTGCTAAATCTTAAGGATGTTCCTTGGACACGAAACAGTTCCTTCCAAAAAGAGCTGAGGAACAAGGGGTCTCGGTCGAAGACGATAGATTTGGGCATGTCATGCAACCTACAGATTTTGGCTGAGAAGCGTTAAGCTAAATCTTGAACTGAGAATTTTATGGGCAAGGCAAAAAAGTGTATAAACTCCGTTAGACGATCACAAATGACCCAAACAGTGGTGTGACCGAAGGAGTTGGGTAGGTGTGTAATAAAATACATTGATAAATCTTCCCATACATTTTCTGGTATATTTAATGGTTGGAGTAAACCTTGCTTTTTTGTTGGTAGGTATTTGCTTTGTTGACAAATAGTACAGGTACGGACAAAGTTTTTGACGTCTTTGTATATGTCGGGCCAGCTGAACGAGGCGGAAATGCGAGCCAAGGTTGGTTGAACACTGGAGTGTCCAAACAAAGGGGTAGAGTAGTATTCTTTGAGAAAATAGCATAGTATTCTTGGTAGAACGCAGTAAATCTGTCAGCGGTGCGGTAAGAGCTGCATAGTTGTGAACAAAGCGCCGGTAGAAACCGGTTAACCCCAAAAATCCACGTAGTGTGGTGAGGGAGCGTGGTATCGGCCATGTTAGAATTGCTTGAATCTTCTCATTATTTGGTTTCACACTGTGAGAGGAAATGACATAACCCAAATAATCGATAGTCTCAATTGCAAAAACACACTTAGAGAATTTTGCAACAAAATGATGTGACGAAAGTAAATCTAGAATCAATCGTAAGTACAACAAATGATCATTAAGGTTACGACTGTAAATTAAAATGTCATCAAAGAAAACTAAAACAAATTGTCGTAAATAAGGCCTTAACAAATTGTTCATTGCGGATTGAAAGGTACTAGGAGCATTAGTAAAACCAAAAGGCATAACTAAAAACTCATAATGACCGTCAAAGGTTCAAAATGCCATCTTGTGAGTATCCTCTGACACAACTCGATTTTGGTGGTAGCCTGACCGAAGGTCAATCTTAGAGAAATAAGATGCAGAACCTAACTCATCAAAGAGCTCGTCAATAGTGGGTGTGGGGAAACAATCACGAATGGTTACGGCATTGAGGGCACGATAGTCAACACAAAAATGCCAAGAGCCGTCTTTTTTGCGGACTAAAAGAACTGGGAAAGAATACGGGCTGGTGCTTTGGACAATGATACCATCATGTAGCGTATCTTGGATAATAGTGGTCATGACTTCTTTTTGATAGGGAGGATAACGGTATGGTTTGACATTGACAGGTGGTGTGTTGGGAAGGAGAGGTATGTGATGGTCATCAAGGTGTTTGGGAGGAAGGTCGTGAGGTTCCATGAAGACGGTGGGGTAGGATGTAAGGAGGTGTTGGAGTTCGGGTGTGAGAGTGGTGTTTTTGTGGAATGGAGGTTCTTGTGGAGTAGGGGTGACGTTGTTACAATCACTGTTAGTGGCTTGGTATGTAAGGAGGTGGATGAAGGCAATGGAGTTTGTAGTAAAGAGATGGTGAATTTGGGTATAAGTGGATGGAGTGGGCAATTGTTTGGGGTCACCCGTAAGGGAAATCTCGGTGTTGTGGTGGATAAAGGAAATTTTGGGAATTGAGAAATCTGCGGAAATAGGTCCTAAGGTTCGCAGTCATTCCATGCCTAGGACGACGTCTGCACCTTCTATGGGTAAGAGATTAAAGGGAATGTGAAAAAGGTGGTTTTGGAGGGTGATAGGGACATCGGGACATAGTCCAGTACATTGAAGGTGAGAGCCATTTCCGACCATGGCTGAAAAATTGGGAATAGGTTTGATTGGGATACGTAAATGAGTTGCAATCCTAGGTTGGAGGATGTTATGAGTACTTCCGGTATCGACTAAAACCGTAACTGCTAGACCATCAAGGAGGCCTTCAAACTTGAGGGTTTGTGGGGAGAATTTCACTATAAGTGCTTGGGGGGATAATTGAAAATAGGTTTCTTCAAGTTCTGGTGGTGGTTCGGTTTCAAGTGTTGTTTCCTCAGCTTCGGTTGGATCGTCTTCATCATGCATGAGAAGAAGGAATCGGCCCGTTGAGCATTTGTGGCTCGGAGTGAATTTCTCATTGCAATTACAACATAAGCCTTGGGCACGACGTTCCTCCCTTTAGGCAGGGGTAATACGTCAAATAGGGAAACAATTAAGAGATGGTGTGGTGTTTGTGTTTGGTGGGGGTGCGGGAATTAAGCGTGTGGAGTTTTGGGTGGAGTTGGGAGTGGGTTGTTTGTAAGTTGTTGTATTTTGGGAAAAGGGCCGAGAGAATTTGGGCTTTGAATCCTTAACTTTGGATTCGATGAGTTTAGCCAATCCAATGGCTTGAGTGATAGTGTAGGGGCATTGAATAGCAATCTCGTTTTGTATTTCGGGAAGGAGATCGGAGATAAAACAGTTTAGCAGCGCATCTGCAGGAAGACCCAACACATGGTTCCCTAGTTTCTCGAACTGGGCTTGGTATTCTGCAACAGTTCCGGTTTGACGGAGTTTGAATAGTTGGGCTTGCTGATTCTCATATGTTGAAGGGCCAAATCAGAGCTCAAGTGCGCGGGAAAAAGTTGGCCATTCCGTCAATTGGTTGTTCTGAAACATCCACTTGTACCAAGTCAAAGCCTCACCTTTCATGTAGAAAGAGGCCATTGAAACGTGATTTTCTGTGGCTCGGAAGAGCCATTCAAGTGGGTCAGTACCATCAAAACCACTGAGTTTGATTTTGGGGGTTATGTAGGGTTGTTGCGGTGTAGTGAAAATCGGTTGGGGAAAAGATGATAGGTTTTGGACAAAAGGGGAAAAAATTTGGGACTGTTGAGGTGTGTGTGGAATGTATTGGTTTGGTTGTGGGTAATGTTGGTTTTGAGAGTTAACGTGAGATGGTGAGTGGTTGTAGGTACCTGCGATGGAAAAGGGTGGTGTTGGGGGGTAACCTGTTGGATTGATAGTGGGTTGGCTACGGCGAGAGTGGATTGTTGTATTGGGAATGGAAACCAGTAGAGATGTGAGGTTTGGGATGGCTGTTGTAAGAGAATCATGAGAAGGACTGGGTGAGTTGAGTATGGTGGTTGATGATGATGAGGGGTTGGTTTGGGAGGTTAAAGCTTTGAACTTTTCATTGAGCATGGTGGTAAGGTTTGCAAAACGTGAGTCCATGATTAGGTCTTGGTTGTCAAGTCTGGTATTGAAGGTTTGGGTGGTGGCTACGATTGCGGCTTGAATGTTTTGGTGGTTCGTTTGAATAAGCTCATCAAGTCGCTGGTTGGTTGATTGTATGGCTTCATTCAGATCTCTAGGAGTGGGGTTGGTTGGTTTGGGAGGCATTGGGAATGACAATGAAAGCATCAATGATGATAGGTTCTGCAACTACCAGTCAAATCAAGCTATACTAAAGGAAAAGAAAGGAAAACGGCAAAAAGAAAAAATAATGAAATAAAATGCAACTAGGTTTTTCATTCCTCACATGTAAGAATTACATCCTTAAATACCTAGGTCACCCTGCTCTAATGGGCTCGGGTGCTACTACATGGGTCTGTGCCACTTAATTGATAAAGAGTCCAATAGCAAATACAACATAAAAGATACTAAGTTTATTTTAAATGGAAATCTTTCATCTAAAATGGCTTCTGGGTCCTCCTCTTGAGTTTGGGTTGACCCAGCTTGCTATCAGTACACTGTGAGTCTGTTTGGCAAGACACAAAAACAAACTTATGTCTTAGCTTATAGCTTATAAGCTTGTCTGGCGAAAAAAGACCTGTTTGGTAACAGACTTTTCGTCAGGAGCTTATAGCTTATTTTTCAGATGCTATTTCAAGTAGCGTTTGAGCTTATAGCTTATAGCTTATTGTTTTTTCTTCCTCTTTTACCCTTACTATTTTATTTAAATATCAGTTTTACCCCTTATGTTTTATTATAATTTAAAATAAAAAATAAATGTATTAAATACAAGGAATACCAACGATCATGCAAAGAGAGATAAAAATGGGTTTTACTGCTTCTTCATTCTCTCTGTATCGTCATTCTCCTTCTCCACCATTCCTCCATTGTTTCTTCTCCTTTCTTCATCCAGGTTTCTATTTGACCACCTAGCTTTGTTGATCCTCCTGAGTGTTTTCTTTTACGATATTGATGCTTTCCTATGGAATATTAGGCAATAGACTTATTATTATTATTATTATTATTATTATTATTATTATTATTATTATTATTATTTTGGATTAATATAATTGTAGTTAAGATTATCTTAATTCGTACTTAAATGACAATGATATTGTTGTTGTTGTTATTATTATTATTATTTTTTTTTTTAGAAGATGCAAATGCATCAGATCATATCATTAAAAAAGAAAAGGAGTACAAAGCAGAAAAGGGGGATCAAACCAAAACCTTTTCAGAAGGTGGTAAATCTAAAGTTGGGCATTCCCAACCTATTCCTAATGTACTCCCCCCTAACAAAGTTGGGGATAGGATCAAACCACAAAAGATCCAAGGTAGGCAGATTTAAACCAAAATTAGCCAAACTATCTGCACAAACATTTCCTTCCCTATAGATATGGGAGGCACAAAATCTCCTACTCTGAATAGTGCTTAAGCAGTTTTCCCATCTGTTTCTTCAGCCCCAAGGGACAATAAAGTTAGACCTGAAAGCTTGGATGACTAATTGAGAGTCAAATTCTAACCAAATACTGTTGAAACCATTTGAAGCAGCTAATTCAATTGCAGTCATTGCAGCAGATAACTCAGCATAAAGAGTGTTACCATGGCCTAAAAATTGAGAAAAACCTCCAATGAATATTCCATCAGAGTTCCTGATAATTCCACCAGCAGCTGCTCTAAGATTGTTTTGGATTGAGGCACCATCAGTGTTAATCTTGATCCAATAATGGGGAGGAGGAATCCAGATAACTTCTTTGATGGAGGGAGCCTTTGGAGGTTTGATGTTAACTTTACAAGATTTCATGATTGAAAATTCAGAAATGTTAGATGTAGCAGTCTTTGAAGTGAGATTACCTGACAAAGATACTTTGGAGATGATCAGATTGATAGCAATCCTCCAGCTAATGGTTTTCTCTTGGAACCTGATCTGGTTTCTCCTAAACCAAATCACATTCAAAAGGTTAATGATGCAAGCTCTAATTGTCACCTTACATTGAGGAGACCAATTAGAATCTAGGAGAGCCCAAATATCTTCCAAAGAGTTGAACTGAAGAGGTTTATTAAGAAGGGAGGCTAACCAGTTCCATATCCTTAGAGCAAAGGAGCACTCAAAGAATAAGTGAAAAGAAGATTCTGAGCAAGAATGGCAAGAGGAGCACATAGAGGGCATGTGGCTACCTCTAAGCATGAGGTTTATGTCAGTAGGTATCTTATTATGCATGAGTCTCCAAACCAACAAAGATTTAGATGGAGGTATGTCAGAACTCCAGATGGCCTTAGCCCAATGAAGGTTTTGACCCAGCGCCATATTTGAAGAGATAGGCATCCTTGAATGACAGATCACCTGTAGTACAACCTTTCCAGACTAGTTTATCTTCTTTATGCTCTATAGGAAGGGTGACTTGCATAGCAAGTTGTCTGAGACCAGAGAAAGTTTCCAAGACATAGGAGGGAAAGCTCCAATGAAGATTATGAATGAAGTCACTAACCTTTGCTGTGAGATTACCATGCACATGTTCTGGCAGATTAAGAATATTAACTATTGAATCTCCACACCAAATATCAAGCCAAAAGTTAATATTTTCCCCATTTCCAATAATCCAGCTGCAATTTTGATTTAGAGTATCAATCTCTGATTTGAAACTGCTTCAAATAGAAGAGGAGATGTGGTGTGAAATAACATTGTTTTTTCTGAAAACCTTGCTTCTGATAAGAATGGCCCAGTCTTCCTTTGAATTTTTGAGATCCCAACAAAGTTTTAAGTTTCACTACAAGAAAACATGATTTTAGCCTCAACATTTAGCGTCGGCCCCCGACACCGACGCTAATAGCGTCCCTTTAGAGTTGGACTAACGCACTCTACTTCAATTTCTAGTTTTCCTTTATTTTTAAAAAGATTTAGAGTCGGCCTAGCCGAGGCTAAAGGTTAGGGGACCCACGTATGACATTTTAGACCATATTTAGAGTCGGCTAGCCGACTCTAAAATTTTTGCCAATAAAAATTTAATTTCTATATAAATTATTATAATTTTTTTTATTCAATCAACAAAAATACTACCCTAAAACCAATTTCAGTCTCCCTCCACACCTCCAAAACCCTAAAACCAATTTCACTTTCCCCCCAATCTCAATCTCACTCATGGCTCAATCTCACTGTTCCTTTCATTCTCACACGCACTTACGTTTTCCCTCTTCACTGAGAAACCCTAACCCTTCCCCCAAAATCACACTCTCAAATCACCGCCGCCCTTGCACTGTCGTCATCGTTGGTCTGTTCTCTCATCGTCGTCGTCACCATCGCTGCTCTGTTTTCTCACCGTCGCCGTCCTCAAATCGTGTTCGCCACCGTCGTTGTCCTCAAATCGAGTTCGCTACCGTCGCGTCGCCATCTTTTTCATTATTGCTTCACCGTTGAAGGTTGAAGTTGAAGAACAAGGGACTCTCCCACTTGTTTGTTTTTGTTCTTCTTCTTCTCTGTCTCCTTCACTCCGCTTTCTCCTTCTACCTTCCCGAAGTTGCTCCACAAGACTTCTTTTAGGTACTATCTCATCCACTTCTTCTCGATCTGTATTTGAATCTTATATGTTAGATCTGTGTTGTATTCTATTCAATTCGATTCGATGTGATGTGATTGATTGATTCTAGATTTTTCTATTTTAATTTGTTGAAACAAGACATGCAAGTGTATGAAATAGATTGAATCTTAACTCAGTGGATCACTTCATAGACCAACGTTTACTAATAATCGTCGACATACAAAGGATTGTGAGGTTTATCTTTTGATTTCTGTTACTCATTTGGTGTTTTTATCAGTTACTTAATTTAGCCAACTTTAATTGCACTGTTTGTTTGCATCGATGAATCATTGAAGAATGTTTAAGCTCCATATGTAGTTAGAACAAGTGGAGTTTTCTGTTAAATCATTTTGGGTTTTCTGTTTTATGCTTTAAATTTGTAAAAATGAAAAACAGATTTTGTGTTAAAAATTGTTAAGAATAAGGATAGAGTTAGTAGTTAGTTAAAATTACTTTGTTAGTTAGGGTGTTTAGTTACTATATAAGTCACAATGTTAGAGCTCATGAACATCTCCATTGTGGATGAATTTGTGTGGGGAATCGTTACGACGTTCGAGTCCGTTGCTCTTGTCTCTATGCTCTGCTTCTTCTTCCTGTTCTATGGCTGCACCATCTGAATTTGATCCATAACACCAAGAAGCTATTGTCCTTGATGCATGTGAATCTGGCGTTTCTTCCCTTGAGTAGTTTTCCCCCTTTATAAGCTGTATTGGGTGACTTAGTTTATTAATTTTTTTTCGTATTCTAGCTGTTGATTGTAATTGAAAATTTTGGATGATGATGATGATAATAGAAGAGGATTTGCACCTAGTGGTTAAAATTGTTTGTCACAATGTTATGGATAGGTTTTCTGTTTGCTCCTATACAAGTTTGGATTGCTGAAAGTTTGCTCCTATATAGTGAATAATTATAATTACTACATTCCATATTTTCTAGCATCCTATGATGAATTCAAACTTATTCCATAATTGATGGATTTTATTCTAAAACATCTTTACGACACTAGCATATGAATTGCTATTAGAATTAGAATCTTCTTATGTGTTTTTTAGCCAAGAACCTGATTATGTTAGTTCTTTAGATTTTTATTGATATGTTAGTTTCATATTAATCATGCTGAGTTTATTAGCTTAGCCTAGTGTTTTTTTATGATAATGTAGCTAACAATAATTTTGTTTATTATAATTAAATTGAAACAATCATGATTATTAATTCAATAATTTCGTCCTGTAAAGCTCTTAATTTCATCTGCTGAGCTGCATCAGGGACTAAAGGCATATCAATCATGAATGTCTTGAACTAAGTTTGGTAGGTGTAATTGTGTTCAAATGATAATGTTCTTGGATTTAACAAATGGAATGTGTGTAAGTTACGTGTGTGGTGTTTTGGGTCCATAATGGTTAATTATGGTATGGCATGTTTTGATCTTGGGTTTAACAAATGGATATGTCATTTAATTTGTGTTGTTACGTTTGTGTGGTTATTGTTAAGTATGATGTGAATGTGGTTGTTGTGTTTTGGGTACTGTGGAATGTGAGAAACTGGGTTTTACTCTTGATTGGTTGTTTGTGTGGTAGATTGGAATTTTAAAGTATATAACCTAAAAAAAATTAAGGGTTGTGAGAAACGGAGTTTTACTCTTGATTGGTTGTTTGTGTGGATCGTTTGGAAAGCTAGGAATGATAAAAAAATTTAATGAGAAGGATAACGAGGTGATGGAATTAGTGGATGAAATTAAAGTTTTGTCTTGGCGGTGGTGTCTAACTCGTTTAAATATTCCGGCTTGTATTTATTATGAATGGTGTTGGAACCCAAAGGTGTGTCTTCTTAGATAGAGTGTGTGGCCTTTTTAAGTCTATCTAGGGAGATGGCAGTCAGTTGTTGGTGCTTGGTTGATGTTTGTGGTTGCTGTGATATGTGTTGTTGGGAGGTTCTGGTCTGTAGTGTTTTTCCTGTTATGATATGTTCTGGTTTTTGCTTCTTACTGATGTGCTGTTTTTTGCTGTTATGCGGTCTATTTTTTGTTGTTATGTGGTTCAATGGCAGCGGCTTTGGCTTGTTGGTTTTGTGTTTAGGGGGTTTGTGTTGCATCAGTTTTGGTGTTTTTGTTAGCAATCCCTTCATCTCTAGATGATTCTTCTTTCTTCATTTTCATAGAGTACACAAAATGTCTTCTACTAATGCCTATTCTCTTTAAGCTAAGGGTTCTGATAAAGCAAGCCTTTGGAATGTCTTTTTTAAAATTCAGATGCCTCTTGTAGTGAATACTTCTGGCTGGGTTAAAGGTGAGCTTGTGTCTTTTCAGTCACTAATTTGATTCCTTTTGAATCATACATTTTGTATTTTGACTTCACATAAACTACTGCTTTCCTGGACTAATAACATATTAATTATTATGTTACTCATTCAGTGGGTTTTGTCTTGCATTTCAGGTGTTGGTTATGAAGTATTAGTGGATATGCTAAAATATATTGGTCCCACTCATGTTGTTAAGATAGCCTTATCCACTGAATTTCATAAATATAAGAATTTACCTGCTGGAAAATTCTGGTTAGATGGGGAAGATGATGGAACAATTAAACTAGTCGAGATAGATTCAGCTCTTAAGGACTGGTAAGCCCAAATCTTACGTGTTACCATCTTTAACTGCTAATTTGGTTCATCGTTTTTTATTTTTTAGACATAAAGTATTATAGAATAATGGAATATTGTTTCCCCAGGGAGTTTGTTCAAAAGGATGCTCGTTTCCTGCGTGAGGAACGAATAGTGGCTTATTTCGAGCAGTGCTTTCCTAGTGATTCAGATATTTCAACGGACAAGGAAATTGCACATTCCTTGACATCTCACTGTCCTTATCAAGTTCCCATTGCAAGCATAAAGATTCGACATGTTCATCGCGAGGTTGGTTCTAATGTTACTTATTATCTCTTCTAATTCTTTCTCAAGACAACGAGTAAAAATAAAGTTGATGCTTGTAACTCAAGTTGTGTGTCAAAGTATATCCTTTCCTAAGCTCTCCACAGTGGAGTCTTGTGACTGAGCTACCCTTTATATGCTTGGTTTTCTTGCATTTCATCTACTTTGAATTTCAAATATTTTTATTATAAATTTAAATATTGAATATATTATATTTTTCAATATAAATTTGAGTATTGAAATATACATTTAAAAAATATTTCTTGTGTTTATTTTTATATAAAGGTGATTAAAACATTTTATATGACCTATGAATATTTTTGTAGGTCCCAAGCTCTGAAATATTCTACGACCTGAATGCTAGTATTGTTGGCTTAGCAGTTGAATCTGAAGTACCTGGAGATTTACCCTGGTGCCTTGGTCTTGGTAGGTAACTTGACTTATTTCCAAATTCCAAAATGTGACGTCATATCTTGCTTTTAAATAGAGGTTCAATTCTCAAAATTGAAAAGAATAGGATCCAAAACAGAACACCTATGGGTTTTCTATATATACACAAGAATAAGGTAGAACTAGAAACTAGTTAATGAATAATGACTAAATCCAATGATGTTTGGGATTTACTAACTGACCAACGAATAATCCAAACGGATTTAACTCAATGAATGAAGTCTGCATCATTTACAAAATAAAATATATTAGTTACATGTCAGACTGTATCTGTTACAGAAACAAACATTCTAATGCTCCCCCTCAAGCTGATGAAGGTATTTACCATTCCCATCATGTATACAATATTCCGGAACATGGTAGTGCTTGACCCTTTGGTAAGTACATCAGCAAGTTGACCCTGTGTGTTTACATAGGGAGTACAGACCAGTCCACTTTCCAAGTTTTCTGTGATAAAACGTCTATCAGCTTCAAAATGATTTGTTCTATCAGCTTCACCGTATCTCATACGTCTGTTGGCTGTAACGAGTTTACAGAATTTCTTAATTTTGCAATATCTTAAGTTGTAATACATATTAAGGCATCACTACCTTTGTAAGTTATCAAACGTCCACAAATACAGAAGATAAAGAATAAAATGTCATATTCATTTGATCTTCCAATCTTTTAAAGCCGATCACACAGATCATACAACCATCTGATCTTCTGGTTGTTATGCATTTGGGTAATTCTAAGCATCATTACTGATAAAGACATCTTGATTTCTTGTGACACAGGAATTGTGAGGGGCATTGACACAGTCAAAGGCATGCTCTATGTGATTACACCTGTGCCATTTGTTTCTCTGAAAAAAGTCAACCTCTTGCTACAGGGTGATATCCAAATTCCTACTGGTTTATTGCAGGTAAGAAATTGTTTTTTTTTGTATCCGTTCCTTCTTCTCAACATTAACTTGTAGAAACGAAATGATACCTTGTTAAAAAAGTGTTACCAAACAGCTTTATTATGTTGTCTTGCAAATTTGATAATTTGTCATAAAATGCGTGGTGTCAAAGTCAAATATTAGAAAAGGATGTTAACATGTATGTGTGTTTGTGACTGCACATGAAAAAATCTATAATTTCATGTCATCTGTCATGGGTCTGTTGTTGGGACTACCTGCCCCTTTATAATTTTAGAGAATTCATTAGTGTTGTTAGAGAATGTTTAAGATATATTTATATTTCTTTGAGTATCTTTTTGATTTATTTCTTGATTTCAATAGGTTTTATCTTATTATTAGTGTGTTTGGGGTTTGTACTAGAAGGAGTGGCACTTGACTTGATTATTAGTATATATATATATATATATGAGTATCAGGTTGAGGTATTGTAAGACTATCTATCAATAAAATTCAGTTTATTACCTTGAGCTGTCTATGTTTCCTCTTCTCTAAGCCCAAAGATTTAAACTCATAACTCTTGATTGGGTATGTGAAATCTCAGCCATATAGAGACCACAATAGAATAGCCTTGACCACCACTACACCCTTCACTTAATTTGGGCACTGTTTCTCTTTCCTTTCTATCAGTTCTGTTCATTCTTCTTGATGTGGTGTTAGCTAGAGTTACAGTCTTTGTGCATTATGTTACGTTTGAATCAGGAGAAAGGTCTGACTATGATAGAGGCTAGTCTTTGTGTATTTGCATTATGATATTTTTAGCTAGTAGAGAAGGGCTGGCTATGTGAAAGCTTGTGGAGAAAAAGAGCCTCCAATTGAACAGAGTTATCCCTAGGTAGTTTGTTCATTTGAAGATTCTGATGAAGGTTGCTAGGTTCTTTACTATATGGATGATTTTTTTTTAATTGAAGGAAGCACTAGTTGTTTAAGTTATCTGGCAGGTTAGAGTGTTAGGCTAATGTTCAACTAAAGATTCCACCTCCCAAACCCTTTTTATTGTATGTGTCCCCTTTGTCTGGTTAATAGAAAATACTTTTTTTGATTTGCAGATTTCTGGTTCAGTTTTGTAGAATAGGGTATACATTAAAAATTAGTAAAAAAAACAAAAAAATCTAGCGTCGGCCAAACTGACTCTAATATTTAGTTGACTTGTTTGACTGTAGAGTGGGTTGGCCGACTCTAAAAGATTTAGTTGACTGGTTTGAAGTTGACTTTAGCGTTAGTTCAGCCGATTCTAAATTTTATAGTTAGTGTCGGTCTGGCAAACTCTAAATTATTTGTTGACTTTTTTGATTTTGAATTTAATAGCCTCGGCTGCGCGAAGAGTCGGTTTTAGAGTCGGCTTAACCGACGCTATGTTAGCCTCGGAGGACAGATAGCCGACTCTACCCAGTAGCTTCAAATTTTTTAGCCTGCCCCCGACCCCGACGCTAATCCGATGCTAAATTTGTGTTAGCGTCGGTTTTAGCCCTGTTAGAGTGGGTTTTTGGCCGACGCTAAATCGCAGTTTTCTTGTAGTGTTTGAAGCTTCATTGAGGGTAATTAACGACCTCATACCTAACCCTCCCTCTGAGAAGGGTTTATAAAGTTTATTCCAAGATACAGTCACCATCTTTCTTTTAGAGATATCCCCACTCCAAATAAAGTTTCTCATCCAGGATTCCACTTCTTTAAGGAAAGCAAGAGGCCAAGAGTAGATTGATATGGAGTGGATCATCATACCATGAATAACAGATTTGACTAGGATAACTCTTCCAGCCATAGAAAGGAGAGAAGCTTTCCAAGCACTCAATTTAGACTTAATCTTATCTGCAATAGGCTGCAAATGAGATTTCTTAGGCTTCCCCTTGAAAATTGGAACTCCAAGGTATGTGAAGGGAAGAGAACCTTTATTGAAACCTATAGGTTAGTGATATGATCAATTCTAGCAGCTGAGATGGAACCATAAAAAACAGTTGATTATTATTATTAATGTATGTTGTTCTTGTTTTCATAAAAAATTGAATGATATAAAAATGTCCTTTTATGTCATTTTACATCTATCAGTTAGTTGAACCGCTAATTTTACCAAACACTTCAATTAGCTTATCAGCCATAAGTCATTAGTCATCGGCTATAAGCTATAAGCTATCAGTCATCAGTCATCAGTCATAAGCTATAAGCTATCAGCTAACTTATCAGTTATCCGCTATTTTTGCCAAACATATATGTCTTCATATTTTTATGGTTAAAATATATGATTGGTCCCTTGCAAAATTTTTTGTTTTTTAAAATAGTCACTGAGCCCATTGCAGCTGCTAGGTGGCACACTAATGCTGACGTGGTACACGCTGACTGTGCATCAGTGGCCACGTGGTATCTGACGTGACAATTAAAATTAAGAAACACATTTTTTAATTTCGAAAATGATTTTTTTGTATTTAAAATTAAAGTAAAATTTGGAAATTAACTTTAAAAAAGTCCAGATTATATAATTTTTGAAAATTTAATTTCTTATTTTTTTAAGGTTTTGAATTTAAAAAAAATCAAAAAATTTAAATTATTTTAAATTTTTAAAAAAAAATTAAAAAACTTTTTAATTTTGAAAAAAAATCAGAAGATATTTTTTCTAAATTTTAATTTCAAATTTTTTTCTTCTAATTTTGGAAAATTGATTTCCAGACTTTTTTTCTTTTTTAGAAGGAATATTTTTATTTAATTTCGAAAAAATTACTGAAAATAATATTTTTCTAATTTATCGATTTTTTCAATTCTGAAAATTAATTTCCAGATTATTAGAATTTTTTTTTACATTTCGAAATAAAAAAATTCTTACATTTCGATATAAAAATCTGAAAATAAATTTTTATATTTTTTAAAATATATTATCTGATTTTTTAATTTACGAAAATTATCTTTCATGAAAATTTATTTTCAATTTTTTTTTGAAAATTAAGTTCCTGAATTTTTTTACTTTTTTAGAAAAAAAAAACTTTTTATTTCGAAAAAAATCTGACTTTCTAATTTTTCGAAAATTAATTTCCAAATTTTACTTTAATTTTAAATACAAAAAATCATTTTCAAAATTAAAAAATGTGTTTTTTAATTTTTATTTTTTAATTGCCAGATGCCACGTGGCCACTTATGCACAGTCAGCGTGTGCCACGTCAGCATCAATCTGCCACCTAGCAGCTTCAATGGGCACAAAGACTATTTTAAAAAACAAAATTTTGCAAGGACGGATTTCAGTTTTTTTTTTACAAGGACCAAAAGTCAAATGAGGTATATTTGCAGGGACCAGTCATATATTTTAGCCTATTTTTATTGTCTATTTATTTCCAATTATACATGTGAAAATTATTGTTTTAGATTTTTAATTCGTGGCCGACTTCTGTTGTCGGATTGTGGAGAATCTTTTTCATATCTATCATAAAAGTCTAGTGAAGGATTATTATTTAATAAAAATAATTAAATCAATGATGACATGCATCTAAGGTCAGACAAAATTATCAACCTCAAACATAGTCACAATTATGTAATATAAAATTGCTGTGTGTTGTTGGCGAGCTTTGTTTGCCAAGTAGTAAACAATCAAATCTCCTTCGTTCGTCTTAAATTTATAAATTGTTTTAAAAAAAATATCTTAGATTATAAGTCATTTTACAATTTTAATGAAACATTAATGTTACTTTTTCTATTATATTTTTAACTATTTAATACTCTCTTTAATTTCGATTCTTTAATTGATCTTTCTCATACCATTTATTAAGAACAATTTTGTAAAACAACTCATAATATCTCTTTTTTATACATAATTAACTACATTTTTTATTATGTGTGAAATGTCTAAAAAATCATATAATTTGAGATAGAGGGAGTGTAACAAAGAACTGGAGGACAATGATCTGATACGTCTACTCAAAGTACCTATAAGAGTTATGGTTCGACTAGTAACCCAACCACACAATAAGAATTATTGATTTTATTGGTTGTACTCTCTCCATCTTTTAATATAGGCGTAGTTTACAAAAATCACATGTATTAAAAAAAGTTGGAGTATTAAATTTATCTTAAAAGTATGTAACTATTACTAAATTGTCTTTTATGTGTAAATAAATCCAATGTTGATTTTTCATATTTCAAAACAATTGTTACTATTAATAAGGGTATAGTTGGACCCACTTGGGTTGGCGAGGTGGTGTTGACGTGGACCTTGGGGTTCAAGGTCTCAGGTTCGATTCTCCCTAGTGCCAATTAAGGTGGGTTAATTTACCTTTTTAAAAAAAAGAGGATATAGAAGGAAAAAGAGTAATAAATGCATCTAAATGTTTGTAGATGATCTTATATTTAGGGATAAACACTTCTTTGTAAATGGTCTTATAATTAGGAAAGTAATTGTGAAATTTAATGTCTAGAAAGAGTTATCAATTATAGTAACTATGGCAATAGATACTCCTATAGTTTTAAGAGTCCAAGGCCTGACGGTATAAATTTGGGTTTCATCAAAGATTTTTGGGTTGATTTAAAAGACGATTTCATGAGTTTCATGTCATAATTTCATCGAAACGGTAAATTGTCCCGAGGTATCAACAACACTTTTATATCTCTTATTTCTAAGGTTGAAAGTCCACAAAGACTTGCTGATTTTATACCAATTTCAATGGTAGGAAACATGTAGAAAGTGTTATCTAAGGTCTTATCTAACAGATTGCGGAAAGTTATTGGAAGTGTAATTTCATACTCCCAGTCAACCTTTATTCAAGGTAGACAAATTTTGGACGATATCCTTATAGCCAATGAAGTTGTGGATGATGCCCGGAGGTTAAAAAAAGAGTTGTTGTTATTTAAAGTTGACTTTGAAAAAGTTTTTGACTCGGTTGATTGGAAATACCTTGAAATAGTGATGGCAAAAATGAATTTTCCTACCCTTTGGCGGAAATGGATCATGGAATTTGTGACAACAGCTTCTACTTCAGTCTTGGTAAATGGGAGCCCTACTGCTGAGTTTAAATTTGAAAGAGGACTTCGTCAAGGAGATCCTCTTTCACCCTTTCTCTATTTATTAGCTGCTGAAGGTATTAATGTTCTAATGAATGCAACCATGGAGGCTGGGCTATTTACAGGTACTCAGTTTGTTTATCATATAACATCTCAGTGTCTCTTTTGCAATTTGGTGATGACACTTTATTGTTGGGAGGTAAGAGTTAGGCAAATGTTAGATCCATGAAAGTTGTTGTTATCCTTTTTTAGGCGATTTTCGGCCTAAAGGTCGATTTCAATAAAAGCGTTTTGGTCAGTGTTAATGTGGCTGTTTCTTGGTTGACTGAGGCTTCTTGTGTGTTGAATTGTAAAACTGGACACATCCCTTTTCTTTACCTGGGGCTTCCTATTGGTGGTGATTCATGCAAATTGAATTTCTGGAAACCTCTCCTTGATCGTATTAAATATAGATTGTCGAGTTGGAAGAGTAGAAGCTTTTATTTGGGTGGCCGATTGGTTCTTCTAAAGTCTGTCTTGTCCTCTCTTCCGGTCTACTTTCTTTCCTTCTTCAAGGCTCCCACATGTATCATTTCCTCTATCGAATCTATTTTTGATTGTTTTTTCTAGGGGGATGTGAAGATGTTAGGAAAATTTCTTGGATAAATTGGGATACTATTTGTTCTAAAAAGGAGAACGAGGTTTGGGAGTTAGGAGGTTAACAAAATTGAATATGACTCTGATAGGTAAATGATGTTGGAGGTTGAAGGAGGAGCATGAGAGTTTGTGGTATAGAGTGTTAGCAGCCACATTTGGGGAGGAAGGTCACATTTTACGTGTAGAGAGAGAAGGGGGTTCATTGTGGTGGAATAATTTAATTAATATTAATCTGGGTGTAGGTGCAGGTGTGGGAAGATGGATAAATGATAATTCTGTGTGTGAGGTAGGTGATGGAGCTTCATTTTTATTTTGGTGGGATCTTTGGTTGGAAGGCGGGGTTTTGAAGGATAGTTTCAGCCACCTTTTTTAGCTCTCCGAGAGTAAAATGGCTTATGTGGTGAGATGAAGCATTTAGGTTGGGGTGAGGGTGGTGAGGCTTGAAAATGGCGTAGGAGGTTATGGGCATGGGAGAAGGACCAGCTGAGGGAGTGTATTGGATCTTTGAATCAATTGTTTTACAGGATGATGTTAATGACATATGGCAGTGGAGATTGCATACTTCTAAAAAATACACTGTCAGTAGCGCTCAAAACTTTTTACTATCAGCAAATCACCTTAATTTTACAGATGATAATCATATTTTTCGGTATCGGTATGTTCCTTTGAAAGTTAATCATTTTGTGTGGCGTTTACTTCGTAACCGTCTTCCAATGAAAGATAATTTGTTCAAAAGGGCGGTGATTTACGTGGCGTTTAGTACTCCCTCGGTCCCAAATCATAAGTCGATTTGGAAAAAAAATTGTCTCAAATTATAAGTCATTGTACAGTTTTAATGAAGCATTAATGTTATTTTTCTTATTATACCCTTAAATATTTATTAGTCTCTCTACTTTCAATTCCTTAATTTATCTTTCTCATACCACTTATTATAGACAATTTTGTAAAACAACTCATAATTTCTCTTTTCTATACATGATTAATTACATATCTTAATACGTGTGAAATGCCCAAAACGTCATATAATTTAGGACGGAGAGAGTATATGTATGAAGTATAACACCCATATAAAGATTGCCTAGGATCTTATACATGTATTAAAATTTCGTACTGGATACATTAATTACAATACAGAAAGTTTAACTGATTATGATACATCACATAAGTATCAATACATTTGTCTCTTATACAACATCTCTAATATAATACAACATTATACAAAACTGAGCACATAGACATTCATGATCTACTAAAACCAGCACGATTAGTCCAAAGCTTTCTCCTTACCCTTGCGTCGTGCCACCTGCGAACCTGCACCAGAAGGAATGGGATGAGACATAATGTCTCAGTGAGCTCCAGCCCAACCTACTGTTGGCAACCTCGGCAATCTCGGGGATAACCTATAATCGTTGTTAGTCTCTACATATCTCGCGATCAAAGGAAAACTAGGATCGCTATATGTCTCTATCATAATCTAATCATATACAAAATATCATATTTAGTGATCGAGGGGTAAAACTATGATCACTTCTGAGTTATCTGTCATTCCTCATTGTATTTCATATACATATACTATGATCGCTATCTGTCATTCCTCATTGTATTTCATATACATATACATATATTTTTCATTATCATTAAGTTAGAAAGTTAGAGTTGAACATACAATGATTATCAGAGTTCATTTTATGGAATGCCCCCGAGTGGAGTAACCCCGGAGTACATCCCCCTGATAACCGGTGAAAATTCCTATCTGAGGCTAATCATCGGACTCCTCTTATCGTTGTGTGGACAGCCCTCTCGAAGAAGTCTCATCCGGCATAATCTGGAGCCTGCTGGACACAACTTATACCTTACATGTGGACAACCCTCTCGGTGAAGTCCCATCCGGCATATTCCGGAGCCTGCTGGACATGTCTAATCTTTTAACATATGTGTGGACAACCCTCTTGGAGAAGTCCCATCCGGCATAATCCGGAGCCTGCTGGACACGTTTAGCATAGTTTTATAATCTCACGAGTGGACAACCCTCTCGGAGAAGTCCCATCCGGCATAATCCAGAGCCTGATGGACACGTTTAACTTTATACTTTAATTCTTGACTTTATTTCTCATATGTATATCTGATACATTACTCTATTCATGTGCATATCTAATGCATTCGTCAAGTGTATAATCACGTACTACTTAACCCATAATATAAGGTTTTTAAGCTTATTGTTCTCATAAGCCTCTTTCTTAGTTGGTAGTGGGAATGCAAAGAACTTGTACTTAGGCCCCAGGTACACGGTTTGATTCCCACGGAAGGCATGAAACTCCACCCGGGGGCGGGGAGAAGTCCATGAGTAACATTGCGGGGCAAACCTGGGCAAGCCAGTTGAAAGGCAAATCCCGGATGTTACAAGAACCTTTCCACACAACCTTGACATCGGAATTTCTTTGTTCCTCAAGGACTTGACATCACGTTCAACAATTTGTTCTGGTTCAGGTTGAAATGTCAAATCTGATCTCAAGTCAATAGTGTCCAACTCTACTGGTTGAAAAGGATCGGGAATGAATTTCCACAACTGAGAGACATGAAAAACATCATGTAATCCTGACATAGCCGGTGGCAGAGCCAACTGATAAGCTACCGGACCGACGTGCTTAAGTATTTGAAATGGCCCAATAAATCTTGGACAAAGTTTCTTTGTTCTGAAGGCTCCTCGTAGACCCAACTTAGGTGTAACTTTCAGAAATACATGATCTCCCACTTCGCCTCTTATCTGCATAACTTTTCTTGCGGCTCTGCGCCATTCTCATCTTATCCTGAATGGATTTACTTTTCAAAGTAGTCTCCTGAATAATTTCGGGTCCCAAAATACTTTTATCTCCGACCTCAGCCCAACATAGTGGTGTCCTACACTTCCTGCCATACAATGCCTCATAAGGTGCCATCCCTATACTGGAATGGTAACTATTGTTGTAAGAGAATTCAATCAGAGGCAAGTGATCATTCCAACTTCCTCCATCTTCTAAGATACACACACGTAGCATATCCTCCAACGTCTGAATAGTTCTCTCGGATTGACCATCTGTCTGAGGATGATGGAACGTGCTTATCTTTAGCCTCGTTCCTAAGGCCCTCTGAAAAGCTTTCCAAAAATGAGAGGTGAAGATTGGATCTCTATCTGACACAATACTAGTAGGAACACCATGAAGTTTTACAATCTCTGAGATAAACAATTATGCATACTGAGAGGCTCTATAGGTGGTTTTAACCGGCAAGAAATAAGCAGACTTGGTTAACCGGTCTATAATTACCCAAATTGAGTCATGTCCTCTCTGAGTCCGAGGTAGTCCACTCACAAAGTCCATAGTTATTTCCTCCCATTTCCACTGGGGAATTTCCAACGGTACAAGCATCCCTGCTGGTCTTTGGTGTTTAATCTTTACCTGTTGACACACAATACATCGTGACACAAATTCCGCAATGTCGGTTTTCATACCAGGCCACCAATAATCTCTTTTCAAATCTTGGTACATCTTAGTGGCTCCCGGATGAATATTGAAACTGCTCTTATGCGCCTTTTCCAAAATTAGCCTCTTCAACTCTGCATCATTCGGAACACAAATTCTTCCTTCAAACAGTAGTGTGCCATCTGTTGCCATATAAAGCTCTGGTTGACCAATCCTCCTCTGAAGGTCCATATCCATACCCTGAGTCTATGCAATCCTGGACCGTAGGTCGCACGAAATCTCTATCTTGTTCAACAAAATACTACCTTCCACATCAGTGACATTGAAATTAAGATCCCTAAACTTTTCATATAGACCACACATATGCATCATCACTTCTGCCTTAACTAAGGCCTTTCGACTTAAAGCATCTGCCACTACGTTCGCCTTTCCTGGGTGGTATTTCAAATCAAAATCGAAATCTTTCAAATATTTCATCCACCTTCTCTACCTCATGTTCAGTTCCCGTTGATCAAACAAATATTTCAAACTTTTATGGTCACTGAACAAGTTAAACTGTGCACCATATAAATGATGCCTCCACACTTTCAATGCAAAGACTATAGCTGCTAACTCAAGATCATGAGTGGGGTAATTCTCCTCATTAGTCTTAAGCTGTCTAGACGCATATGCTATTACATTCTCTCCTTGCATGAGTACACTACCCAGTCCCTTAGAGGATGCATCATAGAAAACGGTGTATCTCTTGTCAGGATCTGGTATTGCTAATACAGGTGCTTTAGTCAATTTTCTCTTTAGAATTCCGAAACTCTCTTCGCATTCTTCGTCCCAAATAAAGAGCACATCTTTCCTAGTGAGGTGTGTCAGGGGTAATGCAATCTGGGAAAACATCATAATGAATCTTCGGTAATAACCTACTAAGCCCAAGAAACTCCTAACTTCAACCACATTCTTGGGTCTGGCCCAACTGAGGACGGCTTCAACTTTGGACGGATCTACGGCCACTCCTCCTTGAGAGATGACATGTCCCAAGAACTTAACTTCAGACAACCAAAACTCACACTTACTGAATTTGGCATATAACTGCTTTTCCCTGAGAATATTCAACACAATCCTCAAATGATGGGCATCATCCTGAGGGTCTTTGGAATAAATCAAGATATCATCAATGAACATTACTACAAATTGATCCTAATATGGCTGAAAAATCATGTTCATATAATCCATAAACGCAGCTGGAGCATTAGTTACACCGAAGGGCATAACCAGAAACTCGTAGTGTCCGTAACGTGTTCTGAACGCCGTCTTAGACACATCCGAGGACTTAATGCGAATCTGGTGATAACCGGATTTGAGGTCAATTTTCGAGAATACTGTCGCTCCCTTAAGTTGATCTAGAAGGTCATCAATCCTTGGAAGAGGATACTTATTCTTGATGGTCACTTTGTTCAATTGACGGTAATCTATACACAGCCTCATACTTCCATCTTTCTTCTTAACTAACAAGACTGGTGCACCCCAAGGTGACACACTAGGTCTGATGAAATGCTTCTGAATTAACTCTTCTAGCTGAGATTTCAGCTCCTTAAGCTCTGAAGGTGACATCCTATACGGTGCTGCAGACACTGGTTCCGCCCCCGGGATAAGATCAATGGAGAATTCTACTTCACGCTCCGGAGGTAAACTAGTTATATCAGAAGGAAAAACATCTAGGTATTCATTTACAATCGGAATGTCACTAGGACTTAACTCTGGTTCTGAAGTCACAGTGAGCATAACATAAAAACCCCTATCCTGAGCACAAATAAACTGAATTAACTGGTGAGTACAATTAATTAATTCAGATAAAGCCACACCTTCTGTCGTATCACTTGTTGGCATATAGATACTCTTCTCGGAACATCCAATATACACATGGTTAGTGGAGAGTCAATCCATGCCTAGAATTACATCAAGTTGCTCCATAGGGAGACACACTAAATCTACATAGTATATCTTGCTGGACACAGTGATAAGACAGTTTTCACAAACATAACTTGCCACGATTCCTCCATCCGTAGCGGTAGATACCGTTATCGGAGGAATCAATGGAGATAAGGGTAACTGCAGTGTCTCTACACACTTATACGAAATAAAAGAACAAGTTGCACCACAATCAAAAAGAACTCTAATATGATTATGACCAAGATAACACATACCAGCAATCAGATCTTCGTTAGCCAGAGCCTTCCGACCATCTAGGGAGTACACCCTGCCCTTGCTTGTCATAGTACCCTCGGCTCCGTTCCTACTTTTCCTCTCTGGACAATTTGCCAGAATATGCCCCGGTTACCTGCACCCATAACACAAACCAGTCCCCTCACACATTCACCAGAGTGTGATTTCCCACAATTGTTACAAGAGGTACCCTTCTTCGGGGAATACGGTTGTTTGCCTCTCTGAGGTGACCTCTTTGGTTTCAGCTTGTCATGGTACTTGTCTTGAAACTTACCCTTTCTCTTTTCAAATGCTGTAACTTTCTCTTTAGCGGTCTTAGCAAAACCAGCTTCAACAACTAAGCTGTCATGGACCAATTTGTCATAACTTGTGGTTCTTTGGAGGCTCACTGCAGTATCAATTTCACCTCTTAAACCACGCTTATATAGGTTCATCTTCCAATTCTAATTCTCCGCATATTCATTATGAGTGGAATAATACGACAACTCTTCAATTTTCTTAGTAAATTCTGTGACTGACATGTTACCCTGTTTCAATTATAAGAACTCTTGTTCTTTCTTCAGTTTGTATGATAGTGGCAAATACTTCTCTAGCATCACCTCCTTAAAGTTCACCCAATTCACTTCCACTTCATTAGCTAACATTCTGCACTGGGTGGATTCCCACCAGTCTTCCGCTGTGAAATTCTAGCAAGTCCTGAGTCTGAACCGTAAGATAGAGCTAAACAGAGTACTTAAAACAGTGGTTCATAAGCAGCAAAATGAAAGACAGAAAGTAAAGAACACAGATGATTTGTTAACCCAGTTCGGTGACAAACACACCTACGTCTGGAGGCTACCAAGCCAGGAAGGAAATCCACTAAAATAATATCAATTCGAACTACTGTGTAAACAGCCCCTGTTTTTCACAGCCTTCTCACTTAATCACTACCCGTGGAATTTCTACCTAGTAACTCCTAGAGATAAAAACCCATCTTACTTCCTACTCAAGCAATCACTGCCCCAGTGATTGTAAACTCTAAACAACCAAGAATGAAGACACACTTCAAAACATCAAAGTCACTTTAGCTTAAAAGCTTTAAGTGAATTACAACTCAATAAACCTACACCAACTCTGATAGATGAGTGGTGTACAGAACAAAGCACAAAGCTCACAGACTCAAAACCTAAGTATGACTCTCTCTATATTAACTTCTATTTTGATGTCAATTCTTCAACAGCAGCGTCCTCTTTTTATAGCTTCAGCAGCAACCATAATTCTGAACCAAATAATCTTCAAAAGATATAATCCCATAATTCTTTAGAAGCAAATAGAAGCAATTATATTTTTGAAATATATTTTCCAAAGATTCCTTTGAAAATATATTCATAAATAAAAGAAACCAATCTTCAACAAGATCTTCACGCAAATTAAACTTC
The DNA here is from genome assembly GCA_018208015.1 of Medicago ruthenica. Classification (NCBI taxonomy): domain Eukaryota; kingdom Viridiplantae; phylum Streptophyta; class Magnoliopsida; order Fabales; family Fabaceae; genus Medicago; species Medicago ruthenica. Next base: position 35,454,347 of record CM031377.1, on the reverse strand, counting down.
CTTCTAGAAACAAAGCTTGGAGAATTCTTCAATTAAATCTTCAAAAGATCACATGAGAAAATACACAGAACGCAGAGAACCAGCTTCTGAAGGTACTTCTGAAGTCTGCGTCTGAAGTTCTGCGTCTGAACAATTCAGCTTCTGAAGGTTGCTTCTGAAGGTCAGCTTCTGAAGTACTGTTCAGCGTCTGAACATCAGCTTCTGAAGGTTCAGCGTCTGAAGTACTGTTCCAGCTTCTAAAGACCCAGCTTCTGACCCAACTTCTGACCCAGCTTCTGAAGACATAAATATTGAGATTTCAGCTTCTGACCCAGCTTCTGAAGACACACAACTGCTTGTATATTTGATTTTAGCAAAACATAAAGCCAACAACCAAATATCCAACAATCTCCCCCTTTGGCAAATTTTTGGCTAAAATCAATTACTGAACAGAGAGACAACAAAGTACAAGCTTCTTCACACAACAAGTACTCAACCATGAAGAACAACACACACGTAGCAACAGAGTCAGTAGCAGCGGATACACTACGTTACACAAACAACACTCCCCCTGAAGCACAGTAGCTTCTGTCATGACTCCCTCTAAAACAGAGACTCCCCCTGAAACAGATCACAACAGCTTCTGAACTGCAAACTGGCTTTCTAAATTGTAGTGCTTCTGAAACTTCTGATATACTTCTGAAACTTCTGAAAAACTTCTGACACAAACACTTATTTATTTTTATCTCCCCCTTTTTAGCCAAATAATTTTGACAAAACACAGTCTTCACACAGGAAACACAAACTAACTTAGCATCAGACTCTGCTTTGTCATCAGACTCTGCATCAAACACAACTTTTACATTAAGATCAGTATCATCTTCATCACCCTCACTTCTTGCTTGCTCACCCTCAGCAATCTATAATTGCTATAATTCCTCATGCAAACAAACTCCTAGTTTACTCCTCAAGTTTTCAAATTGCTTGGCATCCAAGGCTTTTGTAAATATATCAGCAAGCTGTTCTTCTGTGTCAACATGTTCAAGCTGCACAACCTTCTCCTCTACAAGGTTTCAGATGAAATGATGACGTATATCAATATGCTTAGTCCTGATATGTTGTATGGGATTTTTTGAAATATTGATAGCACTTAGATTGTCACAATACAGAGTCATAACATCATGTTCAATATTATATTCCTTCAGCATTTGCTTCATCCACACCAATTGGGAACAACTGCTACCAGTTGCTATATACTCAGCTTCAGCTGTAGATAGAGACACACAATTTTGTTTCTTGCTGAACCATGAAATCAGATTGTTTCCCAGAAAGAAGCACCACCAGATGTACTTTTTCTATCATCTGCACTTCCTGCCCAGTCAGCATCACAATACCCAACTAACATAGGACTTCCACTGCGTGAGTACATAATACCATAGTCACTGGTACTATTGACATACTTCGGAATCCTCTTCACTTGAGTTAAATGACTCATTTTTGGCTCAGCCTGGTATCTAGCACAGTCTCCAACAGTAAAGGCTATGTCTGGTCTGCTTGCAGTTAGATATAACAGACTCCCAATCATGCTCCAATACAGACTTTGATCAACAACAACACCTTGTTCATCTTTGGTCAACTTCAAGTAAGTGGCTGCAGGTGTTATTTTATGGCTTCCATTCTCCATCCCAAACTTCTTGACTATATTCTTTGCATATCTGCTTGACCAAGAAAATAGGTTAGTTCACCCACAAAGACTCATCTCAAACTCAGACTGCATCTGCTGAACAAAGAGTTGAACCATCTGGTTTGACATTCCACCAAAGACAATGTCATCAACATAGATTTGTGCTATCATTAAACTTCCATCTTCTTCTTTAACAAACAGTGTCTTGTCACTTCCTCCTTTTTTGTAACCTTGAGTAACCAGAAACTGTGTGAGTCTCTCATACCATGCTCTAGGTGCTTGTTTCAATCCATACAGAGCTTTATTTAACTCGTAAACATGGTTAGGAAAATTAGGATCCACAAATCTCTTTGGCTGTTCAACATAAACCTCATCCTGCAAGTACCCATTCAGGAAAGCACTCTTCACATCCATCTGAAATAGCTTGAATTTAAGAATACATGCTACACCCAAAAGTAATCTTATGGATTCTAATCTGGCCACAGGTGCAAAGGTTTCATTAAAATCAAGTCCCTCCACCTGAGTGTACCCTTGAGCAACTAGCCTTGCCTTGTTTCTGGTCACAGTTCCATGTTCATCTGATTTATTTTTGTAGATCCATTTAGTTCCAATGACATTCATCCCTACAGGTCTTGGAACAAGGTCCCACACTTCACTTCTTTTGAATTGATTGAGTTCCTCTTGCATTGCATCAATCCAGAATTCATCAGTAAGTGCTTCTTTAACATTCTTGGGTTCAAATTTTGACACAAAGCACGAATCAGTAGCCACTTCCTCGATCTTCTGGTTCTAACTCCTTGATCAAGGTTCCCAATGATTAGTTCTTTGGGATGATCCTTCTGAATTCTGATTGAAGGTCCTTTACTTGTTGGTGAATGATCTGGATTATTTTCTCCTTCTTCAGACTCTACTTCATGTTCCACACCAGGTGCTTCTGACTGATCTTCTGATGTAACAACTGGTTCCACATCAGCCACCTTTTCAGTAGGTAAATCATCTATTATAACATTGATAGATTCCATACCACCTTGGTTCTGGAGTTAAAAACTCTGTATGCCCTGCTGTTTGTTGAGTAACCAAGAAAGATCCCTTCATCACTCTTTGGATCCAATTTCCTCCTGTTTTCTCTATCAGCCAGAATGTAGCACTTGCTTCCAAATTCATGAAAGTACTTGACAGTAGGCTTTCTTCCTTTCCATAACTCATACAGAGTAGTTGTAGTGCCTGTCTTCAGAGTCACCCTATTGTGAACATAGCATGATGTATTCATTGCTTCTGCCCAAAAATAATGAGGTAAGTGTTTTGCATGCATCATAACTCTGGCTGATTCTTGCAAGGTTCTGTTCTTCCTTTCAACAACACCATTTTCCTGAGGTGTTATGGGAGCTGAAAATTCATGCTTGATTTCTTCAGAGGAACAGAACTCAGAGAACTTACTGTTTTCAAATTCTTTCCCATGGTCACTTTTGATCCTGACAATGACATTATCCTTTTCTCTTTGTAACTGAGTGCACAGATCTTTAAACACATCAAAAGTATCTCATTTTTCTCTAATGAAGCTTACCCAAGTGAATCTTGAAAAATCATCAACAACCACAAAAGCATACTTCTTTCATCCAATGCTCTCAACTTGCATAGGTCCCATTAAGTCCATATGTAACAGTTCAAGAAATTTTGTTGTTACCTGATGCTCCAACCTTGGATGAGACTTTCGTGTTTGTTTACCAATCTGACATTCACCATAAATGCTTGAAGGTGAGAAAAACACACAAGAAGGGGGGGTTGAATTGTGTGTGGGCTGATTTTAAAAATTCTTTCTCAAAAGCTTAAGTTAAGATCAGAACCTGATGATGATCAGTTCTGAATCTTTTTTAGAGATAGTTAAGAGCAGCGGATTAAAGCTTAAAGAAAGAAGGAAAGAAAGACACACAGGGTTTTTATACTAGTTCCTTCCACAAGTTGGAAGTAGTCTAGTCCCCTTGTTACTAACAAGAGATTTTAACTATAATCAGACTGATTACAATTGCTCAACCACAAAGGAAGAGACTTAGTTGCTCAACCACAAAGGAAGAGACTTCTAATGTTCAGACCACAAAGGAATGAAACTACCTTGCTCAGACCACAAAGGAATGAGACTTCCTTGCTCAGACCACAAAGGAATGAGACTCTAATTGCTCAAAACACTAAGTAATGAGACTGCAAATGCTCAGTACGCAGACTGAGACTTGAACCAAACTGAATTACAAAGAAAGTAAGTTTGGGTTGAACACTTGATCAAATATCAGAGGTGTTCACTTAATACAACATTGGAATAAGACTCTAGACTTAAGAAATTCTGAGATTACAAGTTTGTAAGAATTTCTAAGTGTTTTAGTGAACTTCGAATTTTGACAGCAAAAACAGAGCACACTTCAATCAGTTTTGTTTCAAGAGTCTTAGCAAATTTCTTTAATTCTTCATCCTTATATAGAGGAAAATACAGCTGTTGAAGAAAGCCAAGAATTAAGCAAAGAGCCGTTGCAAATCTTGAGCTAGGATAGACTAAAAATGCGAGCTAAAACCCAGCAGAAAACCAGAGCAGCAGCCATTTTTGAATTTGCTTTCCTTAAAAGCTGGGGAATGTTTGAGTCAGGGAGACAACTGTTTCATTGGAGTTATTCTGACACTGCAGGCATTAAATGCTGAAGGAAACTTTCCACGTCAGACTTCATAAGCTTCTTTGTGAACAGTACTTCAGAAGCTCTCTTCAGAAGCAGCACTTCAGAAGCACTGTTCATCAGACACACTGTTCATCAGACGCTTCCTTCAGACGTTGACTTTTGTTGACCCTCAGACTCAGCCTTCAGACACTGCCTTCAGACGCAGGCTTCAGACTCTGCCTTCAGACGCAGTCTTCAGACTCAGTTTTCCCTCAACTTTGCAACATAGCTTCTAAGCTTTCCTTCTTGCTCTTAGCTTGTTCTTCCATAACCAATATTGAATACCAATCATTAAAAACATGGTTCTGCACAACTTGAACAAAGCATTAGCAAATACCATTTTTCTTTTTAACACTTTGTTATCATCAAAACCTTAAAGAGAGTTGTTCATACAAATTGTTCCAACAATCTCCCTCTTATTCAAAAGAGAGTTGTTCATATTTTGTTCTAACAATCTCCCCCTTTTTGATGATGACAAACATAAGTATTAATCAGAAAATTGTTGTTAACTTAATTAACAAGTTAACTGCAGGGTGTGAGGTTTGTAAGCTCCCCCTGAGTCTGATCCAGGTTAATTAAATTTAGTTTAAGAACAAACATGTGAAATTTCAGAATTGTTGTTAAGTTTAATTAACAAGCTGACTTCAGGAGAGGTTTGCAAGCTCCCCCTAGGTCTGAAAATCCACAAGGTGAGGTTTGTAAGCTCCCCTTGATTCTTATCAAAGTTAATTAAACTCAACTTAAAACAATAAGATGAAATTATCACTCAGAATTGTAAATAACTTGCTGACTTCAGGTTCTGAGGTTTGTAAGCTCTCCCCCTAAGTCTGATAATCCACATGATGAGTTTTGTAAGCTCCTTGAGTCTTATCCAAGTTATTTAAATTCATTTTAACTCACTAAGAGTCATGTATCTCACAGAATTCAATTCAGAGGCTAGAGATTAAAAACAGTTCTCATAAGTTAAATTCAATCAGAACTTAACTTATGTTTTGAGCTCATGCCTTAATACCTTTTACTCCCCTTTCATAAGTTAATTACTGACAGAATTTAACTTATGTTTTGAGCTCAGGCCTTAATAATGTTTACCTCTACTCCCCCTTTTGTCATCAACAAAAAGAAAGTTTTAAAAAAAAAATTCCAGAATTTTTGAGAGAGTTTGAAAAACATGTGAGATAATCATGCAATCATATAAGTAATCAAGCAGCAAAGATGAGAATCAGAGCAGGCTTGATCATACATGAAGTATATGACATTGCATTTTAAGAAAAAAATGATGTTCAGAAGTATAAAAGATTGGAGCTTCTGATCAGAGCATTCTTTGTTCAGACTCAGTTGTTCAGTATATCTTGTGCAGTATCACTGAACTATTTTAGGCAAAATTGTTCAGATCATATACCAAGTTGAAGGTTTTAGCACTATTGAACTTATATCAAAACCTGATACCAAAATTGGTTCAGTGCTGATACCAAGATATATCATTTGGTTCAGTGCTGCTGAATTCTTTCAGACCAAACTGATACCAAATTTTTAAATAAGTTCTAAAAGACTGAACATGTCTGATACAAATTGAGCATTTGAAAAATGTGTCTGTGTTAAAACATTTCAGAACTTGAAAACAGAAAAACACATTTTTATATTGATGACTTTGGGAGGGACAAAGTATAACTTTCAAAGCTTTAAATCATCATTGCCCTGGGTTATACTTATCAGATTCTGACCAAAAATCAGATAACTATCAGATTCAGAAGTCATAAAATCCAAGTTCTGAACCTTCAGACTCTGAAGTTTTCAGGGCTAAACTTTCTTCAGACTCTCAAAAATGAGTGTCTGATAAGTCTTAGCTTCTGATGAACTCAAAATCTTAGTTTTCATTCAGATTCAAGCATATTTTTTCAAGAGATAAAGTGCATGTTCAGATTCTTTATGATAAAATTAAATCTGTCTTCTGTTAGGGGTTTTGTGAATATGTCAGCCCATTGATGATCAGTATCAATGAATTGGATATCTAAAACACCCTTCTGAACATAATCTCTTATAAAATGATGTTTTATTTCTATATGCTTGGCTCTAGAATGCAGAATTGGATTTTTAGACAGACATATTGCAGCAGTGTTATCACAATAAATAGGAATGTTATCTGCATGAATCTGATAATCCTCTAATTGATGTTTCATCCAGAGTAGTTGTGTGCTACAACTTGCAGCTGAGATGTATTCTGCTTCTGCTGTTGACAAAGCAATGGTTGCTTGTCTTTTGCTGGCCCAGGATATCAGATTCTCACCAAGAAACTGACAGTTTCCACTGGTGGATTTTCTTTCAATCATGTCCCCAGCATAATCAGCATCACAGAATCCAACTAGCTTATAATTCAAAGATTTCTTATACAGAAGTCTCAAATTAGTTGTTCCTTTTAGATACCTAAAGATTCTCTTGACAGCAGTCATATGAGATTCTCTAGGATCTGACTGGAATCTAGCACACAGACAGACACTAAACAAAATATCTGGCCTAGAAGCAGTTAAGTATAAAAGAGAACCTATCATACCTCTATACAGCTTCTGATCTACTTTTGAGCCATTGTCCTCTTTGCTTAAGGTGCAGGTAGGATGCATTGGTGTTGTCATCAGCTTGCAATCATCAAGCTGGAACTTCTTCAGAAGCTCCTTTGTGTATTTGGACTGATGAACATAGACACCATCTTTGCATTGGTTGATTTGAATTCCCAAGAAGAATTTCAACTCTCCCATCATGCTCATTTCAAATTCATCCTGCATTAACTTTGAAAACTCTTTGCAAAAGGAGGCATTAGTAGAACCAAATATGATATCATCAACATATATTTGCACAATTAAGATGTCTTTCTTAACAGTTTTTCTAAAGAGTGTAATGTCAACTTGACCTCTTACAAAATCATTTTTAATCAAGAAGTTGCTTAGTCTTTCATACCAAGCTCTAGGAGCTTGTTTCAGACCATACAAGGATTTCTTAAGTTTAAAAACAAAATATGGATTTTTAACATCTTCAAAACCAGGAGGCTGTTTAACATACACTTCTTCAGAAATAACACCATTTAAGAAAGCACTCTTAACATCCATTTGGTACAAGATGATATTGTGATTAACAACATAGGAAAGAAGTAACCTGATTGCTTCCAGTCTTGCAACTGGAGCAAATGTCTCAGTGTAATCAATTCCTTCCTGCTGGCTGTAACCTTGAGCAACCAGTCTTGCCTTGTTTCTGATCACTTCTCCTTGTTCATTAAGCTTGTTTCTGAACACCCATTTTGTTCCAATAATGTTCTTATGATCAGGTTTTGCAACAAGATCCCAGACATCATTCCTTTGAAACTGGTTCAGTTCTTCCTGCATAGCTACAATCCAGCCATCATCTGCAAGTGCTTCATCAGCAGTTGTGGGCTCAATCATGGATAGCAGTCCAAGCATTGACTCATTCTGACTGAATGTTGATCTTGTTTTCCTTGGAATGTTCTTGTTTCCAATTATCAGCTCCTCAGGATGTGAAGACTTGTATTTGAATGAGGTTCTGGGTGGATTAGCTTCTGAAGAACCATCAGGGATTTGTTCAGAACCATGCTGGTCTTGATTTGCTTCAGGAGTAGTGTCATTATTAGAGAGTTTCTCAGATTCATCAATGTTTTCAGCTTCTGAACTTTCTTCAGACTCTGAACTAGGTTCAGGTTCTGAAGGTTCTTCTGAGAGTCTGAAATCTGCAAAACTCTCAACCAGCTCTGGTATTTCATTACCAGGCTTCTTATCATCAAATCTAATATGTATAGCTTCTTCAACAACATGTGTTTCAGAATTATACACCCTGTATGCTTTAGATCTCTCTGAGTCTCCTAAAAAGGTACCCTTTTGAGCCTTAGCATCAAATTTCTTTAGGTAGATTTTATTGTTCAGTATGTAACAAGTACAACCAAACTGATGAAAATAAGAAATGCTTGGTTTTCTTCCTTTAAAAAGTTCATATGCTGTTTTATTCAGAATAGGTCTAATATAGATCCTGTTCTGAATATAACATGCTGTGTTAACAGCTTCTGCCCAAAAGTACTTAGCAATTTTGGATTCATGGATCATGGTTCTGGCCATTTCTTGCAAAGATCTGTTCTTTCTCTCTACAACTCCATTTTGTTGTGGAGTTCTAGGAGATGAGAACTCATGGAGAATTCCATGATCTTCACAAAAATTTTCAAAAGGTTCATTTTCAAATTCCCCACCATGATCACTTCTGACTTTTAAAATTTTCAAATCAGTTTCATTTTGTACTTGTTTGCAGAATTTGTAAAACACATCATATGTTTCATTTTTGGTTCTAAGGAATTTAACCCAAGTCCACCTACTGTAATCATCAACAATTACAAGTCCATACTTCTTCCCATTGATTGAAGCTGTTCCAACAGGACCAAACAAATCAATGTGAAGCAGTTCTAAAGGTTTTGAGGTGGAAACAATGTTTTTAGATTTAAAAGAAGTTTTAGAAAATTTTCCAATTTGGCATGCTGCACAAAGAGCATCTGAGTGATAGTCAATTTTAGGCAGGCCTCTGACCAGTTGCAACTTGCTAAGCTTAGAGATAAGTCTCCAATTAGCATGTCCCAACCTTTTGTGCCATACCCATTTCTCATCACTCACAGACAGAAGGCAAACTACCTTCTGCTGAACCAGTTCAGAAAAGTTGATTTTATAAACATTGTTTTTCCTATTTCCTTTGAACACAACAGATTTATCATTGTTGTTGATTACAGTACATGTGTTCTTATTAAACAAGACTTCATAATTACTATCACATAATTAACTTATGCTAAGTAAATTATGTCTAAGTCCATCTACCAGCCAAACATCATCAATGTACAGGGAAGAATTACCTATCTTACCAGTACCAATGATCTTTCCTTTCTGACTTCCTCCAAATCCCACAGTTCCTCCCTCTTTCAGAGTCAGGGTTTGGAACATAGACTTGTCTCCTGTCATATGATGCAAGCATCCACTGTCCAGGTACCAGGACCTTTCCTTTTCTTTGGATGACAAGCATATCTGCAATAGAAATGATCTCAGACTTAGGTACCCAGATTTTCATGGGTCCTTTATGGTTAGTCCTGAAAGGTTTTGGCTTTTTCATCCTGTGTCTGGAGTTATAGAACTCGGAATTGTTCATATAGAACTCATACTTGTTCAGATACTTTGGATGTGAATCCTTAAATCTTGAATAAGTCTGGATTTCAGAACCTGAGTTCTTCAGAACCTGAGTTCTCAAAGGTCTGGACTCAGATTTCTTCAGAACATGAGACTTGAAGGTCTTTGGTTCTGAATTGTTTAGAGTCTGAACCATTGAATACTTTGGTTCTGATTTCTTCAGAACTCTAATTTTGTTAGCTTCAGACACAAGGCAAGCTTTAGTTTGACCTTTCTTAAAACAGTCAGAAACATGTGGCAGATTAGCTTTCTTTTGCTTGCTTTGCCTAACATTCTGAGATTGAAAATGTTTTGCATTGACTGGTTTAGTGGTTTTTGAAGTTTTCATAAACCCAGTCTTTGTAAAATTTGAGTTTGAATTTTTCAGACTCTGAGACTTACTAGTTTCAGGTTCTGAACCCTTCAGACTCTGAACATTTTCAGGTTTAGAGTCTGATTTTCTCCTACTCTTAGGCTTAGGACCTTTTGGCTTAGATTTAGGCAAGATTTTAACAGCTGCCTTCATCTTACCCTTAGGCTCAGAAGCTTTAGAGTCTGAGCAGTTCAGAACTTCAGACTCAGTCTCAGTTTCTGCTGAATTCAGTTTCTCAGAACTGTCAGAAGCAGGCACAAAGCATATCTCATTACCATTCAAAATATTTTCAGAACAAGGTGATGTTTTTGATTCATTTGAAGAATTGAATGAATCATTTTTAAAACCAATGCCTTCACCTTTGTTTCTGTAAATACTATAAATCATAGAAGCAACTTTACTTCTATTAATTCCAGTTAAAATGAAGTCCTGAAGAGCTATTTCATGTTCACTTGGAATTTCTTTAGGTTTCTTATGAGCCTCATCTCTGAGTTCTCTAACTTCTTCATCAAATTCAATGATTTGATTCTGAAGTTTGAGATTTTCTTCAGACAGCAAGTTAGTTTTATTTTTCAAAGATTTTATTTCTCCTAACTTGATTTTGAGGTGGCTTATAAGATCTTTAACTGTTTCAATTAATTCAGATCTAGTGAGTTCAGAATATACCTCATCTTCATCATCTGAGTCTGAACATGATTCTGCATCAGAAACTGCAGTTGCCATCAAAGCCAGGTTTGCTTCCTCTTCATCAGACTCAGACTCATTGTCCAGATCATCCCATGTTGCCATGAGACTTTTCTTAAGTTTGTTTCTGAAACTACTAGACTTTGAGCTGGGCTTCTTTGATTTCTCTTTTGACTTGTCCTTCTGAAAATCAGGACAGTCAGCAATAAAATGCCCAGGCTTCTTGCAGTTGTAGCAGTCCTTCTGGTTTTCCCTCTTTGAACCAGATCCTCTAAAGTTACTGCTTTTGTTAGAGAATTTTTTCTTTCTATTCATTAGATACTGAATTCTTTTAGAAAGCATTGCAAGCTCTTCAGCATCTGAATCTTCTTCAGAATTTCCCTCAGGAAATTCTTCTTCAGATTCAATAGCTTTCAGAGCTTTAACATGCTTTCTTTTAGATTTCAGTGATATTGATTTTGGTTCTCTAACAGACTCATCCTCATTAAGTCCCAGTTCATGCACCTTGAGGGAGCTTATAAGATCTTCAATACTTAGAGTATTTAGATCCTTAGCTTCCTCAATAGCAGTCACTTTGGGTCTCCATTTAGATGGCAGACTTCTCAGGATTTTGTTCACATGATCAGCTGTGGTATAACTCTTCTTCAGAATCTGAAGTCCAGAAACCAGAGTCTGAAATCTTGAGAACATTGTCTCAATATTTTCATCCTCTTTCATTCTGAACAATTCATATTGCTGAACAAGGATATTAGCCTTAGCTTCTCTAACCTTTTTGTTACCTTCATAGTTAGAGCAGAGGGATGTGAAGATGGCCTTTGCTGTAGATTTGTCACTTAGCTTCTGGTACTCAGTGTGAGGTAATGAGTCCACAATGATACCTCTGACATTGTGGTGCTTTCTATATATCTTTCTTTCTGCATCACTCAAACCTCTTCTGTTGACAGCAACACCTTCTTCATCAACTGGAATAGTGATTCCATCTTCTATAATATCCCATAGTGAATCATCAATCCCAATTATATGACTGTACATTTTGCTCTTCCACCAAGAGAACTTTTCTGGGTCACCAGTAAACATTGGGGGTTTATTGTGTGACCTGGATTTTCTATCATCTGTACCATAGTCATATGATACAGAAGTTCCAGTACCTCTTTGATTTCTGGGAGGGGGTGGAGGTGAACCTTCTGAAGACATGTTTTTCTCAGGATCTTACTGACACACTGTTAAGTGTTAATATCAGAACCGGAGCTCTGATACCAACTAAAGGTGAGAAAAACACACAAGAAGGGGGGTTGAATTGTGTGTGGGCTGATTTTAAAAATTCTTTCTCAAAAGCTTAAGTTAAGATCAGAACCTGATGATGATCAGTTCTGAATCTTTTTCAGAGATAGTTAAGAGCAGCAGATTAAAGCTTAAAGAGAGAAGGAAAGAAAGACACACAGTGTTTTTATACTAGTTCCTTCCACAAGTTGGAAGTAGTCTAGTCCCCTTGTTACTAACAAGATTTTAACTATAATAAGACTGATTACAATTGCTCAACCACAAAGGAAGAGACTTCCAGTTGCTCAACCACAAAGGAAGAGACTTCTAATGTTCAGACCATAAAAGAATGAAACTACCTTGCTCAGACCACAAAGGAATGAGACTTCCTTGCTCAGACCACAAAGGAATGAGACTCTAATTGCTCAGAACACTAAGTAATGAGACTGCAAATGCTCAGTACGCAGACTGAGACTTGAACCAAACTGAATTACAAAGAAAGTAAGTTTGGGTTGAACACTTGATCAAATATCAGAGGTGTTCACTTAATACAACACAAGAATAAGACTCTAGACTTAAGAAATTATGAGATTACAAGTTTGTAAGAATTTCTAAGTGTTTTAGTGAACTTCGAATTTTGACAGCAAAAACAGAGCACACTTCAATCAGTTTTGTTTCAAGAGTTTCATTGTAGTTGTTCTGACACTGCAGGCATTAAATGCTGAAGGAAACTTTCCATGTCAGACTTCAGAAGCTTCTTTGTGAACATTACTTCAGAAGCTCTCTTCAGAAGCAGCACTTCAGAAGCACTGTTCATCAGACGCACTGTTCATCAGACGCTCCCTTCAGACGTTGACTTTTGTTGACTCTCAGATTTAGCCTTCAGACGCTACCTTCAGACGCAGGCTTCAGACTCTGCCTTCAGACGCACTCTTCAGACTCAGTCTTCTGACTCAGTTTTCCCTCAACTTTGCAACATAGCTTCTAAGCTTTCCTTCTTGCTCTTAGCTTGTTCTTCCATAACCAATATTGAATACCAATCATTAAAAACATGGTTCTGCACAACTTGAACAAAGCATTAGCAAATACCAATTTTCTTTTTAACACTTTGTTATCATCAAAACCTTAAAGAGAGTTGTTCATACAAATTGTTCCAACAATCTCCCTCTTATTCAAAAGAGAGTTGTTCATATTTTGTTCTAACAATGCTGTCTTCATTGATCTTAAGTTTGAGTAGACCTCTGATGGTTTCAACTGACATGACTTTCTTCATACCCCTCAGATTTAAGTGCCCAAGTTTTTGGTGCCAGAGTCTGACTTCTTCTTCTGAACTTATAAGGCATGTGGATAGACTTGTTTCTTCTTGAGGCATCCATAAGTAATAATTGTCCTTTGATCTACTACCCCTCATCAGCACTACACCTTCTATACCAGTTACCAGACATTCCTCCTTGCTAAAGTTTACTTTCAACTCTTGATCACACAGCTGACTAATGCTGATCAGATTTGAAGTTAGTCCTTTTACTAATAGCACATTGTCTAGACTTGGTAGTCCATCACTGATCAAGTCTCCAATTCCAAGAATTTCTCCTTTAGCTCCATCACCAAAAGTCACATAGCTACTGGAATATGGTTTTAAATTACTTAAGTACTTCTTCACACCAGTCATGTGTCTGGAGCATCCACTATCAAAATACCAATCTTCCCTACAGGAGGCTCTTAAAGATGTATGAGCTATGAGGACAACATTATTACCTTTGGGTTTCCATACCTTCTTGACATTGATTCTATTTGCAACAGGTTCCACTTTTCTGTGCTGAAAGTGCTTGGGGTAACCATACAGCTTGAAACAGAATGGCTTTATGTGCCCCTTTTTACCACAGTGATGACATACCCATGGATGAGAAGCCCTTCTACTCTTAGCTCCCTGAGGTTTGTTCTTGGGTTTGCTCATCGCTGGATCATAAGTTTCAACAGCAGGAATGAACCTTTGAGCTGGATTTTGTTGTTTGATGTTCAAAGTCCCATCAACAAATCCTATGCCATTTGGTTTCCCTTCGTTCTGACATTCCAATATCTCCTCCAGCACATCAGTACCAGTGTTTAACATTCTGACTTGCTTCTTCATATGATCAAGTTGAGAATTCAGTTGGCTTACCTCATCTTTGAGATCAGAAATCTATGCTAAATGGTCACTTCTTTCATCATGCAGCTGACTGATAGTCTTCTTCAGATCCACTAGTTGCTTGCAAACTTCTACACTTCTGATGTATAGATCTTTGTAAGAGCTAGTCAGTTCTTCATAAGAGGATTTTTCAACACTGGCTTCAGACTTTGATGGAGCTTCAGACTCTGATAGAGCTTCAGACTCTGATAGTGTTTCAGACTCTGATAGTGCTTTAGACTCTGAAAGTGCTTCTGAGGCCTTAATTTTAACATCAGACTTGTATCTTCCAGTTAGGACAACAACATGCTTAGCAGACTCACTCTCTACTTCTCCTTATGAGTCATCTTCATCAGACCAGGAAACAGCCAAGCTTTTCTTCTGTTTATTGAGATATGTGCCACATTCTGTCCTAATGACCATATCTTTCACACTCATAGCACTGGACTCCCTTTGATTGATTGCTCTTCTCATCAGTCTGTGTCTTCTTCAAATCATTTTGTTGCTTACTGATGTTAAATCTGTTGTTTTGACCATTTGATTTGGATCTCTTGTCAACATGTTTCAGAATCTTGTTAAACTGTCTCCCTAACAATACAAGTGCCTCTGATAAGCCTTCATCATCCTCATTATTTCCTTGTTGATCCTCAGCATCAGTATTTACTGCAAAAGCAACTCCTTTCCCTTTCTTATCAGTACGGTTACTGAAGGCTGTCTCAAAATTCAGCAAGGACCCTATTAATTCTTCAACCTTCATACTGGAGATGTCATGTGCTTCCTCAATGGCAGTCACCTTCATGTCAAATCTCTTAGGTAGAGACTGTTAAGTGCCTAAAATGAGTTAAAATACATATTTAATTTAGGCACTTAGATAGCTTGTTTTGCAAGTTATCATAGGAAAAGCATAGAAATTTATGATTAAATGCCCAATTATGCTTTTACTACTTTCCCCATCCAATTGTGCAGGAAAATACAAGCCAGGACTTGATTTGAGCAAAGAATTCATGAAGTGAAGCATGCATACTTTCGCCCAGCGAGACATAGGCGATCAATTGGCGAAGATAGGCAGAGACTTCATCTGGAACAGTGGACTTGATTTCGCTGAGCGATGATCTTCATCGCTCAGCGAAATCAGGGGCGGTTTAAAGGACACTTGAAGACGTGGCTGAAAACCACTGGCACTTTCAGCAAGTTTCGCCGAGCGAAAATATGATCGCTTAGCGAAATTGTATTTAACAACTTTTTGTATTTAAGCTTTGTTTTCAGTTTTTCTTAGAGAGACCCAGTAGTTGCTTTTTAGAATAGATATAGAATATTTTAGGTTAGCTTTTAGACAAGAAACAAGGGCTAGAAGCTTTGATCTTCAAGGAGCAAAGGAGATTGGATTGTGAAATCAACCAAAAGACTTTGGGAAATCAAGAACTTGGGTTTGTATTTTCTTTTCTCTACTCTTTTGTAAAGTTCTCATGAAAATGAGTAACTAAACTTCCCTTTGTTGGGATTGGATGAACTCTTTCTAGCTTAGATGTAATAGTTTGATTATGCAATATATATGGTTTTAGCTATTTATGTGAATTTGAGTTTTTCTTGCCATTCATTGTCATGTTTTGATTTAAAATGTTATTGACGAATGCTTTTAAATCTTTGGTGAGAATAATCTCTATCAAAATAAGAAAATCTAGAAATGGATTTGGGTTTTGATAATCGCATATAGTGTCGGAACTTAAAGCTTTCGTATCGTTTGATAGGTTGGGAAATCGTCTATGAAACGATACGATCGATCTCGCGACGTCATTGCGGACACGGATGACGTTGTCGAGCGATACGTGGTAATTTCGCTAAAACGCTAAAACTCATATGCACGATCTTTAGATTACATTCGACGTTAGATCGAGGAAATCCAATCTCAACGCTTTTATACCTTAGTTTTTGTCGTCTTTATTTTCCGCATTTATACATTCCATTAGTTTATGTACAAACCATTTGTAAAAACCCTTTTGGCTCAAAACGATAGCGATTGTTGAACGGTTCAGAATAGCGCACTAATCCCTGTGGAGACGATATAAAAATACTTACCTCGTTTGATGTTTAACTACTACTTCATCAAAATGGCGCCGTTGCCGGGGATTAGTGTTTAGATATTTTGAACATCGCAATAATTTTTATTGTTTTGAGCTTTTGTACATTCTTGTTAATATTTTTCTTATCTTTTTGTACATTATATTTTGTGTGCATTAACTCTCTTTGCAAAGCAAAGAAAAGTTTCTTGTTAGTTATTCGTGTTTCAGATTCTCAACAAAGAGGCAATCATGACTGATCATGATTATTTCAACTTCTATACTCCATACGAGTATGAATCCTATCAACAGTATCAACAATATCAGTCTGAAGATGAACAAATGGAAAGAACTGAAAATACATTGCATATGTTCATGCAACAATCCATGATCAACATGCAAAACACCAACCAAAGACTGAGGAATTTGTCAAGACAGTTGGGGATTTTGCAAGTTCAATTAAACATGCACAACACCAGCCAAAGACTGAGGAATTTGTCAAGCCAGTTGGATGTTTTGCAAGTTCAATTGAACCATCTACCAAGAATCATGGAGGTTCAGACCAACAATCAATCCACTTTGGAATTTGGAGTGATTGTTGAAGACGATGTTGATGAGAGTGAGGAAAAGCCGATGTTTGAAGGATGTGGTATT
Organism: Medicago ruthenica; assembly: GCA_018208015.1. Taxonomy (NCBI): domain Eukaryota; kingdom Viridiplantae; phylum Streptophyta; class Magnoliopsida; order Fabales; family Fabaceae; genus Medicago; species Medicago ruthenica. The sequence goes on along the minus strand of CM031377.1, from coordinate 35,437,598 downwards.
AGGGAATTTGAAGAAGAAATAGAAATACCACACACCATCATAGAACTTCCTCAAGAAATGTCAGATTCTGAAGAAGACATAGCTGTTGATAGTGATGAAGTAATGGTTATTGAGAAGACGAAACAGTTTCTTAACAAGGAAGAAACTTGTGCAAAGGAGGGGGTGATCGTGAGCAAGGCCGAATTTGATTTGGTAATAGATAGTATTTGTTCCTTGCTCACCATAGTATGGATAGGGAGGTATTGGACTCCACATCAGCTATGCTTAAAGTTCATGGAATTCCTCCCGCAGCAAAGGGATACAAGAGCTGATGTGCGCTCCGTCTCGTATTGGCCACCCTAACGGAAAAGGCGTCGAGCTAACGACGTAAAACAAGCGCTTGTTGGGAGGCAACCCAACTTTGTAAGTTTTTCATGCTTTATTTACTGCTTTTTAGTAACTGTAGGTGATGCTGAAATTGGCAAGTCTTTTGAATGCTGCATTTTTGAAATTCTGCTATCTGTCATTTTCGTTGAGCGAGATATACTTCGCTGAGCGAAAATTACTGATAAGCTCTTTAAACAGCAAAGTAACAGATGCATGATAATGATTATGATAGAAATTGTTTGATTGTGCAAAGCCAAGTTAATTGTTTCTTGCTTTTCTATGTGTGTACTTGAATTTAATACGAGTACTTTGCATAAAATTTATCTCATACAGTTTTACGTGATAACATGCTTATATGTGAACCACTTAGAACTAGCCAAAAATGTGAGGAATCCTCAACCATTGTATATATATATGCAGGAGACCGGCATTTTAGTTTAACTCGATTGTTTTATGTTAAATCTGATAGTTGTTTTAATTTGTATGAAAGCACTGATATGATCAAGGCATTTTTTGAAATTGAGTATAAACACTTGACCACAAAAAGCCTACCCGTGAGAAGTGAGTATCTGATAACCCCATTTGAGCCTAAATGAATCAGAATTTCTAACTATGAACTGCCAATTCATAAGCAATGCTTAGTGAATTTGCCTGAGTTTTTCAAAGTCCAGTTCATAGTTAACTCTTTATTAAATTCTGATATTTGCTTTCTTTTGAACCCTTATCCATCGTGTTTATTGACCTTTGCCAAAATGATAAAGGAACATTCGATTAGGGTTTCATTGAACTAAGTTGGGGAGAAAGGGAGGTTGTGAATGTTAAGTGAATGGTGAATTATGTAATTGATCTTGACAACAAGAAAAAGAAAAAAAAAGAAAGAAAAGCAAACCAAGAAAAAAGAAAAGAAAAAAAAATAGAAAAAGGTTTGCAATAAAAAGAAAAAAAGTTGTCAAGATCAATCAAAGAAAAGAAAAATTGTTTATTCACCAAAAGAGTTGTATTTGAATAAGAAGGAGTTGTGTAAATAGAATGAATGTTCCTCTTGCTTGGCCTTTTGAATCCATATTTCCCACATATGTAACCAAGCCAAATTACAACCCTTAAAGACCTTGTGATCATTTGCTTTTGTGCTTTTAGAAATGATAATTAGATTGACGCATAATTTGATCGGAATGTTAGCATAATTGCCGGATGAGTGTTCATAACCCTCACATCATGAGTTCAATTTGTTATATTAACTTCTAAAGAAGTGTGTTAAGTGTGGTTCATAGATAATTATGTTATTACCTTGCATTGTATGATGTGAATTTTATGTTTAGGACTTATGTTATATTCTTTGTATATATCTAGATTAATGAGAAACTGTATACTTGCCCGCGCAATCCGCATTTGAATTTTGCATCTGAAATCTTTTCATTTCTTTGCATGTATTCTAAAAATGTCCAAAGCCTTGTTTTCCTTGTTTTTCCATTTTGTTTGAGTCCTTTGTTTGAGGACAAACAAAGATTTAAGTTGGGGAGTGTGTTAAGTGCCTAAAATGAGTTAAAATACATATTTAATTTAGGCACTTAGATAGCTTGTTTTGCAAGTTATCATAGGAAAAGCATAGAAATTTATGATTAAATGCCCAATTATGCTTTTACTACTTTCCCCATCCAATTGTGCAGGAAAATACAAGCCAGGACTTGATTTGAGCAAAGAATTCATGAAGTGAAGCATGCATACTTTCGCCCAGCGAGACATAGGCGATCAATTGGCGAAGATAGGCAGAGACTTCATCTGGAACAGTGGACTTGATTTCGCTGAGCGATGATCTTCATCGCTCAGCGAAATCAGGGGCGGTTTAAAGGACACTTGAAGACGTGGCTGAAAACCACTGGCACTTTCAGCAAGTTTCGCCGAGCGAAAATATGATCGCTTAGCGAAATTGTATTTAACAACTTTTTGTATTTAAGCTTTGTTTTCAGTTTTTCTTAGAGAGACCCAGTAGTTGCTTTTTAGAATAGATATAGAATATTTTAGGTTAGCTTTTAGACAAGAAACAAGGGCTAGAAGCTTTGATCTTCAAGGAGCAAAGGAGATTGGATTGTGAAATCAACCAAAAGACTTTGGGAAATCAAGAACTTGGGTTTGTATTTTCTTTTCTCTACTCTTTTGTAAAGTTCTCATGAAAATGAGTAACTAAACTTCCCTTTGTTGGGATTGGATGAACTCTTTCTAGCTTAGATGTAATAGTTTGATTATGCAATATATATGGTTTTAGCTATTTATGTGAATTTGAGTTTTTCTTGCCATTCATTGTCATGTTTTGATTTAAAATGTTATTGACGAATGCTTTTAAATCTTTGGTGAGAATAATCTCTATCAAAATAAGAAAATCTAGAAATGGATTTGGGTTTTGATAATCGCATATAGTGTCGGAACTTAAAGCTTTCGTATCGTTTGATAGGTTGGGAAATCGTCTATGAAACGATACGATCGATCTCGCGACGTCATTGCGGACACGGATGACGTTGTCGAGCGATACGTGGTAATTTCGCTAAAACGCTAAAACTCATATGCACGATCTTTAGATTACATTCGACGTTAGATCGAGGAAATCCAATCTCAACGCTTTTATACCTTAGTTTTTGTCGTCTTTATTTTCCGCATTTATACATTCCATTAGTTTATGTACAAACCATTTGTAAAAACCCTTTTGGCTCAAAACGATAGCGATTGTTGAACGGTTCAGAATAGCGCACTAATCCCTGTGGAGACGATACAAAAATACTTACCTCGTTTGATGTTTAAATACTACTTCATCAGAGACCTGAGTATTTTTCTTACAATTTTCTCATCAGACATTTTCTCTCCAAGAGAATCAAATGAGTTAGCCATATCCAGAACATTCATGTAAAAATCTTGTATGCTCTCATCCTCCAACATTCTAAGATTCTCAAACTTGGTGGTGAGAAGTTGAAGTCTGGACAACTTTACCTTTGAAGTGCCTTCATGAGTAGTCTTGAGAATCTCCCAGGAATCCTTGGCTATAGTGCACTGCTTGATCAGTCTGAACATGTTCTTGTCCACTCCATTGAATAGAGCATTCAAAGCTTTAGAGTTTCCAAGAGCCAATTCATCTTCATCCTTGGACCATTCTTCCTCTGGTTTCAACACAGTAGTCTTCTTTCCATCTTTGTCCAGCACAACAGGATGTTCCCAACCCTTCAAAACAGCTTTCCAGGTCTTACTGTCTATAGATTTCAGGAAAGCACTCATACGAGATTTCCAATACTCATAGTTGGAACCATCCAACAGAGGTGGTCTGTTCACAAATCCTCCTTCCTTGTCCATTATGCCAGAAAAACCTTCCCTGGAGCTCACCCTAAAATAGGCAGGGTGCCTGCTCTGATGCCAATTGAAATTCTGGCAAGTCCTGAGTCTGAACCGTAAAACAGAGCTAAACAGAGTACTTAAAACAGTGGTTCAGAAGCAGCAAAATAAAAGACAGAAAGTAAAAAACACAGATGATTTGTTAACCCAGTTCGGTGACAAACACACCTACGTCTGGAGGCTACCAAGCCAGGAAGTAAATCCACTAAAATAGTATCAATTCGAACTACTGTGTAAACAGCCCCTGTTTTTCACAGCCTTCTCACTTAATCACTACCCGTGGAATTTCTACCTAGTAACTCCTAGATATAAGAACCCCTCTTACTTCCTACTCAAGCAATCACTGCCCCAGAGATTCTAAACTCTAAACAACCAAGAATGAAGACACACTTCAAAACATCAAAGTCACTTTTGCTTAAAAGCTTTAAGTGAATTACAACTCAATAAACCTAAACCAACTCTAACAGATGAGTGGTGTACAGAACAAAGCACAAAGCTCACAGACTCAAAACCTAAGTATGACTCTCTCTATAATAACTTCTGTTTTGATGTCAATTCTTCAACAACAGCGTCCTCTTTTTATAGCTTCAGCAGCAACCATAATTCTGAACCAAATAATCTTCAAAAGATATAATCCCAGAATTCTTTAGAAGAAAATAGAAGCAATTATATTTCTGAAATATATTTTCCAAAGATTCCTTTGAAAATATATTCATAAATAAAAGAAACCAATCTTCAACAAGATCTTCACGCAAATTAAACTTCCTTCTAGAAACAAAGCTTGGAGAATTCTTCAATTAAATCTTCAAAAGATCACATGAGAAAATACACAGAACGCATAGAACTAGCTTCTGAAGGTACTTCTGAAGTATGCGTCTGAACAATTCAGCTTCTGAAGGTTGCTTCTGAAGGTCAGCTTCTGAAGTACTGTTCAGCGTCTAAACATCAGCTTCTGAAGGTTCAGCGTCTGAAGTACTATTCCAGCTTCTGAAGACCCAGCTTCTGAAGACATACATATTGAGATTTCAGCTTCTGACCCAGCTTCTGAAGACGCAAAACTGCTTGTATATTTGATTTTAGCAAAACATGAAGCCAACAACCAAATATCCAACTTCCTGTATGATAGTGGAAAATACTTCTCTAGTATCACCTCCTTAAAGTTCACCTAATTCACTTCCACTTCATTAGCTAACATTCTGCGCTGGGTGGATTCCCACTAGTCTTCCACTGCGCCTCTGAATTGGTTTGTGGCATACACCACCTTATCAGCTTCTGAACACTCAGCCATCTGGAAGATCTTTTCCATTTGTTTAAGCCATCTCTTGGCTTCCTGAGGATCGCCCTTTCCATTGAACTCGGGAGGGTGACTTCGATTAAACTCCCGGAAGGCTGGATTACCAACAACTGGAGGCGGTGGGGGCTGCTGATGGAAACCTTGCCCCTGATGCATCATTTCCATCCATTGATGCTGAGATTGGGCCTGTTGTTGCACTTGGTGTTGCATCATCTGCATCATCTGTTGATGCTGTAATGCGTTCTGAGCCTGTTGCTCCTGATACTGCTGCAACGCTCGTTGCTGCTGCATCATTTGAGCCCAAAAATTCACGTTAGGGTCTCCTTCTTCCTCATTAGCCTGATTGACTCTAGGCCTTCCTGGTCCCCTTCGTCTCCCAGACATCTTATCCTAGTTGTCATATACAAGTCAAAGTGATCAGGTTTAACCATATATAACATTTAGAATAATGTCCTGGATCCAAATGGTCCACATACTTGGATTGTAATTTTAATGACCCAAGGCACGATCTGAATCGACCTGCTCTGATACCAAATTATAACACCCATATAAAGATTTCCTAGGATCTTATACGAGTATTAAAATTTTGTACTAGATACATTAATTACAATACAGAAATTTTAACTGATTATGATACTTCACATAAGTATCAATACATTTGTCTCTTATACAACATCTCTAATATAATACAACATTATACAAAACTGAGCACATAGACATTCATGATCTACTAAAACCAGCACGATCAGTCCAAAGCTTTCTCCTTACCCTTGCGTCGTGCCACCTGCGAACCTGCACCAGAAGGAATGGGATGAGACATAATGTCTCAGTGAGCTCCAGCCCAACCTACTGTTGGCAACCTCGGGAACCTAGGGTCGCCATGCACTAACCATCGGCAATCTCGGGGATAACCTATAATCGTCGTTAGTCTCTACATATCTCGCGATCAAAGGAAAACTAGAATCGCTATATGTCTCTATCATAATCTTATCATATACAAAATCTCATATTTAGTGATCGAGGGGTAAAACTATGATCACTTTTGATAACTGTTATCTCATGACTACTCTGTCACTCCTCATTGTATTTCATATACATATATTTTTCATTATCATTAAGTTAGAAAGTTAGCGTTGAACATACAATGATTATCTAAGTTCATTTTATGGAATGCCCCCGAGTGGAGTAACCCCGGAGTACATCCCCCTGATAACCGGTGAAAATTCCTATCTGAGGCTAATCATCGGACTCCTCTTATCGTTGTGTGGACAACCCTCTCAAAGAAGTCCCATCCGGCATAATCCGGAGCCTGCTGGACACAACTTATACCTTACATGTGGACAACCCTCTCGGAGCCTGATGGACACGTTTAACTTTATACTTTAATTCTTGACTTTATTACTCATATGCATATCTGATACATTACTCTATTCATGTGCATATCTAATGCATTCGTCAAGTGTATAATCACGTACTACTTAACCCATAATATAAGGTTTTTAAGCTTATCGTTCTCATAAGCCTCTTTCTTAGTTGGAAATCTAAATCCTTAAGCTTATCTGAAGCTTTGAATGTTGTAACATTCCTTGTGCTTTCGTACATAAATTGTGTACATCTCATCTTGCTATCGTAGCATAGGATCTAGACATATCGTTATCATATGTCGTACTTAGGGCTTACTATCCCACTTATAATCATTTCCAGTTCATCTACCCTTTATTCTAGCATTTCCCATACATTGCCTATTCCTTGCTCCTTTATGATTTCGTCCGTTGTAGGCCTTTAGGATGAGTTAAAATGGTGTCCTTTGATTCTTTAAAGTTTTTGGAGAAAACAGTTGCGAAAAACCTCGCTTAAACGCGCTGGATCACCCGAAACAGCTCAGTTGACCAAGCTGTTTCTGGTGAGCGCGCTGTAGCGACCCAGTGCCGTGCCAGAACAAGCCTGCTCGCTGCAGGGAGCTTGACAGTCCAGAAATTGTTCAAAAATTGAATTTTTCACCATTTTAGCTCAATCCAACTTACCCAACCATCCCAATGATATTAGGAATGATTTTCTATTGCTATTAAGCAGTTTTAAACATGATTGAGCAAGGAATTGACATGTATTAGAGATTAGGGTACAAAACATTAATTTAGCATAAGATGAAAATACACACTCCAACTCACTCATGGTGGGTTCTAAAACCCTAGGGAGCTCACCTAGTACTTGTAATGATCTTGTAAGCTTCAATCACCGAACCCTAGCTTGATATTCTTCCTCTTTACTTGATTCTTCCTTGGTTTTCTCTTGCTCCTAGTTCCCAAAGTTAGATTACTTGTGATCCAAGAAGTTTGGAAAGAAAGAAAATGATGGATGGTGGCAAAGGAGAGGATGGGGCGTGAGCTAGAGAGAGGGAGAGAGAGAAATCAGCTTTGTAGTGAGAGAAGGAAAGTGGAAAATGAACAAACGTTTGCCTTATGTTCCTATTTAAAGCCCTTCTCTCACACAATTACAATTATGCCCTTGCTTGCTCGAACTTATATGATACTAATAAAAGTTACGTCTAAGCCGGATGTTACATGAAGCATCACAAATTCTAAGTTACTTTGACAATTTAATACAATTCAAAAAAGTAATTAATATCAATATAGATTCATTGTCTCTATAACTATTGTAAGAGTTACCTAAAAAAAAACTATTGTAAGAGTTACTGTAATTCTTAATTCTTTAGACATTAAATTTCATAAATTCAACCATTGAATTAATACTTCCTCTATCTCTAAATAAAAGTCGTTTAAGGTTTTTGTACAATTTTTAAGAAAATAATTAATTGTGTTGATTTCAATGGTAAAATTATTGTCATTTACTAAAATACCCTTATTAATTGTAGTTAGTTGAGTTGTTAAGTTGGATGAAATTCAATAAATGAGAGTATAATTGTGAAAAAATAAAAATAAATGATGTATTAGTATTCAAAAGTGATAATTATTTTGAGATAGAGAAAAAATAATAAAGAGATAGTTATTTTGAGACGGACGGAGTAATTCTTATCGAGTAGATCAATCTATAAAGTTCAGGCTTCATAGAAGTTACATAAACAAGTCTCTGTTTGTATTACTGGAATTTTCTCATTCTTAATTAGTGAGCTTAAAGTTCATACTTCGACTCTGTTTGGTAAAAATTGTGGATAACTGATAAGCTAACTGATAGCTGATGGATGATAGCTTATAGCTGATGGTTGTTGACTGATACTCCCTCTGTTCCTTTTTAAGTGTTGTTTTGGAATATTAACACCAAATTAGCGAAGCGTATTTTTGCACATTTACTTCCTATTATACCCTTACTTTAATCCACCAATATATTCCTTTTTTTTGCACACATTTTCTCTTTCCAATAAATTTAATATGTTATCTTTATCTAGTAACAAACAATTGTTAGTTACTATCTTTTTTTGTACCAACAAATTCCTATTTTTTTGCACACTTTGTCTCTCATAACAAACAATTGTCAATTTTAAGATAACAAGAAACAAACTTTGTTTTAAAAAAAAAACAAACAAACTTTGTTTAAAAAAACAAACTTTAGTTTTCCAAATATATAACATTAATTAGTTTTATTGAAAAAGATAAGAGTAATTGACAAAGGGTATAATTGACAAATCGTAACCTTAAAATACCAAAAGGACAGTTAAATAGAAACACTAAATCCGCACTCAAACGACACTTAAAAAGGAACAGAGAGAGTAGTTGATAAGCTAGTTAAAGTGTTTGGTAAAATTAAAGGTTCAACTAGCTGATAAATGTAAATTGACATAAAAGGACATTTTTTATTTATAATACTTTTTTTAGAGGTCATAAATATTTAAGATATTTAGTCATTTAAATTTATTATTTTAATCAATATATATTTTCGGTTGAAATTTTGTTTTTTTTTTAATTTCATTCAGTTTGTATACTTTATGAATGAATGAAGTATAAAATTTTATTTTATAGAAAAAGTACAAATAATCTATCAATAGGATTAAAAATGATAAAACAAAAAAAGTTTTAAAAGAATAGCAAAAAAAACAAAATACGTAATCTATATATCTATAATATATATAAAAAAAAAATTTGCTAAATATATATATATATATATATATATATATATATATATATATATATATATATATATATATATATATATATAAAGAAAATAACCTCTTTCAGTTCTTTTGGACTGGTTTTTTCTCTTTCCAAAAATGTCCTCTATTTTCAATACAAATAACACAAGTAACAAATAGATAAGAATAAACTCAAATATTAAAAAAAATGTAACAAACACGATATGAATATATATATATATATATATATATATATATATATATATATATATATATATATATATGTGTGTGTGTGTGTGTGTCGTGTTTTTTTTCCTTTATCATTTAAAATGTGTAACAAACTAGATAGAGTATATTTATACTTACTTTTTCATTATACCAATTATATCCTTAAACAACTTTTTCTATAATAAAGATTGTTGTTGCTGTCATTAAAAAAAAGAATTTAGATTATATTTTTTTTTATATTGTTGGTGTCATTGAAATAGATAATCATGGTTAGTTTGGTTTGCTATAACTTGAAAGCTACAAACATTTATATGTCACTACATTAGAATTGTTGGAATATCGATTTGAAACAAGAAGTATGTTCATCTTTTTTAATCGATTGAAAACTAATATAATTGATATTGATTTGAAACAAGAAGCAGTTTCCTCCATGTGATGACGTTGAAACTGCTATCGATTGGGAAGATAATTGATATCGATTGGATATAATTGAATCAGCGGATTGAAGAACTGGAATATAACAAAAAGCAGTGGAATTGGAATATAATTGATATCTATTGGAAAAATAATCGAAAAAAAGAAATAAAAAGAACAAAAACTAGAAGCGGTGGCAGTCGAAGGAGGTCTTGTGAAGAATAGAGGATACGCGCGTTTGATAGTTATGCTATCAGGTTGCTAACTCACCAAAAACTAAGGATAAAAGTAACAAAGGGTGACTAGGATAGGATTAAAAATAGGTTTAAGTTATCATTTTTTATTGGTGCATTAAACGGTGGATTGAATCAGGATATGATAATTTTATCATATCATGTCTTTCTATCTTGTGTACAAAACATGTAACATCCCGCTAATGACTCGAATATTTTTCAGTGTCGAGACGACGTATCAGAGATATTTTAACGAAGGGCAATTCGGTAATTACCGCTCATGGAATTTTTATATATGGCAAAAGCCATTATTTCTTCATTCTTCATCCTTCTTTCTCTCTCTAACATCAATCCTCTCCCTTCTCTCTACCCTCTCACTCGATTTTTCCTCCTTCCCATCTCAATCTTCAGCTAATCATTATTTCACTGGAGGCAAGCATAAATTGGGTGATCCTTGGGTCTTTGGGAGCAAAGGAAAACAAGAAAGAAAGGAAAGGAATGAGATTAGAGTTGAGCAAGCTTGGCAAGGAATCAAGGAAAGAAGAGGAATCAGGCTAGGATTCTGGATTAGGAAGCATGGCAAGCTTTGATCAGACGAATTGAGGTGAGCTCCATTAGATTTGTACCCCTTTTGGGTAGTTTTTAAGGTTTTATGAGGAAAGGAAAATTTCAATGATTTAGGCTTAAATTCTTGATTGTTAGTTTCCCTTTTGTAAATACTTGATATGCTATGATATTTCTAGTCAAAAACCTATCAAATGATGTATATAGACTTTCTGGTTGTGGGATTATGTTAAAACTCATTTTGGAATTTTCTGGAAATGTACAGGGCCTGGCAACACTGGTTTTGTCGTGCCACGATGGCACCTATCGTGCCATGATCATGAAGATCTGGGCACCATCGTGCCACGAGAGTAGCATGTCGTGCCATGACAAAAGCAGAATGTCACCCCCATTTTTTTGAAATGTGTTTTAAGGCCAGAAAACCATCCTCACAGCACCAGAATGACTTTATACATTTAATAATGAAAGAAAAGGGTCATAGACTATCTTGTATTAGCATGAGAGTGGGGTTAGATATTTCATATAACATTGAGGATTAATTCCATCAAGAATCAATGTCAATTATGACGATGGGTAGAGATTATCTATAGGCTTCAAGTAAGATAAGGGGCTTAGTGCCCAACATTTAAGAGAATGGCTTATGAGAACGATAAGCTTAAACCTTATATAGGTTAAGAAATCATGTTTAAGTACTTGAGAATGCATTAGATATTCATATGATTAGAATGGTGTATCAGTTATACATGCGGATACATGAGATGTGAATAAGTTTACAAGTTATATGTATATATATAAAAGAATAATAAGAACAAGTTAATAAAAGGACTAGATGTGTCTCCTGTATTCTCGTTAGTTAGAATACAGGGGGTTCCAGACTAAGCTGGAATGGTGAAGTTACCGTCCGCGAGGGCAGCTACACAACAAAGTCAAGAAAGTTAAATGTGTCTCATGTATTCTCGTTAGTTAGAATACAGGGGGTTCCAGACTAAGCTGGAATGGTGAAGTTACCGTCCGCGAGAGCAGCCACACAAAGGTAAGAGGAGTCCGGTGTTAGCCTGATATGGTAGGAATTTCACTGGTACCAAGGAGAGGTATTTTGGGGTTACTCCACCTGGATGCACTCCATAAAATGAACCAAGATAATGTAGTGTTTGTTCAACGCTAATTTCTAACTTTATGTTATGAAAAAGATGAATATATATATATATATATATATATATATATATATATATATATATTATATACTAAGAGATAAGACAAAGTAGTCACCAGTGAACAGAAAGTGATCATAGGATGTCCCCAGATCACTAAGTATGAGATTATGCATAGGTTCAGCATAAGATAAAGACAAATAGCGATCCTAGTATTACCCTTGATCGCGAAATATGTAGAGACTGACGGCGATCGTAGGTTTCCCCGAGATTGCCAAGAGTTAGTGCATGGCGACCCTAGGTTTCCCCGTGGTTGCCAACAGTAGGTTGGGCTGGAGCTCACTGAGACATTATGTCTCATCCCAATCCTTCTGGTGCAGGTTATTCAGGTAAGCAAGAGGTTCGTGATGAAGTTCTTCAGGAAGACGCTGAATGGAGTGCAGATGCTCGGCTTGTACCAGCTCAGGAGGTTGTCAGACAATTGTATAAGTATATTTTATGGTACTTGATTGGTTGTATAAACGAGCATGTTTGTATTCATTCAGTTGTATTTGTATTAATATTGAAAATTTTAATGTATCCAGTATCAGAATAATACACATGATAAATATTCTAGACAATTTAGTATGGGTGTTACAATTGGTATCAGAGCAGGTCGATTCAGACCGTGCCTTGGGTCATTAAAAATTCAATAAAAGTAGTGGGACCATTGGGTTCCGGATATTGTTCTAAATGTCACATCTAGTTGAGCCTGATCAACTCAATCTAGTATATGACAGTTAGGATAAATGTCTGAGACCTGAATGTGACCGTGGAGGAATGAAGTGTATGAAGAGCGAAGATTAAGGTGACAGAATTTTAAGACGGAATTGGCGAAGAAGTATTCAATGCCAAATGGTGGCCATTAAACCGTGAGGTATCTAAGTCTGTTAATGAAGAAGTTTCAGGAACATAAGAGATACTTAAAGAGTAAAGTGAAAAACCTTAACACAGTTGGACGCGTCATTGAGAGATGTCTCGTCTGAGGAGACATAAGAAGTAAGGAATTATGGAATACTCTAAGGGATAGAGTGTGAAGGATTTGAAGGATTCGCGCACTCAAATCGGATGAGATTTTAACATCCAAACAATTAAGAGACTTGATTATGGATTAAGTAAATTATTTGGGACAGATGAAACTACGGAGTCTGAACTTGCTGGAATTATCGTGCCACGACCCATGCTTCTCGTGCCACAAGAATGACAGTGGAACACTCCTTAAGAAGAGAACATGGTATGCAACCTGAGAACCAAAATGGATGAGTAAGTAGTAATGATAATACCTGTTGCGTATCGAAACGTGTTTTCGGATATGTTCTATTTGGTAAGAAGATTTGAAATAAGCTAAGCTCAACGAGAACTTTACACAAAAATAGGTGGATCAGATTACCTTCCTTATTATGAGTCATTGAGATGTTTTATACGAGAAACGCAAGCTCAGCAACAAGTAATGAGTCCCCAGAAAAGGATATTGAATGATAAGTTGTTGGATTTTAACGAACTGAGGGATGGACAAAGTTGAAGTCCCTTGATTGGATGAAGAAGACAAGTTTAAGATGACACATGATTATAGTAGACCAGTTTTGAAGGATAATCGGAATCTTAGCCGAGAAATTATGTGAGACTTTATTATACGGAGGATCGTCTTAAATACGAAAGGTTAAGATTGTGGTTAATGTTAAGGAGTTTTATGTTTTCAACTGATGGGTTTTTCCTTCCACCATTATTGTAGAATTGAAAGAGATCGCCTTGTATTGATAAGCTTCCGAAGGCGGTAATAAGGTACAGATTTGGGGTTGTTAAAACTATATGAAGAATTATTCAGATAATAAGATTAGATTTGAATTGTGGATACAGTAACAAGTTACTGGAAGGATCCAATAGGAAATGATAAGTGTTGAAGTTTAAGATTAATTAATCGGGTACTCGAAGAGGCGTAACATATGTTTGGGCTTACAGGAGAGTCAGTAAAAGTTTGAATCTTATCCAGACTGATTGTTTCCGGAGAAACTCGAGGAGCAACCAAGAGATATGGTAAAGTTATGTGGACCTAAGTTGTCTTGGAGAAGGTTATGGATGTGAAATCCTTACGGATAATTATAGAACGAGACTCGATTCATTAGTGGATTCAGTATATGAAAGATGTGAATTTCCAGAAGTCATAGAATGTTTTTAGAAGTTGCCACAAGTGATTGTGTGTGAACTTAAGTTACCTCAGGTATGCTTTTAGTCGGGTTTCTGCAATGTTTTAATGATTATACATGATGAGCTGACCAAGAGATGGTTACAGAATTCAGGATATGGAGAGTAAAGTTAGAACCAGAGTATAAGCTGTTTTGACAGGAGCATTGTTGGGCTCGTAACAGTTGCTGAAAACTGTTTACAGGTTTTGGCGTATTTTCGTGAAAGTAAGTATATGGTTTATGTCCGAAAGGAAACACAAAGTCAGGTGATGACCAATCCGTAAGTTAAGCAGATGGTTTAAGCCACAAGAGAAACAATAATGTAAGACGATTTTGTTATGGTAACTACAAAGTTATAAAGTAAAAAGATTGGTCAAAGAGATTTTATATGGCAATAGTGGTGTATTACTCCAACCTAACTCGAATCGTTAGGAATCAGAGTCGCGCAGCGGAGAAGTAATCTAAGAATGAGTTAGCAAACAATTTAAAGCTGAAGCTTAGAGGACAAGAATGCTTGTGAAGTCCTTATCAGATGTACCGCTGGAAAGGCAATAAGTGCCCAATTATTGAACCACAGAATATCAGTGAGCAGTGACGACTCGAACTTGTTATAAGTTCTAACATGAAATTTCAAAAGTTAAGCCGAGGGATATTTCAAACCTCGAAACTCAAGAGAAATGGAAATCGAAGCAGTTTAAGATTATGTGGTAAGAAATAAGAAGGATGTGTTTCTAGCACAATAAGCCTAGAACAAGGGAAGTCACCGCTAATACGGTAATTTAGCTATTTTTAGCTCAGTAACTTCAAGTGGATTTGAAGAGTAAGTTGAGTCAAAAGGATTAAGCATAAGGCAACATTAGTAAAGGTTGCACTTGCAAGATGATATTTTTGAAATTGTAGCATTGATCAGAAACGACAATGCAGTGGCATATGAGTTTAATCCACGTTGTACCCACGTTATGTCAACCTGTCACATGTATCAGGTTATGTTTAGTATTATGTATACTTATCGGGCAGTGTTTATTGCTACTCAGACAGTAGTGTAATACATTCTTTTTCAGTTATGTGACATGTATAAGTAACTAAGGTACACAGCTAGTTATGTTAAAGTGAGAAGATGCTGATCAGAACAGGTTGGTTGATACCGAACGCGTTTTAGTTAAGAATATTCAAGGACCTTGAACTTGATGTTTAGAAATGAGGAATAAGTTTATGATGCCGATAGAATGTAACCATAATTTACGTTATGGGTTGATGCATACTCAAGATATAAACATGAGTTAAGAGTAAGGAAAAGATCTCCAGTTGATGTGGTAGTGTCTCAAATATGTTTAGATCAAGAATGATGTCCCGTTAGTCGGACAAGGATGATGTGATGTACTATGCACCCGTTAGTAGTGTACATGTACTCAGTCATGTATGTAAACTATGTGCTATGAATTGTACTATATGATAATATGTGAGACGACTTATACCACTCATCACTTGGACTAAACTCCTATGAGTTTTGGATTTATTGGTGTAGAAAATATTTACGCTACGGCTGCAACACAAGAATAAGTTGTGACATAAATGATGGAAGATCATCAAACTCCTAGTAATGAAGAATGATTTCTAAGTTATTAAGATAAGTGACGTCGTAGACTAATTGAAGCGGAACACGAGTAATCTGTAAAATTCCGCGAGCTCTTGAGAATTCCATAGTGGAAGTAATGATAGTGATAAGTAACACATCGAGATGTCAAAAAGAAAAGAGTAGGTGCTAGAGGTGAAACCTCCTGCTTATACTTGGAATAACATATAAAGTTGGAATAGTCCTAGCATTTTATACGTATACACGACATCAGATGCTTTCCAGAGTAGAACAATTTGTTTTTTTCGGAGTTTGAAATAAGTACATATGAAAGATACCGTCATACAAGACGAAAGATAAGGATAGGAATACATGGGAATTAATTGTGGTGCATTAGACCACTAAAAGAGTGGAAATGTTGAGGAAGACTAGATTGACACAATGTCGTCAGGGTAAGATTACGCGGACTATGAAGGAACTTATAAAATTCAGTATAAGTGTCAAAGACTGGACAACTTAAAATTGGATTTGCAAGAAGCGTGTGAACAAGAGGCATAGTCAAGTGAGTCGAGTATTGGTTCAGACAACCGCACGCCTTTTGTGCAATGTGCATAAAACTTTTCAGTTAGAGGAGAGATTATCAAGTATTTTGACTTACAGAGTTGGAAACCATGGCTAAGGAACAGTTCTAACCATCCAAGTATTAATCGTGATGCAAGAGTAATTTACATGTCGGACCCCAGGGTAGCTATGAAATTCTGATAAGCAAGTTGCAAGAAGAATCGGCTAGTAGAGAATATATGGAACAACTAAGCCAGAGGTATGAAGAGTATATTCATTCATAATCTCAGGAGGATTCTAAATTTTGAGGACGAAATTTCTTTAAGGGGGGTGGAGTGTAACATCCTGCTAATGACTCGAATATTTTTCAATGTCGAGACGACGTATCAGAGATATTTTAACGAAGGGCAATTCGGTAATTACTGCTCATGGAATTTTTATATATGGCAAAAGCCATTATTTCTTCATTCTTCATCCTTCTTTCTCTCTCTAACATCAATCCTCTCCCTTCTCTTTACCCTCTCACTCGATTTTTCCTCCTTCCCATCTCAATCTTCAGCTAATCATTATTTCACTGGAGGCAAGCATAAATTGGGTGATCCTTGGGTCTTTGGGAGCAAAGGAAAACAAGAAAGAAAGGAAAGGAATGAGATTAGAGTTGAGCAAGCTTGGCAAGGAATCAAGGAAATAAGAGGAATCAGGCTAGGATTCTGGATTAGGAAGCATGGGAAGCTTTGATCAGACGAATTGAGGTGAGCTCCATTAGATTTGTACCCCTTTTGGGTAGTTTTTAAGGTTTTATGAGGAAAGGAAAATTTCAATAATTTAGGCTTAAATTCTTGATTGTTAGTTTCCCTTTTGTTAATACTTGATATGCTATGATATTTCTAGTCAAAAACCCTATCAAATGATGAATATAGACTTGCTGGTTGTGGGATTATGTTAAAACTCGTTTTGGAATTTTCTGGAAATGTACAGGGCTTGGCAACACTGGTTTCGTCGTGCCACGATGGCACCTATCGTGCCATGATCATGAAGATCTGGGCACCATCGTGCCACGACAAAAGCAGAATGTCACCCCATTTTTTTTAAATGTGTTTTAAGGCCAGAAAACCATCCTCACAGCACCAGAATGTCTTTATGCATTTAGTAATGAAAGAAAAGGGTCATAGACTATCTTGTATTAGCATGAGAGTGGGGTTAGATATTTCATATAACATTGAGGATTAATTCCATCAAGAATCAATGTCAATTATGACGATGGGTAGAGATTACCTATAGGCTTCAGTAAGATAAGGGGCTTAGTGCCCAACATTTAAGAGAATGGCTTATGAGAACGATAAGCTTAAACCTTATATAGGTTAAGAAATCATGTTTAAGTACTTGAGAATGCATTAGATATTCATATGATTAGAATGGTGTATCAGTTATACATGCGGATACATGAGATGAGAATAAGTTTACAAGTTATATGTATATATATAAAAAAGAATAATAAGAACAAGTTAATAAAAGGACTAGATGTGTCTCCTGTATTCTCGTTAGTTAGAATACAGGGGGTTCCAGACTAAGCTGGAATGGTGAAGTTACCGTCCGCGAGGGCAGCCACACAAAGGTAAGAGGAGTCCGGTGTTAGCCTGATATGATAGGAATTTCACCGGTAGCAGGGAGAGGTATTCTGGGGTTACTCCACCTGGATGCACTCCATAAAATGAACCAAGATAATGTATTGTTTGTTCAACGCTAACTTCTAACTTTATGTTATGAAAAAGATGAATATATATATATTATATACTAAGAGATAAGACAAAGTAGTCACCAGTGAACAGAAAGTGATCATAGGATGTCCCCAAATCACTAAGTATGAGATTATGCATAGGTTCAACATAAGATAAAGACAAATAGCGATCCTAGTATTACCCTTGATCGCGAAATATGTAGAGACTAACGGCGATCGTAGGTTTCCCCGAGATTGCCAAGAGTTGGTGCATGGCGACCCTAGGTTTCCCCGTGGTTGCCAACAGTAGGTTGGGCTGGAGCTCACTGAGACATTATGTCTCATCCCAATCCTTCTGGTGCAGGTTATTCAGGTAAGCAAGAGGTTCGTGATGAAGTTCTTTAGGAAGACGCTGAATGGAGTGCAGATGCTCGGCTTGTACCAGCTCAGGAGGTTGTCAGACAATTGTATAAGTATATTTTATGGTACTTGATTGGTTGTATAAACGAGCATGTTTGTATTCATTCAGCTGTATTTGTATTAATATTGAAAATTTTAATGTATCTAGTATCAGAATAATACACATGCTAAATATTCTAGACAATTTAGTATGGGTGTTACAAAACAAGCCCTAATAGCTTCTTAGTAATGATATTGAAATACAAAGAAAAAGAGGCTAACAAGCACACCTTGGCTTGTGTGTTTTTTTTATACAAGACCTTGGCTTATGGTTTTGTATCAACTAAAACTTCCAATGTCTTAGATGTTCTTTAGATGAAGAGAAAGAGACAATATAATTATATATGGTATATTGTGCATCATAGCTAATTATTCAATAAAAATTTAATAAACCTTATTACCTAATTGATAAAAATATAAGGGTTAAATATGTTTTCGGTCCCTACATTTTGCGCAACTTTGAAGAATAGTCCTTACATTTCAAAAAATGTTTTTAAAATCCCCACATTTTTACTCCGTTATCATAAATAGTCTCTGCTGTCAGTTTCTATCCAGTCACCAAACAGAATGGTGATGTGGCAAATTTCTTTTTTAACTTTTTTAATGGATTGGGCCGAACGAAATGGGTCAAATAAGACCCGACCCATGGATCCAAATTTCTTCTTCTTCTTCTTCCTCCTTTTGCGATCTCTCTTCTTTCCCAAAAACTTAATCTTACTCTTCTCTCTTCTAAATCCCTTCCCTTCTCTTCCTCCCTCCTATACTTTCATCCTTCTCTTCTCTCTTCTCTCTAATCCTTCTATTCTCTTCCTCCCTCTCTTCTATCTTTGTTCTTTCTAACAACAACAACAACAACAACAACAAATTCATTAACCCTACACCACCACAATCAAACATTTATCAATGTTTGTTTTTGTTTCATTTCATTCATAATCATATAAAGAACAACACAGTTGTTGTTACTGGATCAGATTTTCAATATCAGGATT
This sequence comes from Medicago ruthenica, assembly GCA_018208015.1. Classification (NCBI taxonomy): domain Eukaryota; kingdom Viridiplantae; phylum Streptophyta; class Magnoliopsida; order Fabales; family Fabaceae; genus Medicago; species Medicago ruthenica. The sequence continues at coordinate 35,418,368 of CM031377.1, read as the reverse complement.
TGTCAATTTGGTACTGAAAATTTGGGGGAAATCATGGAGGAAGGAAGGGAACATGTATATTAGAAGAGAGAAAGAAAGTGAGGGAGACAAAAACGATGATGATGATTAATCTGGGTTAACCCAGTTTTACTTTTTTTATTTTTTAATTTCTGATTTTTTATGATGTTGAACCGCCTATGAAGATGATGTTGCTTTTTTATTTCCGATTTACCCCGAAAAAGAGTTTAGCAATTTGGAAGGATTATGTTGATGAATATTTGTGTCGTTGATGTGTTGTTATCGTTGGTGTGTTGTTGTTGTTGTGTTGTTGTTCTTGTGTTGATTATCAAGATGAACATAAGAGAGAAATATATGAAGAAGATGAAGAATTTGTTGTTGTTGTTGTTGTTGATTTTAAAATGAATTTGTTTTTCTTAAATAATTGTTAATTAATAACAAAAAACTGCCGAAAAATTCTTATTTTAATTGTATTTTGATATTAATGAATTAATTTAACTACAAATTAACACTAATCATTTTATTAATTGACATTCATTCAATGTGTGGGACCTATTACGGCCACATATACATCCATGTGTATCTGATTTTTGGCCACATCATAAAAAATATCGGGCCCACTTGATGTCACATCAGCATCCTATTAGTAAATTGACAGCGGGGACTATTTATGATAACGGAGTAACAATGTGGGAATTTTAAAAACATTTTTTGAAATGTATGGACTATTCTTCAAAGTCGCGCAAAATGTAAGGACCAAAAACATATTTAACCCAAAATATAATTAATATATTTTAAAATATAATATTAAATAAAATATCCGAAGAGGACAAACACAATTTGACCCTATAGTTTGTAAAAAAAAACTGTATGCCTGTGAAGTAATTTTATTCATTGATTATTTAATCATTTTCCATACACACAAAAACAAAGCCTAAGGCGCTTTGTCTCATTACACACATGCATATGGTATATAGTTATAATGAAAATTGCTCATTCAATTAATTAATGAGATCCATCTAACATTGTTTACAACTTTCATTGTAATCATCGCAACTACACTGTTTAAGATGTTTGCAAGTACACTTTTTGCAGGTTGATTCGCAGGTTTCTACAATATCTACACATTGGCATACAATAGGAATCCCTGGACTAATGTACCATAAAACATCATGACAGCACCTGGTGGTTGTCGACTTGACATCATTGGAGGAGATCACTTGAATGATGGAAGATGTTGGATCGAATAAACGAGCATCAATCGTTGCAATGAAGCTTAAGAGGAAAAGCAACATAGCTAACTTTATCATTGCCATCTTCTTCATCTCTTTGCATTCTGAAGAGCCAATCATGTATGGCTGATCTATTTATAATGAAGTGCCATAAGGGTCTTGTTTAATTCAATTCTTGTGAAGAGCCAATTAATCTTGTTTGGCTCTTTTTATAATTATAATGGAGTGCGATATGGGTTAAGGGTCTTTGAATCGAATAAAATAGAATGATAATGCTATTTTTATACAAGTTTCATCTTCATATTTTTATTGTTTGTTTATTTCCATTTAATATTTTATTATGTTTATTGAGTAAACAAATTTTAATGGTGATTTTATGAACTATTTCTTTTAAGAATTGTAGAACCAAATATTCATTTAAAAAAACAATGATAAATTTTAGTGACAGACGTAACTGTAGGTAGAGGTCAAGGGTCTTCTAGGAATTACCTACGGTTTCGACCGTAGATAAAGGTCGGAAATATTAAGTAAGCTCGAGATTTGCCTACGGATTTGAGCCTTATAGTGACAGCTTTTACCTGTCGCTAGAAGTCAAATTTTTGGTAATCTGGTGTGCTATAGTCACACTATGCCTAGAGGTGGATTCGTCCCTTCCCAAAAGATGGAAGGATTCAACGAATAATGCAGGTTCGACAAAAGCAAGATTTGAAATGTTGAATGAACGTCGAACCACACACATTTCGCTAGAATATATTTGGTGGAAGGGTATCTGTAACAAATGTGGCCCTTATCAAGTTCGATAATTATAAGGCAACAAAAGGAAAAGCTGAATTGTGTGTATGTCAATTTCAAATGTGATTTTTGCCAAAATTAGTTTAGCATTAAAGGTAAGTGCCACGATCCTGATATCACCAAAATAACTATTCATTTTATTTTATTTATTATAAGAGTTCTTACTAGAGGACAAATGGTCAAGTCCCCGTGAGCTTAGCTCACTTGGTAAGGGATAATGAATAATATATGCAGGGGTTGAGGTTCGAACTCCGGACACCCTACTTATTCACCTTTAAGGTGAATTTCTCTAACTGCTAGGCTACTTGACAAAAAAAAAAAGGACAAATGGTCAATTACTTAATTTTTGAAGTCTACTCTTAAACCAGAAACTTATTGAAGCTTTCCAGAGGTTTGTTTTCTATGTTTTTGAATTTAAGAAATCTATTTCTTATCATGATTTCAATTCAAGCAATTTCTTTCATTGATTTTTATTCACAATTTAGGTTTCAAGCATTTTATTTTCTGCATTCAAAGTTATTTTATTTAAAGCATTTAAACTCGCACAAATTTTTTAATTTCAAGTCTTTAAATTCAGTTGTCTTTATATTCAAGCTAATTAATTAGTTAATTGACTCTTTAATCCTTCTCAACCACCCGAATTTACTTCGGGATTTTTTCAAACTATTCCACAACATGTGAGTCTACTTTTTATTTTTTTTGAAGGAATGTGAGTCTACTTATTGACTTCTTCGAATTCTTACAATCACATTGATTAAAATTTAAACATTTAATTTTATTGCATAATTGGTTTACTTTCTTAGATTAAAAACACACACTAAACATATTGACATGCCTCGTGGGACAAGTTTAGAGTAACTTGTGTGTGTAAATTGTGTTTATTTTACAATATAATTATTATAAGTTTACAAGTCTTTATTAAGAAGTGGAAGAAATCATCAACTTGAGTCTTTTAATAATTATGGAAGTAAAGATAACATGTGTAGAGCTTTAGAACTTACAATTTTGGTTTATAAAGCCCTAAAATTGAATTTAGTTATAAATATATAATGTGGCAAATTAGTTATAAATGTTTATACAGTTCAGTTAGTTAATATGAGGGTCTTATTAGTGGCGGAGGAGCATAAGGGCCAAGGTGGGCCATGGTCCACCCCCGAAAAAAATTCCTATAGAGGAAAGTACAAAAACACCCTTGCCTTTAAAAAAAGTTCCATGTCAGCCCACCCAACCTATTCAACTCCTTTGTTTGTGTAACGGTGTAACACCCCTTTCGCCACTGCTTCTCACTCTCTGTCTCGCAGCCCATTCTCTTCACCCGCCCAGCTCCGACCGACGATCCTACCACTCCACCCAGCCGGCAAGAGGTTGTTGTTTGTTCTTATTTGATTGCTAATCTTATTAAGATTGATTGTTATTAGTTTTTTTTTATTGCTAATATGCTACTAAGATTGATTGTTGATGTTTGTTCTTGTTGATTTGCTACTAAGATTTGTTGTTACTAATAATAGAACCTCTATGGTAAGGGTGATTCGCTACTCATCATCTTTACTAAGTTAAAATACTATGGTGTTGTGTTGTTTGTGCAAATTTTTATTATAAAGGGATTGCTCGTAAATGAAAATATTTTTTCATCCTAAATGACTTTTTGATTAGGGCCCCTTCAATAGAGTAGTTTGTTAAACAAAATTATCCTGATTGCTTTTGTTGTGACATACCTATTCTTTTACATCTTCTGTACTGATGTAACCAAAACTGATTTTTCGATACAAAGGAATACATTTAAAGTTTCTTTTACGAATTAGTGTAACATATAGAATTAAAGGATATATGAAGAGGAAAAAAAAATGTAAGTAAACAGTAAATTGGTTTGTATACACCAACAGACTAAGGACAAAGGAACTAAGTTGATCCAGAACTAATAACAACAGTTGGAAAGAAAGACATATAACATACCATAGAGAATAAAGGCATTGTAATTTTTTTTAAATGTATAAATCGCATTTTGCAAGTAAAGATGAATAGTAGAAAAATTAATCATTTTTTGAAGATTACGTGGATGTGTTTTAATGATCAACTATGTGTTTAGTGCTTACAACATAAACGTTTATTTTGATGGCCCACCTACAATTTTTTTTCCCGCTCCACCACTGAGTCTTATATATTTTTTCCATGATCCAAATTCGAACCTTAACCTCGATATAACTTGATTTTGATTGTTGAGTATTTTTGTCCTTGACAACATTCGAACTATGAACTTTTAATTTCTTAACTTCTTTAACTCCTTAACCGTATGCAACCAAGTGAACTATCCTCTCCCTGACTATAAAATTTGCTCTTAATCACTGAAAATGACGGTTGTTTCAAACTATGACACTTGTGATTTAACAAAATACTTTGCAATTGAAATAATTTAAAGCACAACTAAATAATTACAAAGGCAAATTAAAAATAAAATTAGAAGGTAGTTAAAGAAAGACTTTAACCCTACAGTTTGTAAAAAAAACAAACTGCAAGATCAAGTGGTAGTTTTATTTTATTGATAATTTATTCATTTCCATACACAAAACACAAAGCCTAAGGAACTTTGTCTCTCATCACATGCATATGGTAGGTACATAGTTATACTCAAACTTAGTGGGCTCCAACATTGAAGTAGCTACATGGTTCATAGCAGAAGTCAGTGGTATCAGTGCAACGGCACTGTGGAGGAAAAGATCTAGTGCAAAGGCAACTTTTGCAAGCTGAGTGACATTTTTCTCCAATATCAGCACAGTGACACTGAGGAGGGATTGATTTTGTGCAAGGGCAGCTATTACAGCATGCTGTTGTTGTGGATTTGACATCGTAAGTAACTTCACCATTTGAGATCAGTTGAGTTATGAAGGATGTTGGATCGAAACGAGCATCAACAACAGTTGAAGTGAAGCCTAAAAGGAAAACCAACAAAGCTAACTTCATCATTGCCTTCTTGTTCAACTCCATATTCTTACCTATCTCAATCTCTCTTTTTATATATGTATCTTTGTTTGCCTTGTGAGGAGACATGCAGATACATACGCGGCTATTTATAGTGTGTAACCAGGGGTTATATATGTCTTTTTGTGTTCTTCTATTAATTTTTTTTTAAGATATACATTCATCATCACATGCTTATCGAAATAATTATTATTTTGATATAAAAGAGGACCAAAGGACATGTGCCTTACAATTAATGTTACGATTATAATAATGTTTATAGACGTTTTTGACAAGAATGATCATCCAAAAGGTTAAAATGATATAAGTTACATTTCCTAATATGACAACAAATTGAAGACCGACAAGCTAACAGTAACAAGCTACTCTAGTCTCTAGTTAGTAATAGTTACTCACGGGAGGCATCATTATTGTGGAAGGATTTTTGCTCTATTGATAGCCAATCAAATTGGTTTTCGATTGTGGTTATTAAGAAATTGAGAAATGAAAGGTTAACTAGATTGTGGGATGGTTGGATTGGACAGAAACCACTTTGTTTACATTTTCTTCGCTTGTTTAATATCTCGATTCAAAAAGATTGTAGGTGATGTTGTAATCTTTACACATCAAATATAAGTATTGAGTTATCGTGCCTACATGGATTCGTGCGATATTAAAGGTATCAAACAAATATTATTTTTTAAGTAGAGAGTAGAGTTTGGTTGTTGTTCATAAAATTGTTCAAAAACGGTAAAGGGAAAACAAAATGATAATGAGATGGATTTGACGGGATCAGACATTTTAAACCACTTTTTGATGTATCATCGTGATCAATTGCATTCGTTTAAGTTTTTATTGATATCTTTACATGTCATTCTTCATACATTTTTTCTCCTGACAATTGATGGCAGATCTATCATATCAATTAACTTCTGATTCCCCACCTAGTTAACTTGTATGATAACATTGAGATCTGACAATGGTTTGTGACCATAAACCTAACCCTGTCTATATTCCTAGAAATTAGCATCCACACGAATTATTCTAGATTGTATTTAAAAAATCTTTTCTAAATACTAATTAAACCAAAAGACCATTTTCTGGAGTTGTTGGATCAGTAAAGCATTAAGAACGAGAATAAAGCATCAATATCATGAAGAACTAGAATATACATAATCAAAAGATCTAAAGTAATACATAAGAGTATGGTTAACTACATCTAGTTCCAACAAAAGAGATATTAGCTACACATGGACATGGTAACTTTACAATTCATGAAGAGAGAATAAATTTAATGTTGAAGATGACTCCTCAAGCTTATTCATGTTTTCTCTCCCTCTCTTTGGTCGCTCTCTCTAGTTTTGAGTTTATAAAAATATGAGATATAACTTGTCAAAAAAAAAAAGAATATGAGATATAGATCACCACAAAATAGTTGAGCTTCTATTTATATATTTTGGGTAAGTGGGAAATCTCTTTGCAAATTTATGAATCGCTAAGTGATTTAACTTTTCTTCACCATGAGGTAATTCCAATTGTTTGCCTACGTTTCACTAAATTGCTTTAAAATTGTTTAGCAGAGTGATCACTCCGCTAAGTCATATTTCCTTACTATGAAATCACTTAGTCATTTTGACAACATCTGTTTTTTCTCAGTTTTTTTCTCAACTAATCTTAATTAGCTGGATTTCCTCTTTGGTAGTGATCTTTTAAATAGTCTATAAAAACAAGGATATATGCACAAGTATTACTATATATTCTCATGATTAAATTAAGTATAATACAAAATATGCCTGAATACGGGGAAATCATATTTTTTTTATCAAATTAAGTTGATAAATGCCTATGAAAATACATTACAAAATACGTAAATATAACATTTATCAAATTCTCCCCAATTTATAACTTTGTTTGACTTCAAACAAAAGTTTTTATCAAAAAAATTCAAACATCGTTCAAACATCATTAATGCATAATGTACATTCAAGGATTGTAAACAATCAAACAGGTTAAATAGTTTTCAAACTTGTATTACTTCATTGTAGAATGCAATTTCATGGACGAAAATCACTTTTACAAATCAAAGCATGATCATGAAACAATTGATAATCAAAATCTGATGTCGAAAATTCCAATCAAAAGATAATTATTCAGAATCACAATCCTCCTAAAAGTGTATCACTTAAACATGGTAAGTGTTTCTCTCAATTCGTGCATTGTGCTCATAACAAGTCAATTTTATTAGTCATCTAAGAATATGTGACTACTATGTAATCAATCATGGATCACTAAAGTTTCTTTAGGTTGTAATATGGCTAGACTCTGAAAAATCTTTTTTTCTAGGTATGTGAAAATTCTAAGATTAAGAGAGCATTTATCTTTTACTATATACAATATGTACAAGCCAACTCTCTTTTGTTGCTTCTGTTTAAAAGAAAAACAAAAAGGAGAGAAAAATGAAAAGCTAGTGAAAAGATCCTTGAAAAAAAGACTACGACTATCCATACTAAGATAATTCATACAATTTACTCGTAAAAAAACAGATCCTTTTTGTCAGAATTTCACCGCTTAAAATGAATTAATGGAGAATCTCGGATTCAAATCATGGTCTCTGGTAAAATGTATTTATCAACTGAGTTATGTCTTTCAGAACCATAATAAATTGTTTTATTGAAATTTCATAAACCATAATATGTACTGGTAGTTGATTTGACAATGTAGTTGTAGCATCGCCATTGGGGGACCTAAGGAGTCCTCTAATATTTTATAAGTATAGAATCTCACTATTTTTAGTAAAATACTACATTATTTACTTTTTTTATTAAGTAGCTTAGTGACTTGAATTTCACCTTTTAAGGTGAATGGATGGAGAATTCAAAATTTGAATTATCTCAGCCCCTACATATATAATGCAATGTCCCTGTCAACTGAGAAATCCATTATATTATTAAAAATGGAGAGGATACATCTTTGAACTCTTTCTTTAGTTTCATATTACCTAGATTTACCCTTAAAATATTGGAACCACACTTCATATATATTAAACTTTTGATTAGTTTTTAATTCAAAGAGTCTAACAACAAAAATGGGATACTAAATATGGATAATATGTCTATTGTGGGTTCAAATCCACATTCGAGAAATTTTTTCAAGCTAGAAATTCATTTATGGAAAAAGAAAATAAAAGTTTGGATAGACATAAACCTAACCAGTAGAATAAAAAAGACGGGAAAAGTAAAAAGAAAATTAAAAAAGATCATCACATAAGAATGCCATTTTTATATTCCTGAATATAGTCCTTGTTTGTCACTGCATCCCTCCAAGAACCAACAATAAGCATACTAGAACATGTATTACTATGTTGTTCCTTTATTTGTTTCTTAGCTTGATTCACCGTCAAATATGTAGCATGTAGTTATATTGGATCGTGTACTTGAAGGGGTTCAGTAGTAATACATGGAAATAGATTTAACCGAGATAGACTTTAAATTTGGCTAATGACAAAGGGTCAACTTCTCCTGCCATGCCTAATATCTGCGTGTTTTAAATTAAGCTCAATATAAGAATCTCGACTTCATAATTTATCACAGACCCTAATTTGAGAGTTATCAAATATCCGCAACAACCTTTTTTTTTCCATCTAAATTATACTTACAAGACCATACTAAACTTTTGGTTGATTTTATGGGTCGTGTCTCTAAAGGGTCGTCTTTATATTATGAATGGTCCGTTTACCTAATATGATTGCCTCTTGTGTCATAATTTTGAAATCTGGCTTAATATGTGTAATCTATTTTGGTGTTCCCTCTGTATTATGTGTTTGTCTAGCTCTTTTTGGCATCTGGTTCTAAAGATTCTCTCTAGGGTTTTCTTGTCTTTTATGTATTATCAATCTCACCATTAATATTTTGATTTTCATTCTTTATATTAAAATGCATCACACCATTTTATATTTAATGGTGAGATTGATAACAAATGAGAGACATTAGAAAAAAACACTTAAGACAATATATTCCCTCCTTTTTTAAAAAACATTTTTTGAGAGATCTATGTTCAACAAACCCAAATTTCATACTATTTATTAGTATTGTTTATTTTTTGTCAAAATAAAAAATTGTATTGTTCATTATCCATTGAGTATCGTACGTGACAAAATATTATCTCGTGACTTAAAAAAATAAAAATTGTCTTGTACTATAACCATTGTTTTGTCTTGTACTTATTATTTTACAAATCAAACAAAATATATATATAGATGTTGACTAAGATATACCATATGTAAGCAGTTGTTGATCATAATAACAATATAACAATTAACAATTGAGAGGCCACATTAGCATGATCCTCGTGTCCTGTATTTAATTTCTTCTGGTATCTTTTTGAGAGGATTTCTTCTAGTATCGGTTTTCGTTCTTTTTAACAAATATAGTATTAATTTCCTTTTTTAAAACAAATAGTATCGGTTTCCTATATTTAACAATTGAGATGCCAAATTAGCATGCTCCTCGTGTCCAATATTTAATTCTTCATTATTTTAGGCATATTTAATTGGGTTAAATATTTTTTAGTCCCTATAAATTTGGGACCTTTTAAGTTTAGTCCTTACTTAATTTTTATAGTTTTTTTAGTCCCTATAAAAAATTTCTGCACTCAATATTAGTCCTTACTCAATCCAAATTTGTTTAATTTATTTTGAAACTCTTAAGTTTGTCAACAATTTTTTGGAGGCGTATTAAAAACATTATTAAAAGTTTCTCCGCAAAAAATTATTGCAAAAATTTGATTTTTGCGTCCATATTTTTGTTACTTTTATCTTGAACTTTTGTCGTTTTAAAAAATCATATTTAATTTATTTCATGTTAAAAAATTTAGATTTTAGTAAATGAACCTTTCATAGTGTTCTAAACTTGTCTCAAAAAAATCATTAAAAAATTTAAGAGCTTAAGGATAATTAAACAAACTTTGTTTTAGCAGGGACTAAAATTATAAGTAATTTTTTTTGCAGGGATTAAAAAAACTATTAAAATTAAGTAAGGACTAAACTTAAAAGTTTTCAATTTTACATGGACAAAAACATATTTAACCCTATTTAATTTCCTCTTAGGATCCGTTTCCGTTTCCTTTTTTTTAATAAAAATATTACTTATCGTTGAGGAAAGAAACACAAAATTTCTTTTTAGTAGATATTTTAGTGATAACAAATTTAATTGAACAAAGATCATAGTGATTTTGATAAATTTAGTTATCAAACAAGTTTCTTCGAGTGTTACAAATGATATTACAAATGTACAAATCAAATTGTATCCAAAGAAATATGAATTTGAACATCATAATGGGATAAGAAGGACTTCAGGTTTATTAAAAGTACTTTAGATTGAGATCAGAAGCATCTCAGCAACATTTCATGTTCAAGACAAGATTGATTGTGGAACCAAGAGTTCATATGCAATCTCATCTCAAATAAAGAACAATCAAAATTCTTCAAAGTTAAAAATCAAATCAAATCAGAATGAAGATCATAATGTACTTCAGAATGCTGACTAGGTTGATCAAAATTGCCGTTCATAAGCACATTGTGTAATCAACTTCAAAATTCTGACCAAGTTGATCATAATGAAGTTCTCAAGATCATATTGAAGATCAGATTTAGAATTCGGAAAACACCAAAAGAATAAAGGGAATCAACCTCAAATGTGAGTCAAAAGATCATATTGTGTAACACCCCAAATTTCTTATTATTATATCATAGTAATATTATGATAAATTATTATATGTATGATAATTTTTTATGTGTTTGCCTTTATATGTTTATCATATTAATTCATTTATATTATGTAATTAATATTAAATCTATTTCATTCCTTGTTTTCTAAAAAATATATAAGTTGATTAATGCTCCATTGTTGTTTTTACTTGGATCTTTAATAATTTAACTCATTTTTAGTAACACCAAAAGTGTATTTTTGGGATCAATCGAATATTGTATTGTCGTGTTTGCTCGAATACCTTTTTAAGGTGGACGATATGAGCAACCTCTTGTTCAAATTTTACGATCATATTGTCTATATAACCTTCGAGCATGTCTCCTATTTGGTCTATGAAGACTTTGTTCATCATTCTTTGATAGGTTGCTCTTGTGTTTTTAAGACCAAATGGTGTTATGTTGTAGTAATGATTCCTTCATGAAGGTTGTTTTTTCTTTGTCGATTTTATCCATTGGCATTTGAATATATCTAGAGTATGCATCTGTCAACGATAGTAGTTTAAAAACTGATGAGTTATCTACTATTTTATCTAGGTTAGGAAGGATATGTGTCTTTCGGACAAGCCCTATTAAGATTGGTATAATCAACACACATACACCAATTTGGATTAGATTTTTTTACGAGTACAACATTAGAGAGTCAAGTTGTGTACTTGACCCCATAAATAAACTTTGCCTATAATAGGTATTTTACAGCTTTTTCTGCAGGCTGCGCTTTCTTAGAAGAATGCTTCATACGACGTTGAGATACATTGCTAGAACTAGGAATATTCACTGTCATCTTGTGACAAGAGACTTCAGGATCTATGTCGGGAATGTGAACAATGTTTAAGGCGAATAAATTAGCATTTTCCTTGAGGTATGTGATCCTCTATGCTCAAACTAACTCTAGAAGTTCATTTCTAATCGCCATGTTCTTTGAAGGGTCTTCACTTAATGGAATCAGCTTATAATCACCATCGGGATAAGCCTTATGATTTCCTTATCCATCTGCTATTTCTTCTTCTTCAACTCTTTGTGGTCCATTTTTCTAAACCTGACGTCGATCTCCACCATGTTGGCTTCAGCAGTAGTCTCGACTGGTTTTCTTTTTTCTTTATCCTTTGAAGGAGTTTTGGGCATCGAGACGGTGCTTTGATTTTTTTTTTGCCTCTAGAAAACTTCTTGCAGCTTCAATATCTCTCTGAAGATTGGCGACTATATCATCCTTAGCGTCATATTTGACCTTCAAGTGCATTGTTGAAAAGACAACTCCCCGCTCTGCTAGAGTGAGCCTTCCAATGATACAACTATATGGGCACTTGCGCCTTGATTGTTCTTCTTGCTTCTCCTTCTCCAAAGGTACGAGCAACTCCACGTATACTGATGGACGAAATTGACAAGTGCACCAAATCGTAACAAGTAATAAAGTAGTAAGTTTATCGTTCTCCACATGGATTGTAGTTAAACTTAGCAATTAGTAAAACTTATTTCAAAGAGTTAAATTAAAAGAGAATTGAATAGAGTTGCAGGGTTTAATTGCCATGCCCAATGCAAGATTAGGTTTATGATTCAGATTATTAACGACGATTAGGGAATCCTTGAATACCCCCTTCGTCTTTGTTGGAATTAACTTAGAAAACAATCAGCTATTTGGTGTCTACTCATGATTTACTGAAACTAAGAATTAAAGTCCATTAAAACATCTTACGATAACGTATATTCGAGTTAACCTAGTTGAACTACGACGTTACCCAAATAAGAGAAGAGAAAACGTTAGATTTCAAACTTGAATTTCATTATCATAATGAACAGATAAAGAAATTTGGGTCGTCAATCCTAATTTTCATCTACAGATCAATTTCAAGATTACGATATGGAGATTTCTTTTGAAAAAAACATTAAGAACAGGCAAAGACTAATTTAAATCGAACACAAAGAAAAGCATAACTAAATGAAAAATTTATTAATTTAATCCAACAAATAAGAAGGGGTTCATCTTAGAACCCTAATCAAGAGGTTTAATTGCTCATGGCAACAAACATCATAACAAAACAATAGAAAAACATACCCTAGAGAGAATAAGAGGAGGATGGAGATCCTGCCTCGGAACTCTGATGCTTGACTCTTGCCTTGAACCGTTAGCTTTCTGAATGAAAAATAATGTGTACAATGGTCTCTTATAGCAAATGATTACATAGGGTTTAAGAGAAGAAAACTGAGCTTTTTCCACCGATCCAGCTTGGAAAACAAGCAAACTGCCAATTCTGGCCGCAGCTAGGCGCATGGGTGCATATACCTAGGCCCAGGGGCGCCTGAGGCAGTAGTAAATGCTGCCTCAGGCGCAGGGGAACATTTTCCAGACGTTGGGGCACCTGTGGCAGCCTCTGCTGTGCGATTTCTTGCGTTTTCGTCCCGTTTTCGATCGTTCTTCCATCTGGAAACTCCTAGGAACTTGAAATGAATTTTCTTCACATTGTATTATCTTCAAAAACCTTCTAGGAACCATTGGTCTTCCATTTCATATCCTTGATCCTTCGCGTGATGTTTTGATTTGTCGATTTACATGATTTCTCACTAGAAAACACTCAAAACACCTATGGAGTTGCATGATCTAGGATAAAAGTGAATTACAACGACTTGAGTGAAAACAATACAATATGTTCCTCAAACCATTGACAATCCTCTAACTCGCATCTTATTTGTCCTCAAATGCAAAGTAAAGTACTAAAAACATAGCCAAAAATGTCATATGATGCTCCGTCATCATATACCCATGGTTTAACACTACTCTTGAATTGCTTGTATCAAATACCACATGTACTTAACACATCTTATTTAATAATACCACATGTACTTAACTCATCTTATTTAATAAAATTATTTATCATTAAAAAAAACATTATTGTTATCTTAATATATAAATCATAGGCAGTCTGATAAACACTTTTGCAACCCTAAAATAGCTAACCCTAACCCTAATTTTTGGTTTTGAAAAAAATTTATGAAAAACAATTCCTGCTGAGAGTTGAACCCCAGACCAAGTTCTGGTAGATCACAACCATTACCACTAGATCACTAGAGTTTTTTGTGACTTATAGTTGCTTTCATTTTATTTATCTAGCACAAATGCTAGTTCACTTTAAGTCATTCTCACAACCCTGAATTCCAACATCATTTGAACACGAATTGAACGTCATTCACACACATCATGCGATTCAACTTCATTTTCACCGCCGCCGGTGACCCCAATAACAACATCCCGCCACCGTTGCAACTGCCACTTCAACAACACATGCCATCGTAACTGCCACCGCCGGAAAATCACTTTCTCTCACTGGCTTTCTCTCACCGATTCACACCATCTTTCATCGAATTGACAAAAAATTATGACCAATGTTGATATTGATTGTCTGAATTTTGTTAATTTCGAATCCTTGACATTAGGGTTTGAAAATTATTGATTTTGTTATGTGATTGTGTGAATTTTAGCTTTTTCTTCATTATTCTTTTTTTCATACTAAATGTTAAGTAGTGTTGCTCTAACCCTAATGATTAGCCCTACTTTTTAGTTATAAAAATTTATGAAAAAAACTTCGGATGGGGATCGAACCAGGTACCACATGCTTTCAATTCACAACTCTTACCACCAAGGTACTGATGTTTTTTATGACATGTGATTGTTTCAATGTTGTGTATTCAACACAAATCTCGGGTCCTCTTTCTTTCAATCTCACAATTCCTAAATCATTTCTCACTCACTTTCATCTCTCTCACCATCTTGCAATTGAACCTAATAACCATAACACCACCCTTTTTGCGGACCTAATTAATTTTTATGAAAAAAAAATATGCAAGGAATTGAATCAGATAACACATGAAAATGTCATGTTTTTAAAAGTCACTAACGCCATTGCAATTCCTTTTTTGATAGTAGTTCCTTTTCATTATTAGCGGTTCCTTTTTATTATTATTATTTTTTATTTCAATTACCACGTAACGTTCCTTTTTATTATTTTTTTCTTTCGGTTACTAAATAACAATTCCTTTTCCTTATTTTTTTTCTTTCGATTAACAACTTTTGCGGTTAGGATCAATTTCTTGGTGCTAGCTTTTGTATATATTTTTTCTTTTGATTTGTCATTTTAATTGCAGTCCATCTTTTATTTTTGTTACTTTTTGAGATAGTTTGATAACATAATACTGAATATAACTATAAAAGTAATAATATAGTCATTTGATAGTTATATATGAAGCTATACAAAACATGTGCATCGCACGGGTTAGAGTCTAGTGAATATCATAAGTGGATGTCCATATAACAATTGAATTATTAGGTCATACTATTAACTCATGCATACTATTGTGCTTGTTTCTTAAGTCATTGGTGCTTGTTCCTCAAGTCATTATATTTCTCTATAAATAGAGGTCACATGTAACCTAGTTGTACGTCACAAGAGAATAATATAATACTTCTCTCTTATCTCTTTCTCTACTTCTCTTTATTCTTGTTCATATTTTAATAGTTTCATAACAATTATTGAATATTTTAAGAGGTTATTGTACGCAGTCTCTCGACTAACTTGGAAGGATAGTTCTTTGTTCTTTTACCGATAGTAGGATAATGCTATTTACTTTAAGCATGTTTCTCCATATTTTCTAGCTTTCTAATGGCCGGCTGCCGTTTGTCGATTTACGATACACAAGTATCATGGATAATCTTAAGAAAAATACTAACTTGTACCCTCAGGGCACAAGATAAGGATCTTAAAATAGAATTAAAAAATAAATATGACATTGAATGCACAATTTTCAAAATTAAATTTTTACATTTAGTCTCTTATCTTGTGTCGTAAGTGCACAAGTTAGCAAGACCCTAATCTTTATTGGTATAATTAGATCCGACCTATTTTCCTTTGAATAACTATCGTACTCCCTCGGTCTCTTAATAATAGAGTTTAAAAAAATAATGTATACTAAATAAAATTGTTGAAATAATAAATTTGTCTGAAAAGTGTTTAATTTTATTAAATTGTCCTTTATGTATAAATTTATTTAATGTTGATTTTTTATATTACAAAACAAATGATAGAATTAATAAAGAATATATTCACAAGTCCTAACTCAACTGCCAAAATGCTAAAATTGTTAGGTTAGACGCTATGGTCGGAGTTTATCAAAAGCAAGAGTCGAATCAATGTCAATGGACAACACATTTCACTTGAATAAATTCAGTCATCGTGAATTCAATAGAATTGTGAATTCAATTTTTCAAGCATTTACTTGTTCAAGTAAATTGAAGCATTTTACTTGTTCGGACTCTTCCAATCCTACTGATTAAACATTTAATTGTGTTAACTTTTCTTGTCTAAGACATGCCTGGTGGAACCAATGTAGAGTAACTTGTGTGTAATAATTATTATGAAACTAATGACAACATGTATAGAGTTTTAGAACTTCAAATTTTGGTTTAAAAACCCCTAAAATTTAATTAAGTTATAAATATATAATATGTCAAATCATTTGATATTTATCTAGTTGAGTTAGTCAATATGAGGGTCTCGTTTTTTCCACGACCTCAGTTCAAACCTTAAAACTTGATTTTGAGTGTTATGATAATATTTTCGCCCTTTTCAAGATTTGAATGTTAGACATTTAACTCCTTTAATCTCTTAGCTCGATTCGACCAAATTATTATTCTCCCCACTATTAAATTTGCCCTAAGCTTCTAAAAATGACGGTTGTTTCACAACATGTTACTTTTGATTTAACAAAATACTTTGCAATCGCCATAATTTAAATTAGCAACAGAACTAAATAATCTCAAAGGCAAATTAAAATTAGAAGGTAGTAAAAAAACTTTGACCATACAGTTTGTCAAAAACAAACAGCAAGATCAAGCAGTAATTTTATTTCATTAATAATTTATTCATTTCCATACACAAAAAACAAAGCCTAAGGGACTTTGTCTCTTATCACATGCATATGGTAGTAGATAGTTAAACTCAAACTTAATGAGCTCCACCTTTGGAGTAGTTACATGGTTCATAGCAAAAGTCAGTTACATCAAGGCAACGACACTGTGGAGGAATAGATTTTGTGCAAAGGCAAGTTTTGCAAGCTGAGTGACATGTTTCTCCAATATCAGAACAACGACACTGTGGAGGGATTGATTTTGTGCAAGGGCAGAAATCACAGCATGCTGTTGTTGTGGATTTGACATCATAGGTAGCTTCACCATTGGAGAGCAGTTGAGTGATGAAGGATGTTCGATCGAAACGAGCATCAACCATGGTTGAAGTGAAGCCCAAAAGGAAAACCAACAAAGCTAACTTCATCATTGCCTTCTTGTTCATCATCAACTCCATTCTTACTCTCTTCCTCTCTTGCTCTCTCTTTCTGTAGTATTATATGTATCTTTTTGTGATGTAGGAAACATGCAACTACAATGGGTCAATTTATAGAATGCAAACAGGGGTATATATGTCATTTTCTTTCTTTCTCTCTTCCTTTCTTTCTTCTATTATTTTCTTGAAAAGATACATTCATCTTATGCCTTACAATTTTATGATTATAATAATGTTTATAATATGATTATTATCCCAAAGCTTAAGATGATAAGATTCATTTTCTTATAAACCAACAAATTGAAGACCAACAATTAACAATCTACTACAATAATCAATTGCTTTATTATATTTTTTTTAATATATAAGTAATTAAAAATCAACTTTAATTAGACTATTTTTTAAGTAATTAGAAACGCCCCTAAAATATTATAGCCACTTCAAATATATTAAACTTTAAAAAAAAATCTTTTTCAAACATTAAATAGTGTAATTTTTTTAATATATCAAGTTTGAGTCAGAACTTCAGAAGTTTAATATTTGATTGAAGAGTGATTTGTCTGGTGAGAGACCGATATAGGCAACGGTGACGGAAAGTGCTCCGGTACAGTGACGATGAGTCTTCGCGGTGGAACGAATGGTGTCTGCAGGAACGTTAGCACTCCAACGCTCAAGTCAGTATTGGAACTGAGAAGGAGTGTGTAAAAAATGTGGGAAAAGTGAATCATATCTTGGGGGTGAAGCTAAGTCACCCTTATATAGGTGTGTGTGAGAATAACAGCTTCTGTGAAATACGACGCCTGATCAGGAGGCGGTTAGAGGACACGTATGTCTGATGCACGGGGGCGTGCTTCAGTGAGGTAAGGTGCACTGATGTTGGTGTATTCCTTCAGACGATGTGCGTTAGTCTGGTGGACGTTTGGTCCACGTGTCATCGTTGGATTGGTCTTCTAACCGATCCAGAACAAAGAGTTTTGTCAAAAAATAAATAAAATTAGACTGAAGAGTATCAATACAGTGAGTTAGCCTAAATGTAAGGATATTAATTAAAGCATTTGTTTTAACCCCACTAACAAAATTTTATTTGTAATTTGTTTTTATAAACAAAAAAGACTCCATATAAATACAAAAAGACCTCATATATTAAAATTTGTCTTAAAGCTCCCCGACTATATAGAATTTTTGCGAAAATATTATTTCTACTCTCCATCTATTATTATTATAAAATTCATTTTTCACTAAATTTAATGGTCTACCTTCTAACTATTTTTTAAATGTCTATATTAGACGACATGCCACAAACTTATGAGTTTATCATTTCAAATTGATGCAACATATTATAATATATATATATATATATATATATATATATATATATATATATATATATATATATATATATATATATATATGTTGATCATCACAATTAATTAATAATTCAGAAAAAACTACAATTAGTCGGACTTTAATTCATTCACAAAATTGATTCTCTATTCTAAGATCTCCCACTTGATCATAACAGGTAATAATAAAACAATTGATCTAGAGGCTACACGCATGATCCTCGTGGCCCATATTTAATTTCTCTTCATGTTTAATTAGAATTTTAGTCCTCGTACTATTATTTATTCAGAAAATTGATCCTCCTATTTTAAGATCTCCCAATTTTAGTCCCTCCTACAAATTTTAAATTAAACAAATTGTGATGTGACATATTTTAAATGATATGTCCTACAATATAATAATTTTGAATGATCATCAATCGCGAGTGTAACACCCATATAAAGATTGTCTAGGATCTTATACGAGTATTAAATTTTGTACTGGATGCATTAATTTTACAATACAGAAAATTTAACTGATTATGATACATAACATAATGTATTAATACATCCAACTGATAATACAAAACATCTCTGGTTTATACATCATAATACAACATCTGAATACATGATAACTAGAACAACTAGAAACCAGCACGATCAGTCCAAAGCTTTCTCCTTACCCTTGCTGCGTGCTACCTGTGAACCTGCATCAGAAGGAATGGGATGAGACATAATGTCTCAGTGAGCTCCACCCAACCTACTATTGGCAACCTCGGGGAACCTAGGGTCGCCATGCCTACTGTTGGCAATCTCGGGGAAACCTATGATCGCCAAGCCGTAACTCTACCCATATAGGGTTATTCCTACATGTTCCTGCTAAACTGTGTAGTCATGAAAACTGGACTACAAACTGATAACTCGGTGATCGAGGGGAAACCTAGGATCACCACCTGATAACTGCTACCTGATGTGCGCACCTCGTTTTTTTCCTCGGGAAAAAGACGCGCAAATCCTCCGAGGTCGTCCTCGAACGCTCGGAGGTGCCTTTGTGAAGCCGCCACCAAAGTTTTTGTGTAAAGGGAACGTTGATAAACCCTTAAGTTTTTTTTTGTTGTAAAGGGAAACGATAATAAAACCCTTTTGACGATGAGGATAAGGATTAGGTCATCGCAACCATTGTCGGGTTCGGGAGTCGGTTACGCAAGGGGAAGGTATTAGCACCCCTCACGTCCGTTGTACTCAACGGGAACCTTCTATTTGGTTAAAGCTTGAATTGTTTTTTAATACTTTGCGTGCATGTTTATTTATGTTAAAAATATAATAAAAAGGGGGGGAAAGAGATAAAAACAAACGAAAGAAAGAAAAAAAAGGTTTTTATTATTGTGCTTGACAAGATGTCGATCTTGCTCCTACGTATCTCCCGGTAGTCGGAGAATTCAAAGCGTACGTAGTTCTTTGGTAGAAAAACGTATGTGTGTTGGTTGTTTTTAAATGGACGATGTTTTAACCGAATTCTTGCGATTAAACGTAGCTTGTATGCTCGCACTTGGAGACTTATTAAGCGTTCGTTCGCGAATCACATTAGAATTGTTAAAAGGTACGTCCGTTAGGGTAGAGGGTTGAATTGGTCGCTATGGGACCAAGGGAGGTGCAATGGACTCATATAAGTCAAACATTGACCGAGTGGACTCCGAAGAGTCGGGCGATTGTTCGATTGATCCACTGAGATCAAGAGCGGGTACAATGGACTCGGACGAGTCGAACATTGACCGAGTGGACTCTAACGAGTCGAGGGGTTGAGTCTAATGGCCAACGGGGGACCAAAAGGCTTGGATTGACCACAAGGGGCCAAGATTTGGTTTGGTTGGGGTTGTACATATTGAAAAAAAGGAATGACGATTGTCCGAGCGACGAGACATACGTCACGCATTCGTACAATCGGGGCGATGGAGAGACATACGTCACACCATCCCTTTTTCATTCATGTTTTTGGGTTGAATCCTTTAGAAATCCCAAGGTATGTCAAAACATTTGGTTTGAAAACCCAAAATGGGAAGGTTTAGCAAATTTGCTAAAAAACGCGCAAGTTCGTCTCATTTTGCGAAAATGCGAACGTAAACGGTGTATGTTCATTTTTGAGTTTTGAACATCATGAACAATATTTATTGTTCAAGTTTGGATTAAAATGATGAACATAGCTTGTTTGTTCATGTGGTTTTGAAAGTTTGGGAACATAACTTGCTTTGCAAGTTACCCACAAAATGGTCATACGAACTTGTGATTTTGCCAAAATTAAGCAAAAACCTTGTTATGGTTTGAAGAACATGGGTTTAAAAAACTCTTAGGCTCTGAGCTCTGGGGCTAGAACCTCAAAAATTGGTTGTTTTGACACAAAAACTCAGGTTCTGAGTTCTGTCATGGTCGCACTGCGACCATGACTTCGCACTGCGAAGCATGCGAAATTTTGGGTTCAGAAGCTGTTTCTGAACATTTGTTCAGAAACAACTTCTGAACACACTCAAGACCTTATAGATGGGTGAAAAGCTTTGAGTTTTTGGGGTGAAAAAGGGCTGGACAAACCAGTTTTGATGTTTTGAAAACCTTGGGATTTCTTTGAATTCAAAAGGGGTTTTTTAGGACAAAGAGGTTTTGAGCCAAATAGCTATGCAAACACAATTATAAATGCAAGATAAGTGCTTAGAAACTTACAGAACTCCTTAGCAAAGCTCCAGCTGCACTTGGTTTGATTTGGTTGAAGGCTTTCACAAAGGTTTTGAAGATTTGTGATGAACTTGAACTTTTGTAAGCTTTGTGTTGGATTGGTTTTTTTCTGGTTATTTGTGGAGGTTTGTAGGCTAAAATGAGTAGAGTTTCTGCTCTTGTAAATGCTGTGTTAACTCTCTTTAATCCTTGGGCATTGCCTTCTATTTATAGGCCAAAATCAAATCTTTGTCATCATTACACAATCCCAAAATTTCAGCTGATTTGTGGTTAAGATCAAGCTGAATCCCTTTGCATTAAATGCTAATGGATAGAGGCAACCTTGCCTTGTACCAAGGGGCAAGATCCAGCTTGATTTCAGCCACAAATTCAACTAATTCTAGAAGGTAATGATGAAGAACAAAGCTGATTTGCAATTGGCTAATGCTTGGGGATCAATCCTTGCAATCTCAATGGTTGGTCAATAAAAACGTGCACTGTGATGTGCAGAGATTGAGGGATGAAAAGGCTACTTATGGCTGGTGTGAGAGGGTGAAAAGCTGCTGCAAAACAGAGTAGGCAATCATGGTTTTTTTCAAGTGAAAAATCCAGCTGGTTTGACTGGTTTTGGGGGAAGCAAGCAGGAGGAAAGTCCTCAAGCAGGTGGCTGGCAACCTTGTGGTGGTTAGTAGGTCACATGGGAGAGGCTAGAGCTGCCCAAGGGCAAGCCCACTTGCTTGTCACATGCTAGGTTGGAAGAAAAAGCTTCCAACCTTGGCATTAATGGCAAGTCCTTCAACTCTGGCTTTGCTTGGCCCAATTAGCCATGAATGCTACTTAAAATAATTATGGAAGGGATGTGCAACAGATTCTGGAATTAAATCAAAGAAACCAAAAATCTGCAGAAAAATCGCAGACTTCGCAGTGCGAAGGGAGCTTCGCAGTGCGAAGTCATCATTTTCAAAATGTTGACTTTTCTGTTGACTTTTGTTGACTTTGACTTTTTTCCTCCCTCTTTAATTTTTGATTTTTGTTTTAAAATGCGTAGGACAAAATTAGGGTACTACAGCTGCCCCTACTTAATTGTATCTTCGCATAGAGTGTGTGAGTGCCGAGGGCATCTCATGAACTCTTTGCGGAGATCTATTAAGTAAAAAGAAGGACCCGAATTTTGTCCTTCGCGAAATGCAAATGCAATAGTTGGTAGGGTTGATCGTATCCAGCCGCTAACACTGGAGGTAGATCCATTGGGGGATGAAGGTAATCTTATCTAGGCACTGCTTCTAGAGGTCGATTCCTGAGGATGGTGGTCTTCTCTAGGCACTGCTTCTAGAGGTGGAACGTCGAGGGAGGCGATCTACTCTAGGTACTGCTTCTAGAGATCGAACATTGATGTAGGTGATCTACTCTAGGTATTGCTTCTAGAGATCGATCATTGATGTAGGTGATCTACTCTAGGTACTGCTTCTAGAGGTCGATACCTAAGCTAGGTGATCTTATTCAGGTACTGCTTCTGAATGTCGATTCCTAACGAGCTGTGATCTTATTCAGCCGCTAACACTGAAGGTCGATACACTGGGGGAGGTGATCTACTCTAGGTATTGCTTCTAGAGATCGAACATTGATGTAGGTGATCTACTCTAGGTATTGCTTCTAGAGATCGATCATTGATGTAGGTGATCTACTCTAGGTACTGCTTCTAGAGGTCGATACCTAAGCTAGGTGATCTTATTCAGGTACTGCTTCTGAATGTCGATTCCTAACGAGCTGTGATCTTATTCAGCCGCTAACACTGAAGGTCGATACACTGGGGGAGGTGATCTACTCTAGGTATTGCTTCTAGAGGTCGATACCTAAGCTAGGTGATCTTATTCAGGCACTGCTTCTGAATATTGATTCCTAACGAGCTGCGGTCTTACCCTAAGTAGGTGCCCCTGGTTCAATGTTGATGGATGTTGGTGAATATGTGATACTCACTGGAGAATCCTTGTTGAGGATGCATGGCATGATATGAAATGCATGTGTATGAATGATTTGTATATGCATGCATAAAATGAAATAATGTTGGTTGGGTGCCGAGCAGAGTCGGTCTTTGTTTGTGGTTGTGTTCATGACAGTTGGGCTTTCTCTTTTTTGGTTGGTTTTTTGTTGGTCGGTTTGGAAGGACAAGGTCCTTTGCCTACATACCCAAATGGGATCAAAACCGGTGTAGTTCGAGCCTAAGCCCGAAAATTTGTGTTTTGTTTGTTTTTTTTTGGTTGGTCGGTTTGGAAGGACAAGGTCCTTTGCCTACATACCCAAATGGGATCAAAACCGGTGTAGTTCGAGCCTAAGCCCGAAAATTTGTGTTTTGTTTGTTTTTTTTGGTTGGTCGGTTTGGAAGGACAAGGTCCTTTGCCTACATACCCAAATGGGATCAAAACCGGTGTAGTTCGAGCCTAAGCCCGAAAATTTGTGTGGGTTTGCCAATAATGATTGGACTTTTGTTTGGGGTTGAGATTCCCTGGGGAATATCAATGAGGTTTGGCTTATGGGGATATAAGGATCATTTTGGAAGCATGATCGATATCCAGCCTTGTTTGGTATTTGGATGTTTAGGGTGTTTTCTGGGGAATTTTGTTCCGCTTGACCCTTGGGGGGTTGGTGCGCTCCGCGTACCGCGAGCTACACTCTTGCCTTAGCTAAGGAGCATAAGTCCTTTGGTGCAATACTTTGGTAGGAACTACCGCAATTCTTTCAGAATTTACGAAGATTCAAAATAAAGCACAGTTTGTTTGTTTTTTCTCTTTTTTGGAAGAAAATTCCTTTGTTTATTTCCCATGTTTTAAAGCATTTTCATCATGAATAAAACAAAATTTTATGCGCTACTGAGAACATAAAATAACAAAAAGGAAATTTATTCAATGCAGATTTGACCTCTTGAAGGGGTAAAAATACACAAAGTGAGAAGTGAGATAGAGAAAGACAAGAAAAAGCAAAAAGAAAATGGTTTTTGGCACAACACATGCTATTTCCTTATGACTTCGAGATTTTCGTTTGTTGGAAGATGCTGACGAGACCGATTCCTCTCCTCTTGAATCTTGTCCGGAGCTTGGATGCTGCAGTCATTGCCTTTCTTTTTGTTAACCCCTAACTTTTGCCTGGATCGCTCTTTCGAGTTTTTCAATCCACCGGGGTGTATTTCCTTTTTTGATGTCCTTAATTTTTGCCTAGACCGCCTTTTCAGGTTTTCAATCTAGCAGGACGCTCTCTATTGCCTAAACCGCCCTTTCAGGTTTTCGATTTAGCGAGCTTTTTCTTTTTTTCTTTAGGCATAATACCTCTTGACTGCATCGGAGTTTATTGATAGTGGGAACTCCTCTCCGTCCATAGTGGTGATGATCAGGGCTCCGCCTGAGAAAGCTTTCTTTACCACGTACGGCCCATCATAGCTGGGAGTCCACTTCCCTCGGGGATCTTTGTGGATAGGTAATATCTTCTTGAGCACTAGGTCTCCTTCTTTGAATTCTCGAGGACGGACCTTCTTGTCGAATGCTCTCTTGAGCCTCCTTTGATAGAGTTGTCCGTGACATATTGCCGTCAGACGCTTCTCCTCTATGAGATTCAGTTGGTCGAACCTTGTTTGGACCCAATCAGCTTCTTCTAGCTTGGTTTCCATCAAGACCCTTAACGAAGGAATTTCCACCTCTACGGGGAGAACAACTTCCATACCGTATACTAAGGAGAAGGGGGTTGCCCCAGTTGAAGTGCGAATGGCTGTTCTGTAGCCATGTAGCGCAAAGGGAAGCATCTCATGCCAATCCTTATATGTTGTCACCATCTTTTGGATGATCTTCTTTATGTTCTTATTGGCTGCTTCTACCGCACCGTTCATCTTTGGTCGGTAAGGGGAGGAATTATGGTGCTCAATCTTGAAATCTTTGCACAACTCCTTCATTGTCTTGTTGTTTAGGTTTGCCCCATTATCGGTGATGATTTTGTGGGGAGTACCATAACGGCAAATGATTTCCTTCTTGATGAATCGGGCTACCACTTGTTTGGTTACGTTTGCATACGAAGCTGCTTCTACCCATTTGGTGAAGTAGTCGATGGCAACGAGGATGAAGCGATGTCCATTTGACGCTTTGGGCTCGATCATTCCAATCATGTCTATGCCCCACATAGAGAAAGGCCAAGGTGAAGTCATGACGTTCAGTGGTGTTGGTGGTACATGCACCTTGTCGGCGTAAATCTGGCACTTGTGACAAGTCTTGGCATAGTGGAAACAATCAGCTTCCATGGTTAACCAATAGTAGCCCGCCCTTAAGATTTTCTTTGCCATTGCATGCCCATTAGCATGGGTTCCAAAAGATCCCTCGTGGATTTCTTTGATGAGCATGTCCGCTTCATGTTTATCCACACATCTGAGTAGGACCATGTCATAATTTCTTTTGTAGAGGGTATTTCCACTGAGGAAGAACTGGGATGCCAATCTTCTGAGGGTCCTCTTGTCGGTGTGCGAGACATTTTCTGGATACTCTTGCTCTTCGAGGTATCGCTTGATGTCGTAGAACCAGGGTTTGTTGTCAAGTCCTTCTTCGACTGATGCGCATACAACTGGTTTGTCTCTACGATCCATCCTTATGATTGGTGCTTCGTTGTAAGAATTTACTTGGTACATTGATGATAATGTAGCCAAAGCATCTGCTACCTGATTTTCTTCTCGAGGTATGTGGTGGAAGTTGATTTCATCAAAATGCTTGATCAATTCTACAACCCGGGCTTGGTAGGGAATTAAATTGGGATGTCTTGTTTCCCATTCTCCTTTGACTTGATAGATGACTAAGGCTGAGTCACCGTATACTTCAAGGTTTTTGATCCTTAGATCAATTGCTGCTTCGAGGCCTAGGATACATGCTTCGTATTCTGCCATGTTATTGGTGCAGTCAAAGCATAACCTTGCTGTGAAGGGTTGGTATCCATTTCTTGGGGAGATTAAAACTGCTCCGATACCGTGCCCCATGGCATTTGAGGCGCCGTCGAAAGCGAGCTTCCATTGAGCTCCTGGTTCTGGTCCTTCATCATCGCTTGTGACTTCTTTGTCATTCAAAGCTACGACATCTTCGTCCGGGAAGTCAAATTGTATGGGCTGATAATCCTCCAATGGTTGGTGAGCAAGGTGCTCGGATAAAACACTCCCTTTGATGGCTTTTTGAGCAACATATTGGATGTCGTACTCAGACAGCAGCATTTGCCAACGGGCTATCTTCCCTGTGAGGGCAGGCTTTTCGAAGATGTACTTGATGGGATCCATCTTTGATATCAACCAAGTTGTATGGGTCAACATGTATTGCCTTAGACGTCGAGCAGCCCATGCTAAAGCGCAGCAAGTCTTTTCAAGTGAAGTATACCTTGTTTCACAGTCGGTAAACTTCTTGCTTAGGTAGTAGATTGCGTGCTCTTTTCTTCCCGTTTCATCTTGTTGTCCTAACACACAACCCATTGATCCTTCAAGTACGGTTAGGTATAAGATGAGGGGCTTACCCGGAACCGGAGGTATTAAAATCGGTGGTTCTTGCAGGTATTGTTTGATCTTGTCAAACGCCTCTTGGCAATCCTCGTTCCAATGAACGGCTTGGTTTTTCCTTAGCAGCTTGAAGATTGGTTTGCAGGTAGCTGTCATGTGTGAGATGAACCTGGCGATGTAGTTCAATCTTCCTAAGAAACCCCGGACTTCTTTCTCGGTATTTGGCGCTGGCATTTCTTGGATGGCCTTTACCTTATCGGGATCCACTTCAATACCTCTTTGGCTGACGATGAAGCCCAATAACTTCCCGGATCTAACGCCAAATGTGCACTTGTTAGGATTTAAGCGCAGCTTGAATTTTCTTAGGCGTTCGAAAAGCTTTTGTAGATGGACTAGATGATCCTCCTCCGTTTGGGATTTGGCAATCATATCGTCGACGTAGACCTCAATTTCCTTATGGATCATGTCGTGGAAAAGAGTCACCATTGCTCTTTGGTATGTGGCCCCGGCATTTGTTAATCCGAAAGGCATTACCTTATAGCAGAATGTTCCCCATGGGGTGATGAATGTAGTTTTCTCCATGTCCTCTGGAGCCATCTTGATTTGGTTATATCCCGAGAAGCCATCCATAAAGGAAAAGACTGAGAATTGGGCTGTGTTGTCCACCAATATGTCGATGTGTGGTAGCGGGAAATCATCCTTTGGGCTTGCTCTATTCAAGTCCCGATAATCCACACACATCCTCACCTTGCCATCCTTCTTCGGAACTGGCACAATGTTTGCAACCCATGTTGGATACTTGGTTACGGCTAAGAAGCCGGCATCGAATTGCTTTTTGACCTCCTCTCTGATCTTGAGAGCCATATCGGGTCGAGTTCTTCTCAATTTTTGCTTCACTGGCGGGCATTCCGGCTTGAGTGGCAGCTTGTGTACAACGATGTTAGGGTCTAAACCCGGCATGTCTTGATACGACCAAGCGAATACGTCCACGTACTCTTGCAGAAGCTTGATCAACTTTCCTTTCACATCCTCGTGCAGGGAGGATCCTATCTTGACCTCTTTCTTATCCTCTTCGGTCCCCAAGTTGACCTTTTCAACTGATTCTTGGTGAGGTTGTATTACCCTATCCCCTTGATTTGCAAGTCTAGACAATTCTTCAGGCGGTTCATAATCGTCCTCTTCATCATCTTCCGTTTGATTAATCGGGCAATCGAAGTCATAAGGGTTTAAGGCAGTGTTGTTTTTGGAGGGTGGATTTGTAGATCTGCATGAGTATGATTTTTTTTTTAGGCTTTTTGTAGAAAATTTTTTTTAAAAAACAAATGCAAAAAGGGAAAAGACTCAAATGAACATAAAAGAGTGCTTTTATTCAAGATTGTAAATAACTTTTAAAACATGGGGGCCCCACACGACTAATCATTTGCCTTGGGCAGAGCTAAATGATTTTTTTTTTTTAAAAGTAAAAAAAGTAAAAAACAAACAAACATGGTTCATTACTTAATCCTGGTAATGATCTCGGGAATTGCGATAGCCCTCCAATTGTTCAAAGCTTCATCCGAAGCGCAACGGTACACCAAATCAGGCACGTCTTCGTCTACATCTTCGAGTAGAGCCACTTGATCTTCATGGATAAACCCCGCACTGATGAATGTTTCTGAAATGGGGAGGATCCCTTGCTTTGGCGGTTTTGAGAGAGTTTCGGCTGATGGATGATACCCTAACCCAAAGCGATTTTTCTTCTCCGGTATGTCCACTAACTTCCCCCATCCGGTGGGTCGGCTTTCTTCTAGGGCCTCTCTTATCGCCCTCCATGATGACATGGCTGTCCTAGCCTCCTCCTTGGGCTTTGAGCTCAATGTCACGACATTTGCCACTTCCAAAGATTGGAATGGGACGTCCACAGCTTCTTCATCCGTTTCTATGTAACGGAAAGATGAGAGATGGCTTACCATCATGTCCTCTTGCCCGGAAACTACAATCATTTGGTTATCAATGATGAACTTCAGTTTCTGGTGCAGGGTAGAGGTAATGGCTCCGGCTGCATGGATCCATGGTCGTCCGAGAAGACAACTGTATGTTGGATTAATGTCCATGACTTGGAAGGTTATGGTGAAAACCTTAGGTCCGATTTGGACTGGTAAGTCGATCTCCCCCATAACGGCTCTTCTTGACCCATCGAAAGCTTTTACGACCAAGGCGCTGGGCTTCATTACGGTCCCTTCACATGAGAGTTTGAGGAGGGTAGTCTTGGGCATGACATTCAATGATGACCCCGTGTCCACTAGCACTCTTGAGAGGATGTGGTCCATGCATTTCACGGAGATATGTAAGGCGCGGTTATGAATGTGCCCATCGTCGGGTAGCTCATCGCCATTGAAACCCAAGTACCTACTTGAGGTAATATTTCCGACTATCCCGTCGAATTGGTCCACCGGAATGTCCTTGGTGACATGTGCCTCACTGAGGATCCGTAGTAGTGCTTCCCGGTGTGCTTCCGAGCTGAGTAGTAAGGATAGCATGGAGATCTTGGAGGGAGTTTGACCTAGCTGGTCAATGATCTTGTACTCGCTCTTTTGTATTATCCTTAGGAACTCTTCGGCCTCTTTTTGCGGGATTGTCTTTTGAGAAGGCCCCGCTTGGTTCTCCTTTTCCTCCACGCTCTTTTCTTTGAGCGGTTCTCTTGGTAGTACAGCTGGCATCTTCCCGAGTTCTTTCGGAGCGAAGACTCTACCACTTCTAGTCATTCCTCCAACACCGGTAATGTTAGTGATGCTGGGCTCGATTTTGGCTAGTGGTTTTCCTTCCACATAGGCCACAGGTTGGTAATTCCATGGTACCCTCTTTGTGCTTTCAAAAGAGAAGGGTGCAGGTACGTGGAATGTTATGGGTTGTATTGGCATTGGTACCTCTCTCCTTTGGTATGGGATCTCGAGAGGTTTTGGGCCGTTAGACTCTAAGGTAGCAATGTCCGTGCCCTCCTTTATGTAGCCAATTTGGATCCAACCTTGGTCCATTAACTCTTGAAGACAGTTCTTCAACTCTTTGCACTCATCCGGGTTGACCTTGCAGGCTTCACAGTTGGCGTGCATTTCCTCGAATAGTCCAAAGCCGGTTAAACGCTCCCTTATAGTTGACAGGGGAGTCTTAACATTGGATACCCTTTTGACTGGACCAAAGTCCTCTTGTTCCTCCACCGCATTTACAGAAGGACCCGCATGCCCCGGCAATGGGTTGTTCTTCACATTGGGGCTTTCCTCTTTGAAGGATAACAGCTTCTTGTCAATAAGATCCTGCACCTTGTGTTTGAAAACTCTACAGTTTTCGATATTGTGCCCCACGGATCCTGCGTGGAAATCACATTTGGCATTTGCGTCGTACCACTGTGGATATGGTGGCGACATTGGTGGTAGTAGTCTTGTTTCGACCATACCCTTTTGGATTAGGTATGGCAAGATCTGACCATAAGCCATAGGTACAGGATCAAACTGCCTATTAAAGTAACTGTTCCTTGAGCTCGCTTGATTCCTTGGTGGGTACCCGCCTTGTTGCTGTTGCTGTTGATTTTGCTGCGGCAACACTACTGGTTGTCGAGGTGGATTTGCGGGAATTACTTGAGGTGAGTAACGCCCTTGAGCCGTCGCTGCTGCCACATAAGGATAGTGGTAGTGAGGCATTTGATTCGGTGGTGGGTAGGATGGTCCCATTAGAATGGCATTTGTCTCCCCCTCTTTCTTTTTGTGAAAGTTGTTGGGGGGCTTTCTAGCTCCACTTTGAGCTTCTGAAGAGCCTTGGATTTTTCCTCTCTTCACTCCGTCTTCTATTCTTTCGCCGACCATGACTAGATCGGAGAAACCGGCAGACGTACTTCCAATCATCTTGTCGTAATATGGGCCTTGAAGTGTGCCCATAAAGGTGTCGACAAGTTCTCTCTCCAATAGTGGTGGTTGTACACGAGAAGCTAGTTCTCTCCACCGCTGAGCGTACTCCTTGAAGGACTCATTGCTTCTTTGTAGGAGGTTTTGTAGTTGCATCCTATTTGGAGCCATGTCCAAATTATATTTGTATTGCTTTAGGAAGGCATCGGCTAGATCCTTCCAAGTTTGGACATGGGTACGCTCGAGCTGCATGTACCAATCCAAGGACGCTCCGCTTAAACTGTCTTGAAACACATGCACCATGAGTTTCTCGTTCATTGCGTAAGCCGCCATCTTCCTACAGAACATCCTTAGATGGTTCCGAGGGCATTGAATTCCCTTGTATTTCTCGAAGTCCGGTGCTTTGAACTTCGGAGGAATTACCACGTCGGGCACTAGGCACATATCCAAGGCATTGTGGGCACCGTATGAGCTGAACCCTTCGACAGTTTTCAACCTCTCTTCCAAAACTCGATACATTTGGGTGGCATCATTGTCTTGGTGGGTGGTGTCGGGAGCAGATTGCCTTAGCTGGCTATTTTCCACATCATGGGGAATCACTTCATGCTGAGTAGTGGAGGTTCCTTGAGGACGACGCTCTTCATTCCTTACGGGGATTGAGAACGGTGGCGGAGGTGGTCCTTGTCCCTCATTCTCAAAGGGTGGGGTATAATTCACAGGTAAACCATAAGGAGGCCATTGCACATTGGATGCATCCGTTGTTGGGCGAGGGTGGCTTTCTCGTGCCGATAAAGCTTGCATTAACTCTAGCATTTGATCCATCTTTCCTTTCATTCCATCAACTTCCTCTCTCAAAGCCGCTTGAGTTTGTTCCAAATTGTCCATGATCCTTGTTTGTTAGCTCGTGTTCCGTACGAGTGTTGAATATCTGGTTCTTGGACCGAGGGCTTTCGGGGTTTTCGGGCTATGATTGCTTTGAACTGTTTTTAGGGAAATGAATGAGTTTTTTTTTGAAAAAATGCATGAAGATGCATGTGGATGTATGTATGCTTATGAGTATGCAAAATATGCGTTTTTTTTTTGCTTTATGGAGTTTAAAGGTGCACGATTAATATTAGCAATTTGAAATATTAAAGACCGGGAAATTGATTATACTTCAAAATATATTTGATTAAATAACATTTGTTTACAAAGTGTAACTAATGCTATTACAAATCAAATAGCCGCTCGCTTTCTCGGCTTTGCTCATTTCCTCCCTATAGAAATCTATGGTGTCCTTGCAGAACTTCATAAACTTCTGGATCTCCACAGGGATGACAAAGTAGGGCATGACCATCTCGGCCTCCGCTAGCTTCTTTGGAAGTTGGGTGATCACCAAATTTGAGAATGCAACCAATTTAGTGAAATCCTCACTTAATCGGGTGGCGTCTTGCCATACATACTCAATCACTTCCTTGCGCTGGTCTAGCTTGACTCTTGCACTTCTAATCTCATCGTGTAGTTGTGCAATATGGTCCCCGTGAGCTCTTGCAATCTTGTCGAAGTACTCTTCGAATTTCTTGATGTCTTCCTCGAGAAGATTGCACTTTAGCCTCCCTTGATGAGAGAGACTCTCATGTCTTTGCCGCTGGACGCGTTCGGCTTGAAGCTGCTCTTTGTAGTCTTTCACTACTTCTTGGAGCTGTTGATTTTTCTCTTGGAATTTCAACCTCCACTTTCGTTGAGCTTCGATGGCTAGTTCGCCAAACTTCTTGAGCTCTTGGTTGGAATGTAAGATTCTTCCAACTCTTCGTCCTTGGCAACAAGGTTGGCATCCGCACTAACCAAGCCGTCTCCTACCCAATCCCTTTTCCCTTCGGAGATCCTTAGCCGTTTTTGGCATACTAGGAGAGAATGTGATACTTCATCACGATCTCTCTTCGTCCTAGTAATTTCTCCTAAAGCTTGGAGGTGCTTCAATTCTAAGTCTCCGTTTTTGTTTTGGAGTTCTTGAATTTTAGCCTTGAGGTCCTCCACTTCTTTGTTGGGAATGATTGCAATAGGTTTAGGTTGTAGGAGGTTTTGGAGGGTTCATGACCACGAAGGGTAACTTGATTGCTTTGACCCTCTCCTTCACCCATTGAGTATAAAGGGGTTTGGCGACACAGTTTCTCTTGCCGACCCTTCCCTTGCGTACTTGGCTCCATGCTCCCCGGATTCTCTCTAGCAATGCCGGGTCTTGATCGCCTTCCCTTAAGTAGAAAGCTTCTAACAAAAGGTCGTTAGGTTTATCTTCCATTGAAAAACCTAGTTGTCGGAAAGAGAGGACCGGATTGTAATTAATACATCCCTTAGTACCAATGAGGGGTACGTTAGGGAAATCCCCGCAGCTGAGGATAATTTCCGGGTCCTCTAAGTTTGGTGAAAACCAATGGATGTCCTTCTCGGCGAGGGTTGTCATCCGTTGTGACCATTTGAGCTTGGCCCGGTTTTCCACAAAGTCTCGGTTCCTTGGCATGTGGGACATCATCCAAATTTGCACCACGGGAGTGCAACAAGTAATTTTGCGTCCCCTTGCTTGTTCATGCCTTGAGTAGAGGGTATGATAAAAATCCGCTAAGATTGTAGGAACTGGATTTTTAGTCATAAACACCTCTAGAGCCGGAAAGTCTACGAAATCATCCATGTTGGGGAATAAGGACAATCCCGTAGACTAAGAGGGCTAAGATGGCGTTGAAGGCCATTACCTCTTTGTTGGCTAGTAAATCCCGAGCTTTGGCTTCCAAAAACTTTCTTGAAAATCCCTTAAGGTTCCCTCTAACTTCCAAGTTAGATGCCACTTCTTGGGTGTCGAGGTATAAGGATTCGGCGATAGCTTCAAATGTAGGATCCTTCCCCGGACCGAGATAGAGTTCATGACCTTTCATGCTACAACCCAAAATCTTCTCAAACTCTTCCAAAGTTGGCGCTAGTTGGAAGTCTTGAAATGTGAAGCACCGTAGAGGTGGGTCGAAGAATTGCGCCAAAGTGGTTAAGGCGGTTGAATCTATTCTTACGGGTAAAAGATCAAGGATTAGCCCATAGCTTGCCTCGAAGATGCTCTTGTGGACCGAAGAGAGCCTCTTGCTTAGAGCTAATAAACTTTCCACCCTAGGAGCTTTAATTTTGAAGGCGAGCGTATTCTTGTTCCCGGAATCCATATTTCTTTTTTGCTAATATTTGTTTGTTCTTTTAAACTCCTATAAAGCAAAATGATGCGAAAATTACTTTCATGAATGCAAATGTTATGCAAGGGTATGGTTTATGAAGGTTCGGAACTTCCCCCCATCCTCACATGTAGGCTCTAAATTGTGAAATCTCCTAAGAAGAGGTCCTTAGAGTCATAGACCTCACATGGAATTAGAGTTGTCTAGGGACATACGTCGACATGACCTCAACTAATTCCATGTGAAAATCTCATCTAAGCGGGGTTGGACATCCTACCTCACGGACATACGTCAACGCGGGCTTCCGCACACAACCTCCTTCTAACTTAGTGTTTTTCTCAAGCTCGGGTAGAGAGCCTCACACGTCCGGCATTAACCCGAACAATGTGGAGTAACATCACTCAAGTAACCCCCACATTTGATATATAATATGATATAAAGCAAATAAAGCAAATATAAACATAAAGCATAAATATAACATGCATGAATAAAATAAATAAACATGGCACGCAAAGAAAATAAAGCAATTGTCTTAACCCCAAATAGGTTAGGCTTGACTCGCTAGTGGGAACAGGATTCCCCAGTGAAGTCGCCAGCTGTGCGCACCTCATTTTTTCCTCGGGAAAAAGACGCGCAAATCCTCCGAGGTCGTCCTCGAACGCTCGGAGGTGCCTTTGTGAAGCCGCCACCAAAGTTTTTGTGTAAAGGGAACGTTGATAAACCCTTAAGTTTTTTTTGTTGTAAAGGGAAACGATAATAAAACCCTTTTGACGATGAGGATAAGGATTAGGTCATCGCAACCATTGTCGGGTTCGGGAGTCGGTTACGCAAGGGGAAGGTATTAGCACCCCTCACGTCCGTTGTACTCAACGGGAACCTTCTATTTGGTTAAAGCTTGAATTGTTTTTTAATACTTTGCGTGCATGTTTAGTTATGTTAAAAATATAATAAAAAGGGGGGGAAAGAGATAAAAACAAACGAAAGAAAGAAAAAAAGGTTTTTATTATTGTGCTTGACAAGATGTCGATCTTGCTCCTACGTATCTCCCGGTAGTCGGAGAATTCAAAGCGTACGTAGTTCTTTGGTAGAAAAACGTATGTGTGTTGGTTGTTTTTTAAATGGACGATGTTTTAACCGAATTCTTGCGATTAAACGTAGCTTGTATGCTCGCACTTGGAGACTTATTAAGCGTTCGTTCGCGAATCACATTAGAATTGTTAAAAGGTACGTCCGTTAGGGTAGAGGGTTGAATTGGTCGCTATGGGACCAAGGGAGGTGCAATGGACTCATATAAGTCAAACATTGACCGAGTGGACTCCGAAGAGTCGGGCGATTGTTCGATTGATCCACTGAGATCAAGAGCGGGTACAATGGACTCGGACGAGTCGAACATTGACCGAGTGGACTCTAACGAGTCGAGGGGTTGAGTCTAATGGCCAACGGGGGACCAAAAGGCTTGGATTGACCACAAGGGGCCAAGATTTGGTTTGGTTGGGGTTGTACATATTGAAAAAAAGGAATGACGATTGTCCGAGGCGACGAGACATACGTCACGCATTCGTACAATCGGGGCGATGGAGAGACATACGTCACACCATCCCTTTTTCATTCATGTTTTTGGGTTGAATCCTTTAGAAATCCCAAGGTATGTCAAAACATTTGGTTTGAAAACCCAAAATGGGAAGGTTTAGCAAATTTGCTAAAAAACGCGCAAGTTCGTCTCATTTTGCGAAAATGCGAACGTAAACGGTGTATGTTCATTTTTGAGTTTTGAACATCATGAACAATATTTATTGTTCAAGTTTGGATTAAAATGATGAACATAGCTTGTTTGTTCATGTGGTTTTGAAAGTTTGGGAACATAACTTGCTTTGCAAGTTACCCACAAAATGGTCATACGAACTTGTGATTTTGCCAAAATTAAGCAAAAACCTTGTTATGGTTTGAAGAACATGGGTTTAAAAAACTCTTAGGCTCTGAGCTCTGGGGCTAGAACCTCAAAAATTGGTTGTTTTGACACAAAAACTCAGGTTCTGAGTTCTGTCATGGTCGCACTGCGACCATGACTTCGCACTGCGAAGCATGCGAAATTTTGGGTTCAGAAGCTGTTTCTGAACATTTGTTCAGAAACAACTTCTGAACACACTCAAGACCTTATAGATGGGTGAAAGGCTTTGAGTTTTGGGGTGAAAAAGGGCTGGACAAACCAGTTTTGATGTTTTGAAAACCTTGGGATTTCTTTGAATTCAAAAGGGGTTTTTTAGGACAAAGAGGTTTTGAGCCAAATAGCTATGCAAACACAATTATAAATGCAAGATAAGTGCTTAGAAACTTACAGAACTCCTTAGCAAAGCTCCAGCTGCACTTGGTTTGATTTGGTTGAAGGCTTTCACAAAGGTTTTGAAGATTTGTGATGAACTTGAACTTTTGTAAGCTTTGTGTTGGATTGGTTTTTTTCTGGTTATTTGTGGAGGTTTGTAGGCTAAAATGAGTAGAGTTTCTGCTCTTGTAAATGCTGTGTTAACTCTCTTTAATCCTTGGGCATTGCCTTCTATTTATAGGCCAAAATCAAATCTTTGTCATCATTACACAATCCCAAAATTTCAGCTGATTTGTGGTTAAGATCAAGCTGAATCCCTTTGCATTAAATGCTAATGGATAGAGGCAACCTTGCCTTGTACCAAGGGGCAAGATCCAGCTTGATTTCAGCCACAAATTCAACTAATTCTAGAAGGTAATGATGAAGAACAAAGCTGATTTGCAATTGGCTAATGCTTGGGGATCAATCCTTGCAATCTCAATGGTTGGTCAATAAAACGTGCACTGTGATGTGCAGAGATTGAGGGATGAAAAGGCTACTTATGGCTGGTGTGAGAGGGTGAAAAGCTGCTGCAAAACAGAGTAGGCAATCATGGTTTTTTTCAAGTGAAAAATCCAGCTGGTTTGACTGGTTTTGGGGGAAGCAAGCAGGAGGAAAGTCCTCAAGCAGGTGGCTGGCAACCTTGTGGTGGTTAGTAGGTCACATGGGAGAGGCTAGAGCTGCCCAAGGGCAAAGCCCACTTGCTTGTCACATGCTAGGTTGGAAGAAAAAGCTTCCAACCTTGGCATTAATGGCAAGTCCTTCAACTCTGGCTTTGCTTGGCCCAATTAGCCATGAATGCTACTTAAAATAATTATGGAAGGGATGTGCAACAGATTCTGGAATTAAATCAAAGAAACCAAAAATCTGCAGAAAAATCGCAGACTTCGCAGTGCGAAGGGAGCTTCGCAGTGCGAAGTCATCATTTTCAAAATGTTGACTTTTCTGTTGACTTTTGTTGACTTTGACTTTTTTCCTCCCTCTTTAATTTTTTTGATTTTTTGTTTTAAAATGCGTAGGACAAAATTAGGGTGCTACATGGACCACATCCTCTCACGAGTGCTAGTGGACACGAGGTCATCATTGAATGTCATGCCCAAGACTATACCCTCCTCAAGCTATCATGTGAAGGGACAGTAATGAAGCCCGCGCCTTGGTTGTAAAAGCTTTCGATGGTTCAAGAAGAGCCGTCATAAGGGAGATCGACTTACCAGTCCAAATCGGGCCTAGGTTTTCATTATAACCTTCCAAGTCATGGATATTAATCCAACGTACAGTTGTCTTCTCGGACGACCATGGATTCATGCGGCCGGAGCCATCACTTCTACTATGCACCAGAAAACTGAAGTTTATCATTGATAACCAAATGATTGTAGTTTCCGGGCAAGAGGACATGATGGTAAGCCATCGCTCATCATTCCGTTATATAGAAACGGACGAAGAAACTGTGGATGTTCCATTCCAGTCTTTGGAAGTGGCGAATGTCGTGACTTTGAGCTCAAAGCCCAAGAAAGAGGCTAGGACAGCCATGTCATCATGGATGGCAATAAGAGAGGCCCTAGAAGAAAGCCGACCTGCCGGATGGGGCAAGTTAGTGGACATACCGGAGAAGAAGAATCGCTTCGGGTTGGGGTATCATCCATCAGCCGAAACTTTCTCAAAGCCCCAAAGCAAGGGATCCTCCCCATTTCGGAAACATTCATCAGTGCGGGGTTTATCCTGAAGATCAAGTGGCCCTACTTGAAGACGTAGATGAAGACGTGCCTGATTTGGTGTACGTTTGCACTTCGGATGAAGCTTTGAACAATTGGAGGGCTATCGCAATTCCCGAATCATTACCAGGATCAAGTAATAAACCTGTTTGTTTGTTTTTTACTTTTTAAAAAAAAATCATTTAGCTCTGCCCAAGGCAAATGATTAGTCGTGTGGGGGCCCCCATGTTTTAAAAGTTATTTACAATCATGAATAAATCACTCTTTTATGTTCACTTGAGTCTTTTTCTTTTTTGCATTTGTTTTAAAAAAATTTTCTACAAAAAGCCTAAAAAAAAAATCATACTCATGCAGATCTACAAATCCACCCTCCAAAAACAACACTGCCTAATCCCTTATGACTTCAATTTCCCGATTAATCAACGGAAGATGATGAAGAGGACGATTATGAACCGCCTGAAGAATTGTCCAGACTTGCAAATCAGGGATAGGGTAATACAACCTCACCAAGAATCAGTTGAAAAGGTCAACTTGGGGACCGAAGAGGATAAGAAAGAGGTCAAGATAGCCTCCTTGCACGAGGATGTGAAAGGAAAGTTGATTAAAGCTTCTGCAAGAGTACGTGGACGTATTCGCTTGGTCGTACCAATATGCCGGTTTAGACCCTAACATTGTTGTACACAAGCTGCCACTCAAGCCGGAATGCCCGCCAGTGAAGCAGAAATTGAGAAGAACTCGACCCGATATGGCTCTCAAGATCAGAGAGGAGGTCAAAAAGTAATTCGATGCCGGCTTCTTAGCTGTAACTAAGTATCCAACATGGGTTGCCAACATTGTGCCAGTTCCAAAGAAGGATGGCAAAGTTAGAATGTGTGTGGATTATCGGGACTTGAATAGAGCAAGCCCAAAGGATGTTTCCCGCTACCGCATCGACATATTGGGGGACACACAGCCAATTCTCAGTCTTTTCCTTTATGGATGGCTTCTCCGATATAACCAATCAAGATGGCTCCAGAGGACATGGAGAAAACCACATTCATCACCCCCGTGGGGGACATTCTGCTATAAGGTATGCCTTTCGGATTAACAAATGCGGGAGCGACATACCAAAGAGCATGGTGACCTTTTCCAT
The DNA here is from genome assembly GCA_018208015.1 of Medicago ruthenica. Taxonomy (NCBI): domain Eukaryota; kingdom Viridiplantae; phylum Streptophyta; class Magnoliopsida; order Fabales; family Fabaceae; genus Medicago; species Medicago ruthenica. The sequence goes on along the minus strand of CM031377.1, from coordinate 35,379,508 downwards.
GACATGATCCATAAGGAAATTGAGGTCTACGTCGACGACATGATTGCCAAATCTCAAACGGAGGAGGATCATCTAGTCCATCTACAGAAGCTTTTCGAA